>VZRL01001508.1:302337-474816 GCA_013397895.1 Origma solitaria
AGGAAGGGAGGGAGGAAGGAAGGAAGGAAGGGAGGGAGGAAGGAAGGGAGGAAGGGAGGGAGGGAGGAAGGAAGGAAGGAAGGGAGGAAGGGAGGGAGGATCATAAGGTCAGCCCACTCACTGAGTTGATGTGGAAGACATTTCTGAATGTTTGTTTGGCTCTTCTTCCAAGGTTTAAAAGACCTGGATATTTCTCAATGATATTTACTTTGATTACCTACCTTCCCCAGAAAATGGAAATACCACAATAAAACCTGCTTTAAAGAGACAGTTCTTAAAGGACTAAACACTTGGTTTGAGCACCCCATGGGGAGATTTCCCTTTCCTTTCCCAGTGATACTGAACCAGGTGTAGACTGCCTAGACTGATGTTTAGCAAGTAACAGCACCCAACATGAAGCATCCTTTGCTGCGGGCAAGTTAATTGCGTTAATATTTACCTCAGTTGTGGACTAAGATTTACAGCTCCCTCTACCTCTAATCTTCTGTGGTAGTATCAGTACCAAATCTAATTATTTTGTAGATAATCTGGACTTCTATTGTATCTGCTTCTAATTGATATATTGAGCATACCAAAAATTGTACATTTAGGACAGCCTGTCTGGGAGAGATTATATGCTGAGAATCTGAGATGTGTTCTTACAAAGGTGTCTTAGACTAGTCTTTGGGAGCTCTCACAGTTACTTGTTCTAGTCTGCCTGTTATTTTTACACAATGCACTGAATTCTTAATAATTTACAAACCTTTCTGCTTACACTTTTCATTCCCTTAAACCATCTAAAGGTATTACCACAGTATTGGCCTTGTTGGTTATTATAAAAATGTCTTTTTTATAGAAGTATTGTTTGTTTGGTTTTGGGAGGGGTTTGGTTTTGTTTGGGTTTTTTTGTTGTTGTTGCTGTCGTTTGCTTCATTTTTGGTGTTTGTTTTTTTATGAGTTAAGTATCTGCCAAACAAAATAGTCACTTCAGAGGTGCCAATGGTCATGGTTTAGGAATGGTATTCTCCAGTTTAGTGCTCCCACTAAAACCATGCTGCCACTTGTTCCCCTCGCTTTTCCCCTCTCCCTCCTTCTGCAGAGAGCTGGGGAGCAGAATTGGAGGTGCAAAAGGTAAAGATCATGTGTTGAGACAAGAATAATTTCCTGGCAGCAGCAAAGCAACAAGAAAACAAATAGTAACGTCAACAATATTAGTAATAAATGGCATAAGAAAAGAAATTATTCACACAGAAAACTCCCCGATAAGAGACAATATTGGATGTCTCCCTCTGCCACATTTTCTTGACTGAAAGGAGTGCATTGTCCCTGGAAGAGAGAGTCCCTTCCTCCTGCCCCCAGCAACGACATGAGGTGTGGAACAACCTCTAGATCCCAGCCATGCCCCCTCCTGGCTACTGCAAAAATTAGCCCTGTCTGGTCTGGGACCAGGACAGAATAAAATGTGTTTTCTCAGATGTGCTATTTCTAAGACCTTGATAAGAACAAATTACCATTAGAGACTAGAAAAACCTCTGGCTTTAGGAGAGTTGTGTTTTGCTGGAAGGCTTCCATTAGTTCTGTGCACTGTATTTATTCTATAGCTAAATATCCAATCCACTTTGTGCCATGAGGCTAGACGAGTTTCATCAGCAATTAATGGATGTAAACAATTTTATAGAAAATTTTTTAAAATACTGCAGACTATAATGATTTATAACAACTTATGATAGCATCTTCCTACCTGTTTCGGTGGCAGTGATAAGACTAAAAGTGTGCCACACACAGTTTTTGTTTGACTAGGGTGGCTGGAATGAAGGAAAAATATCTCTCATGAGAGGCACAGGTAATTGAAGCTCATAAAATCCTCTGTTAAATGGGCTATACATCACACAAGTATAGGCAGGCAATCTCCTTTTAGCCCATCTCTTTCTCTCTCTCCCTCTCTCTCTCTCTCTCTCCCTGTCCCTGCCAGGTATAAACATTTGGGTTTAGCATGTGCTTCAAGTTAGATGCAAGGATTAATATATATTTAAATTCCTAACAGTAGATCAATATGTTTGACAAGATTGAACACTGGTTCATATGAATTCATCTTTGAAGATAAGAAGTCATCAACATATATGTGGCTCTAATACTAGTGATTGAATGCCATCTTCCCTGCTAGATTTCATAGCTGAGCTGTCATTCTTGGTATGGTGTTTTTAAGTTCTGTTAGGTTTACATAAAAAGAAATAGGATAAACGTTCTCTTCAAATGTATGGCTATACATCTGAATTAATGTCACTGGCCTCAATAATAAAAAGAACTTCAACTGTTCTTGCCAAATTAATATTATTTTAATAACTGAAATTTGTACCCGTAGCAAAACCAAAAGTTTATCATTATTATCTGTTTTGCTCAGTAACTTTTCTCTTTAAATGTAAAATATCCAAAGAAATTTCTGATAAAATTTTAGATAATCCATTCAAAACTAAAGACTCCAAGAATTTTGAGTAACCATGGTTGTTGCACTTATGAATTAGACAGTCCTTGTCTTTGATAACAGACTCTGACCTAAAAGATACCCAGGGAAAACACAAGCTACTTGTGAAGAAGGAAAATATGCATTCTACTAATTAAGTTTAAAAAAACCCTTAGATTTATTTGTCAAAAGATAAAATCTATCACCTCATCAGGGATTTTTATGGGGAAACACCACCAAGATCTTTGTTTTACTGTGAATCTTATCCTCAGATTTCTCAGTTTAGAGCCCAGCATTCTGGCATAGTTATCTCTAGTGATTTGAACAAAAAACACTTTTGATGTTGTAGATTAAAGCTAATTCACTGGGACTCCTGAAATGCAAAACCAACACATTTCATGGACCACATTTGCGGTATACAGTCAGGACAAATGACTAAACCATTGTAAACTAGGAGAGCTTCTCTGTCATAAAGTAGCTGGAATTAATCATGTTATCCCAAGGGAAAGATAGGAAAAAGGTATCACTGTCTACGAGCAAAATGTGCTTGTGATCAGTGTTTGTGTGATTGCTGCAGAGTGGCCAGAGGGCAATTCAGACCTCACTGAATCCTCTTTGGTGTCAGGAGCCACCTTCAGTGTCCGGAGCACCTTGCACCAGGAATGAAGAACTGTCTGTGTATTCAAAATGCTTGGAGTAAGAATCATCAGCTTTGCAAAGTCTTTCCTCTTTCTAAAGTCCAAAACAGAGCTGAGAAGTCTTCGATTATTGTTCACTAATGATAGCATGACACTTCCCCCCTCTCATACTTGCATGGTTTTTTTGGAAATGCACGTAAACTGGTTGAGTTATTCAACGCCTTTAGTTGTCTGATTGCACAGCTGATTACAGATGTAAACAATCAGCAGACATGAGCTTTTGCAGATGGAATAAATCAAAAAACACAAACAAAAAAGTATAATTGTGTGTCATAAGTTAAAAACTTATAAGCCAGAGGGCAAACAGCATTTGAAATAGTGGAAAAACATTAGTGATGCATTTCAGATATTTAATATAAAATTTGCTTCAATATTATTACATAATATTTCAAGTAAAGGGTTTGTAATTATTTTTTATAAGACCACTGGTGTCAGGAATATTATAACTATAACTGCACAACTTAATGACCATTGAAAGGAAGATGCCAGATTTCCCAAAATGTGATATTTTTCCTATTTATTTTTTTAATTATGGCTGTACAACTCAGGATTACTTTGGTACTCCCTCTGATCAACACAGTAAGAAGTTAGCATCTCAGAATAAGAAAAAAGTATTACAGACTGAGGGAAAAAAGATCACTTTTCTTACATAAAGCCAGGGTAAGTGAAAGCAAAGTTTTTGAGCTGTCTTTCCACACTATGGATGGGAGCAATGGCTACATCAGGTCTAGGGTGTATGGGGAAGGGATAAGATATCTGTCAAGTAGATTTTGTTTGGATTGTTGATTCAACTTCTTTTTCACCTTTATTCTAGTGTAAATGTGACCAATCACAATGTAAAAGTAATGACATAGTAAAATGTAAAATGCAATTGTAACTCTTCAGCTGCTTGGTGAAATTAATGTCTCTGTGCCTTTTCCTGCTCTGTGCTGTCTGTGGGTTAATGTGACTGTAGAGCTTCAGGAGGCCTCTAGGGAATTCTCCCATCCATGACCATCACAGCAGAGATGTTTCAACACACTGTCCTAAGTCATGGACCCAAAACTTCCAGGGTAGCAAATAGGCAAGGAAAATATGTGGTTAATTTTCTGTTTGGGGCATGGCTTCATTGTGTTTGGACAAGGAATAAAATAAAATATAGTGAATCCACAATGGTTATCATTGGACAAAGTAAAAGGTTTCCTTCAGTATCTCTGTTCTCTTTGGGGAAACATCCAGATAATATAGTCCCTTCATAGTTCATGATAAAAAAATTTCCATTACAAAAGTTACTCTGAAGGATGTTAAACTCTCCCTCTCACTTGAATGTACCTTCAGCATGTCTATGTAATTTACATCAAAGAATTATAACAGAAGTGTCAGAGGAGTTCTCTACACTGTCAAGGTTGATTTTCAAAAGTATTGAAACATGGAGGATGTTCAGGAGACATTGGAGCAAAAATTAATGTTGTGCCAATATATAAAAAAGACTAAATAGAATAACCTATTTAGTTATAAGCTTTTCATAATAAAATCAGAGTTAGAAAAAAAAATTAATTTGTAGTATGGGACTGGGGATAAAATTAGAGGAAACTGAGAAGTTATATTCACATCTTAACAGAAGTTATAATGGTACAGAGTAAAATACAGCTGCTGCTCCCTGGAATGGAATGTGGTTGGCATGCTCAAAACCTATTCCATGACAATTCCCCGTATGCGCAATCTGCATCCTTAGCACCTGCTGAGGGGGATGGAATGGAGAGGGGAGCAGAGTGGAGACACCGTGGCTGGGCTGTGTTGAAATCCTTGCAGGGAGGGGAACTTTGCAGCTGAGAAACCACACAGCAGCTGTCAGCCAGGGCAGCCAGGGGGAGATGCACTGCTGGTGAGCCTGCAGCTCTGGGGAAATCGCTCTCCTCCAATGAGCTTTGTCCATTATAACCCAATTGTGATATCAATGCACACCTCCATCCCAAAGATGCACACCTCCATCCCAAAGTTGCACACCTCCATCCCAAAGTTGCACACCTCCAGGGTACAACTATCCCTCACTGGACATGTGCTCTATATTTTAGTGACTGTATCTTTAAGAGAAAAGTGAGAGAATTTTGCACTAATCAGTAACAAAGCTATGCATGAATAGAGTCAATCAAGCTCCACCTAAACATAAAGAAATAGTGTAAAAGTAAGTAGAGAGTGGGGAGAAATCAGTGAGTACTCCATTGCAACTGCTTGGATCAGTCAAGAGGCTGAACCTGTCCTCCCCCACAGGGATTCCTTTCGGGTAAGAACTGTACTCTCTGTGTTCTGAATAATTTTACTGGGGATTAGAACTTGTCTGTGTATTACTTTGAATACATATTTGCAGATATTTTATCAGATACTATCATTGGCAATCTTCAAACCTCAAATTGTCACAATTTTATATTAATAGAGTGTTATTCCATAAACTGCTGGTGTGAGTCCTTTCCCACAGAATTAACTCTGTCTTGGTAAGCCACAGCTTTGAATACACTTGGGATCATACAGGATGGGTCCACAGGAAATGAGTTTCTGGTGCAGAAGCAAACCTGTTGGTTTGGAGTTGGCAAATCTTGCAGACAGGAGCTGAAGCTCCATGCCCCCTGTTCCAACCAGCAGCGAGCATGCCCACAGAGCACACATGCACACCACGTACATTGTTCAGACCATTATTGTTCAGTGAACTGCCAGCGGCACAGGTGACACAGACAGACAACACAGAGCACTCACATAAACACAGGCAGTGCCAAGGGACTCACCCTGCCTGTCCCACTCTGCCTGAGCAGGGTGAACGTTGGCTACTGAGAACATATAAATACATTTCGGCATTCAGGATCCCTCCCACAGCCGTTCTTAGACAGCCAGGCTGCCCACAAGAGTTTTTATCACACACTCAAACAATACCTTCACTCTAGACATGCTAATTTTTTACAAAATGTTAATTTTTGAGCCAGAAGTAGAATCACACCATCGTAGCAGTCCACAATTTCCTCATGAGGGGAAGCAGAAGGGCAGCACTGATTTCTTCTCTCTGGTGACCAGTGACAGGACCCAAGGGAATGGCCTGTGTCCCCATTTTCAGGGGATGCATCCTTGGTTCCCCTGGAAGGCACTTGCCTAAGTCTCTCAATGTACAGAAAGGCACTGGTTCTTGAGGGGCTCCCTTGTGCATCCCTGTCTTGTATGAGAACCAGTTTTGTGCACCTGTTTAGAGGGATGTCAAGTAGAAGCAGAGAGCTGCCTCTAGGTTTGGTTCTGGTGCCACCTCTGTGATGAAGGAAACTTTCAGATGTTCTTCAGTTTAGCAGAGTTTTTGTGATCTAGAAGTCTTAAACTCCAAGCTAGATAAATTCAAATGAGAAAGTGTGCATGTATGGAATGGAATGTTGTTGCTAGGACAACGTGTCAATTGATGTAGTGAATTTATTACTTCTCAAAATGTTGAAATCGAAACTTAAAAACAAAAAAAAATCAAACAGACTTTAGAGCTGTTAGGTGTTAGCTAAAAAATTCTTGCAATCTTTCATGTCATTGAAACATTGAGTTGCGACATCCTTTTATATCGTGTCCAGGTCTACTAAGTGAAGGGTTTTTTCCAACAAAAGCCAGCCAGATATAACATTTCATGCATTTTTAGTACCATGTGTATAAATCTCGAAAGCAATTCATCGTTTTTTAGAAACCATAAGACAGCTATCAGGACAACCATCATTCTTTAAGGACTTTAGGGACACACGGCTGTATTGTGAAATTTTCACTATAAAATACAACCTCACTTTTCTGAATTTGATTCCGCTTTAAATCTCTTAAGGTAGAAAGGTATAATATGTAAAACACACTCTTTTCAGAAATGCTTTGACAATGAATTTTCATAGTTTTGGATTTTGTGGGGTTTCTTTGTCTAAATAGGAATTTCAGAAACACCCCTTCTCACAAGAATGCTGAGAACTGTGGTGACAACATCACCATCAACTTTGCATTCCTAGAGGAAAACAAAACATTATTTTTTCAGTTCAGAGAAAGAAATAAAAAGGTAAATGAAGGGGGTAGCCCCCACAGTGATCTCATGCAAGCATTGACGTAAAAGCGCTATGAAAATATTAATCCTTTTGCTGTTGCTTTTAATAGGATACTAACGAAAACTGAAGTGTGACTAGAGGGAGGGAAGGCAAGGACTCCAGGGATAATTTCCTTATTTTGCTTAAAAGCAAAAATCTCCAAAACCCCTTATTTATTTCTATTACAGTAGACATAATTAAAAAATGTATTAGAAGGTCACACCATAGCTGTTAAGAAGAGGGAAATATTTTGTCTAGCTCATCCATATGATCTTTAAAATCTTGATGAATGTGGACACCTGTTTCTCAACATTATCAAATTCACAGTATTGTATTAAAATTAGTCAGGTTAATAGAACATTAAATAATAATTAATAAATTAAGCAAATAGTTCATAATTCAACATAAGAAATACTATGTATGTACTCAGGGGAAAAAAAGAGAGTTTATGGTATTTGAGTGGAGGGACCGGCAACTCAGAAGGACTAGAAGAACTTAACAAGGTTATGCAGGGAGAAAATTAAAAGGGCCCAAGCTGAACTAGAACTTAGTCTTGCTATTGGCATAAAAGGCAATAAAAATATTTCTATAAATGCATCAGAAAAAGAAAAAAAAAAAAACTAAGGAAAATCTCCATCCTCTACTGGATGTGGGGGAGAACATAGTGACAAAAGATGAGGAGAAGGCTTGAGTTAATGCCTTCTTTGCCTTTATCCTTAATAGTGAGACCAATTTTTCTTGGGTTGCCCTGCCCCTGAGCTGGATGACATAGATGGGGACCAGCATGAAAACCCCATAATCCAAGAAGTCTGTGGGACTGGATGGGTTCCATCCAGCCTGAGGTGAGTGCCACTGAGCTACTTTCCATTATTTACCAGGAGTCCTGGTTGACTGGGGAGGTTTCAGTTGACTGGAGGTTAGCAAATGTGACGCCAGCTACCAATAAGTGTTGGAAGGAGGATCCTGAGAACAAAAGGCCTGACCTTGGTGCCAGGGAAGGTCATGGAGGAGATCATCTTGAGTGCCATGACATGGCACGTACAGGACAACCAGGGGAGCAGGCCCAGTCAGGGTGGGTTTAAGAGAGGCAGGTCCTGCTTGACCAACCTGATCTCCTTCTACAACAGGGTGACCCACTTAATAGATGAGGGGAAGTCTGTGGATGCCGTCTACATGGGTTTTAGTAAAGCATTTGACACTGTTTCCCACAGCATTCCTCTAGAGAAGCTGGCAGCCCACAGATTAGACAGGCATACTCTTTGCTGGGTAAAAAGTGGCTAGATGGTCAGGCCCAGAGAAGGGTGGTGAATGCTCCCCAGGGCTCAGTGTTGGGGCCAGTCCTGTTTAACATCTTCACCAATGAGCTGGGTGAGGGTATTGAGCGAACCCTCCACCTGTCTGAAGATGACACCAAGCTGGGCAGGATGTTTGTTGATCTGCTGGAGGGCAGGCTATATAGAGCCTTCTATAGAAAGATCTGGACTGGATGAATTAATGGGCTGGGGACAGTTGCATGAGGTTCAACAAGGCCAAGAGCCAGGTCCTGCCATGGAGTCACAACAGCCCCATGCAGCTCTCTACAGGCTGGGGGAAGAGCAGCTGGAAAGATGCTCAGTGCAAAAGGACCTAGGGGTGCAGCTTGGCAGTGGCTGAACATGATTCAGTGTGTGCCCAGGTGGCCAAAAAGGCCAATGGCATCCTGGCCTGCATCAAGTTGTTGGGGCAGCAGGACCAGGGCATTGTCCCCTTGTACCTGGCACTTGTAAGGCCACACCTCAAGTGCTGTGTCCAGTTTTGACCCCCTCACTACAAGAAAGATATTGAGGCTCCGGACCATGTCCAGAAAAATGCAATGGAGGTGGGGAAGGGTCTGGGGCACAAATCTTATAAGGAGCAGCTGAGGAAGCAGGGGTTTTTTAGCCTGGAGAAATGAAGGCTCAGGGGAAACCTTATTGCTCCCTGCAACTACCTAAAAGGAGGTCGTATTGAAGAGGGGGTCAGTCTCTTGTCCCAGGTCATAAGTGATAAAAAAAGAGGAAACAATCTCAATTTAGGCCAGCAGAGATCTAGATTGTATATTGGGAAAAAGCTCTTCTCTGAAAGAATTGCCAAGCCCTGGAACAGGCTGCACAGGACAGTGCCAGAACCACCATCCCTGGAGGTATTTCAAAGACATTTGGCACTTAGGGAAATGACTTGGTGGTGTGCTTGGCATTTCTGGGTTAACTCAATGATCTTAAGGGCCTTTTCCAAGGTTAGTGATTCCATGTATATATTCATGTACATGTGTATGTATATACATGAATGTTTTCATAACATACCTATTTTTGCATATGTTTGTTTTTTATTAAAGAGGAGGAAATCAATTACTTAACATTCAAAAGTAAACATTTCATTCCAGCTAGTTTTAAGTGCTAAAGACATTGACTTGAAAGAATGGAACAAACACAGAGAGGAAAACAGATTGTCTAGCTGAATAGCTCTAGACTGCTAGACCAAAATGACCTTTTGATATAAAAGTTGCCTCCCTCTCCACCTCCCTCAGATTGAAAGATTTTAAGAGAATAACCTCTAGTAACCTCTTTGTGCTACAGTGACATTTCTCTTTTATTCCGTCATGCATATATTATGTCCTTCAGTAGGTACCTGCCTCATGTATTTTAATCTAATAGTGTAGCACAGATTTCCATAGAAAATGTCATCTTCCTCCAAAGGGTTATGGACTCAAAAACATTCAGCTGAGGGATCTTTCTTTCATTTGGATGAAATAGAAAGTATTGGTTTTACCCTCACTGGTAGAAACATAAAAGATAACCTTCCCTAGTGGATCTTCTAAGATCTACAGTTTTTCAGGTGCTTGAATATTCATAGGTCCAAACCAGTTACAGGATCCTCATTGCTGGCAGCTCCCTAAGCTGAAAGATCTGAGATCTGAATCTGTGTGTTGGAAATCATGTGAGTTACTCGGCTCAGCTGTGACGACCCAGGCTGTACCTTTGCTCTGTAGGAGCTTTGTCACCGCACTGCTCTGGGCTTATGTTATTTTCTGTGCTATACAAAAAATGACCACAGACTACTATCAAATATCGCTCTTTAGAGGCTTTTAATATTTATAATCACAGTGTTTACTTGGCATCAAATCCCTGTACATTTATCTTTTGTTTTTTATTCCCCTTTACCTGCAGACATTACTTTGCTTATTCTCTTAGAGCATTCTAGAGGCACTAGATTCACCCTTGCTACTGACAGACACCCCAATTTACCTAAATCTTCAGTTAAGTTCCTACTAGCCAGACAGTGCTTCAGTGATGAAAATAATTATATCAGCTCTTGATGTCACATTTCCTAAGTAAACACACCCTCATTTATTGCAATACTGTTCATTTTTTAAAAGTGAAGACAAAAAGGTCAGTGTCATTGCTGAATTATATCATTGAAGTAATACTGTTCACAATCAAATATACTTTAATTATATGAACTTGAGTTTACAGTATCGTGCCCATGAAGCATTCAATTCTTCAGTGTTTCCTTAGAAAAGAGACTACATTGCCAAATTTGGTTGAAGATGTAGACACTGGTAAAGAAGGATAAAACAACCATCTATGAAAATATTCTAATAATATAAAAAAGACAAACCAGGGTTTGAAATTTTCTTAGGATTAAGATTTACTTTTATAATTTACAGCAAAAAATAAGTCATGAAAACTTTAAAAAGTAATTTGACTGGAAAGCTAAAATAAATTAGTTTTTGGTATGCCCAAGTTTAAAGAAATTTTTAAAAAATCTAAAAGAAATTATAATAGTATGTTGCAGTTGGAAAAGATCTGGGAAAATATGTTCTTCAATGCATAAAAGGAATGACTTCTGTTGGTAGTTCCTGCTGACAGAATGTCTTGTTAGTAAGACAGATGGGGTTCTCTGTTTTTGTAAACACACTGGTTACCTTCAATGATAGTCTGTAGTTTTCACAGTCCTTTTTTCCTTCATCACATGTCTGGTCCTAAAGTCAGACATTTGAGAAATATGCAGATCGGTAGACTTGCCCGTAATACTGTGTATCCTTACCTTGGTACATTTTATGCATTTGTGAAGACCATAGTTAATAATTCAACTTGAGAAGACAAGAATCCTTCTCTATACATAATTAATTCTTTTTGACCTGAAAATTAATGTAACTGATTAATTTAATGTCATAGCTGCTAAAGGCTTTGTACCTGTGAGTTTCCAGGCACTACTTAAGCTTTTTTTGTTGGATGAGGAGTTTAGAATTCACTTGCTCTGAGTTTAGAACATGCCATTCCTAACAGAGGTGCTCTAAAGCTAAGCTTTTGGAAGCGCCACTCTTCCATAAAGAGAGATGTCCATCCTGTCACTTCTTAGAGAAAGCAACTCATCTCTACCCTTCTCCTTGCTTTGCAGGAACAATGACTTGAGAAGGCAGTGGAAGTCTAAATTATCACACATCCACAGATGTAGTCCTTTTAACTCAGCTGGTGTGGCTTGGCCTACATTAGCTCTGTGTGAGATCTACAATTTATTCATCAAGCATTTAGCAGTAGTGCTAAATATATATATAAGCTGACAAAAATTCCAGTATGTATTAGATTTTTAAGCAATCAGAAGAATTGAAGGAAATGAGCCAACACACTTTGAAAGTTCACAGCAATATTCTCATTGTGTATTTTAGTACCAGGGCTCATTTTACTATGCAAAATGTGCACAAAAACCACATTCCATTGTTAGGAATGAGCCAAAGTACTCTGAGGTGTTGATAGAATCTGAGAATGCCATACGGGATGTACAAACTTTTAATTTAAACAGTGTACACTGAGGGAGTCAGGGTGCACTTATAAATTAGGCTTATAAAGTATTCATCAGATTGCTTTTGTGCATTGAACTGCTGCATATGCATTATACATTTGCTTTCCCTTCTACATCTCTCTCTCTTGATCCTTCTGTATGCAGTTCGTGTGAACTTAGTCTCAAGTTCAGTTAGAATCACTGGACAAATCTGGATATTATAAGTCTACAAACTACATTTCCCTACATGTCTGTTATTTCAGTGTATGTCTGTGACTCTAAGGTTCAAAAATGTAATTGTTCACAGACTTCATACATCCGTGATGACACGGTTGTAATTTACACAAGCTAAGCATAATGTTTTTGTGAGTCTGCCTCATGCAGACAGACTAAAAGGACTAAAACATTACAAATTACCCAAATTTAAAATAATTATAGTTTTGGACCTGTGACCATAAAGTTAAAAATGTAAAATAAAAACAGAAAAGCATATACTGTTTCTGAGATGCTTTTCTGTTTCCCTCCTCATATCCTCCTCTTATTTTCTGTTCCTCCCTGGAAAGTGGCAGGTTTTATAACAAAGGACAAACAATTCTGAAGATTGTTCCTTCCTTGTGTTTCAGGGACCTTTCTTTGACAGAGAATTTAAGGAATCAAGGTAATTGCTTCTACTCAAGAGATTCTAATCCAATTTAAGAAGAAAAATTGAGTGAAGTGTGGGAGTTGAAAGTGGAACAAAAAAAGATTATGTTACATATTGTGGCCATGACTAAAATTTTTTAAAAAGTGTAAATTATGTTTACAGTGGTTATGCTGATTTAATTATCCCAAGAACCTACTTTCTAATCCTTCTCAATAGCTCCAGGTTTAATGTGAGATTTTGTCCATAAATATATCTCCAAAAATAGAAAAAATTGCTGATTAAGATAGATACACTTACTTATAAAACATGTCCAAAATAGTCCAATAAATTGTCTTTTGGAATTCCCACATCCCTGTACCTATGACACATGTATGCATCACATGCATGTGTCAAGGAAGCAAAAGTATCACTATCCTAAGTGCAAGAGGTAATACAATTACCATAACTGATGGCCATCATGAACACATCTCAGCTCAAAGGAAATACAGAGATGTAACTGAATGAAATATTACTTGCCTACAAAGGAAATGCACAACAGTACCAAAAACTTCACTGTTACAGCAAAAATCATGAAAGATGAATTCTCAATGGAGACATAAAACACACTGTCTATAAAATAATGTATGTCCATCCACTGAATATTGACATCACAATATGAGAAACAGGGAAAAATTATATAAGAATAAATAAGTATGTGTTTTACTGAACAGTAAGGAACCCAACAGGTTTGCTTTATCTGCAAGTCATAAAAGAAGTGTGAATCTTGTAGAGATTATCCCCACTGGGATTTAAAGGAAAACAAACCAAAACCAAACTCATCTGTAAACAAGTCAAAAGTAACTGTTGTTCACTGTACACCTGTGACAAGAGCTCTATTATATGAAATAAATTGCATGCTACCAAGAGACTCGTCCTGCTCTGAAAACCTGAGGGACATTTCAGTTCCGCCTGTGTGCTTGTATGGATGAGAGAAGGAGGGTGGCCATGACTCATTCTAACAGACAAAACCTATTCCCAGAATAAATGTGCAGACCCTAAAAATAACAACACAAACAAAATGTGCAAAAGAGAAAAAGAAGAAAACATGTTACATAAATAAAGGTGGTGTAAGAAGAGATAGCCATCAGAGATATCAGTTAAATGTAAAATAATGCATTGGTATGCAAGCAAGGAAAAGCAATCATTCAGAGCTTAATGTCTGATGCCATTAATATCATGCATGCATAAGTTGTCTTTTACAATATTGCTTCTAAAAATACCACATTTTTGTCTTCCACAATTTGCAAAAAGAAGTGCACTTCACAACCATTAGCCACATCTCATTTCTGTGATAGATTCCTAGTTGATATCAACCACTGTGATTTCATCTGTGGCAATGGAGCTTTCTTGTATTAACTTAAGATTTTAATATTTTCCTTAGATATTCTATGGAATGTAGAATTTTTTTCAAGTAAGAAAGGTATGGAAGAAAAAGCATTCTTAGTATTCATTTAAATCCAAATAACATTAAAAACCAAATAAGTTTCCACAATTACAATATGCAAACACAAAATTTTACAGTTGTATGACCACCCATGGCAAAGGTCCTCCCTCATTTCATTCTCTGGTATAACCCCCTTTAGGCAACATATTGCAATATCTATTTTTCATTGAAAAGCAGTCCTCAGTTCCTAGACCGGCCAGAGGATTATTAGTAGGGAGAAAAATTAATTTATCACAGACATAATACACTATTTATCTATCATAAATCCTTGATTAGTTTAGAAGAACCCAAATCATCTAGGGACTGCAGCAAATCCAAAAGCTGCTCCTAAATGATAAAGTAAATGGTTGAGTTTCTGAGCTGCCTAGCTGCTAGGCAATAAAAAAAACAACAAAAAACCAACAAAAATACAGCCAGATAACAGTTTGTTATATGGGACATAAACTTGTCTACTCAACACCAGGGCCAGCACATGCCCCAAATTTTGCCAAGTGTAATGCATTAGATGTCAGTGCAAATTGGCACTGCCAATTACTGCCAAATTATCACCAACAGAGTCTGGTTGGTTACTGTTAAAGGGTGAGGTCACTGTGAGAACTAATATCTTGAAATCACTGAAAAACAGAGATTTTTTTTTTTTTAGATTAAGATTACTAGGCATCTTTATCTGTTGCTTGTTCTTCAGCAGTTCTTCAAGACATTTGGAAATGGCTATGCCAATATGAGAGAATGGAAAATGCAGATAGGTAGAGATAATATACTCACAGATCAAAGCTTATTCTTTGTTTTTTCCCTGCATGGATAGTGATTCTGATTTTTAATTTTTGGAGGAACTAGCATTTAGCAGCCCACTGGAAGATGGCCGAGAAATATTTCAGTTTGATTTATTGTTTTAGAAGCAATGCCTTGGAATACGAATCTGATTTGGCTCTCACCTTAAGAAAGCAGTACTGAGTGAAAATGTTAACTAGGTTCCTAATGGCCACTTAACATAGCAGTCTTCTGTTAAAAAGAGCAGTCCTTGAGGTGCCACAAGGAGCTTTATCATCTCACAATGATACCTTTCCTCTGAAATCTCCAGCAGCAAAATTGTATTAGAAGATGAAAAAATATGTTACTCTCCTAATATAAAACTTCCATGTAAGCAGTTGTTTTAGTTGCCACAGAAATGTTATACAAGTGTATTTTGATGGTGGTGTGATTTAGGTCATTATTGAGTAGAAAGAAGTCAACGTTATGAAGAATTCAGAGGGCCTATGGCAGACTTCAAAGATTTTTTCAAGTGTAAAATGGAACTCCTTGGAACAGAGTCAAATGGTAAGTAACATAATTATTGCACAGGTATATGTAATGTACGAGCTCCTTATCTTGATGCATAACTTCCTTTTCTCTTGAAAAACAAATGAGCACCTCTCTACGCTGGCAGCCAGTTTACAGGCAATTTTGGGAGCGATGTTCACATTATGGTGACTATACTGTGCCTTTTTGACATGTAATTCATGCATTGAGCTGGCCTGGGTTGTTATGAACATGGAAACATGATTGATTTGACAGATTTCAGAATGCACTAAGAGATTTGGGATATGAATGCAACATCACCTTTGTAATAAAATGCCATGAAGACAGAGTCAAACAGTTAACACTTGTTAGGTAGCATAAAGGACAGTCCTGAGATTCAGTTATTGGGATGGAACTCCAAAAATCTGGATCTAGCTTCGGTCTCTGCTGTGAACTTCCTTTTCATCTGGTCTAAGTACTGAAAATTTGTGACTGCTGAGTTCTGTGATGCCAGAAATATGCATTGGTAGAGGCACAAGGATGTATCCCTGTTTCTTCAACAGTAAATACAGAAATCTGGTCCAAAAGTAAGAAGTGATCAATCCCAGACCACCAAAAATGAGAAAAGTTGAAGGAAAATTAGATTTTTGTCTCATTTCCTTAGTGACTATAACTGCATTTATGTAAGAGACCTTGACCTGATCCTGTTCTCTGGCCCTGGCACAGCAGAGTTTGCCTGTGTGACTAAACCCTCGTGCTTCCTCAGGTTTTACTGTTTGCATATTGGGAAACATCTCTGGCTTGTGCTATCTTTTGAACTGGAGCCAGGCAGAGGTTATTTGGCACAAGCTGCAGCCATGCCTGAAAGCAATCTGACCTCTGCATGAAATGCTCTCATGCCTGTACTTCAGACCGTGCCTCTGCCAGATTTAATTTCCTAGAACAGATGTAACTAGCAATGAACTGCAGTGACAGTAAGGTTTACCAATATGAGGAAGGACTACATTTCTCAAGAAAGAACAAAATGTAGGAACAGCAGGAATGGGGGTTTTTTGTTTTGTTTTTGTAATTAGACCTTTATGTCTCAGCTCTTCATATCAGAGCAGATGTTGACATGCTGGGCTGACTGCAGCTCAGTACTGCCTACACCAGCTCCAACTGTTGCATCCTCTCAGTGGACCCTGCTTTTAGGCCAGGGAATGGGCTAGTTGACATCCAGATATCTTTATTAACATGTTTTCTACAAATCTAAATAAACTCCTGCTGCTGCCTAGAACAGCTTGAGTGGATCTTAAGCAATGTCTTAGTTCTCTGCGTAGTTTCATATGGTGTAACAGGACATAGAAACTCAATAGCAACAAGAATCTTGGTCTTGTTCTTTTGAGCATCCTCCCCATCAAATGCAGTTTTCCATTGCCACTGCATTTCAGTCCGGCACACTGGACCCACCAGATGCCCAGGTTAAAAGGAGATGACATGACTGAGCTGAGTGAAAACTTGCTTTTCAGGTTCAACTGTTCAGGCACTGGCTTCCGGACCAAAGTTCCCTTCCTTCCTCACATTCCCTAAGGAAGTTTGGATGAAAAGGTGTTGAGAGATGATCAGTACCCTGCCACTTTCTCAGCTTGGCTTTTCTGACTGAAACAAGCAATTTTGACTGCAAACAGAATTGCAATCCCGGAGTTAACATTGCCTGTGTCATCAGCTTAATAAACAGAGGAAAGAAACCCTGGCACAGTGCACAGCACAGAACTGGAGCAAAGTCACTGCTAGCTACAGTCTCCAGTAAGGGAAAATACTTTGGAGATTTCCCAGGTCTGTGGATTTTTCCACTGGCTTTATTCCAGTTGCTGGAATGCCAAGGGTGATGCATGTAAAATCTCAATGGCTTTGTGATATAAAAATTGTGGACTTCTGTGAAATTACTTTCAAATGGATATACCCTGTCTGACAATTTATTATGGGTGATGCTTGTTTTAGATGGCATCTGTTTATCAATGCCTTGCATTTATTTTAAGCTAGTATTTTTCAAAATTATTCATATAGAATAAGTGCTGTAGTCCAAGAAAGTCAATGTGGAAACCATGAAAGTAAAATCAACTTCAAAATATAAAAGTGTCCATTTTTAATACTCCAGACAGTGGTGATGGTTACATGAATTCCTAAATGTGTCTCTTGAGTCTTCTTAAAATAGTGTCCATATTCTCATAGCATATACATATACTTTTAAAAAAATAATTCTGAAGATTCCAGAGGGAAAAAAAATATATATCTATTTTGCTATTTCACTGCTTTGAAATAATGTCCTTAAAGTACTAAAAGAGAAAAAGCCCCAAACCAACAGACAAACCAGCAACACCTCCACAAGGGAGTTAAATTGTATAATTCTCTGAAGAACAATGAAAAAATCTTCAGTGTTTCACCTGATTTATGACTGACACATTTTAATGTCCACTTTAGGTAAGAAAATTATTTGGAGCTTTGCCATACTATCAGCATCTATAAGATACAAGTGAGGCTGCTATATATGATGTAAACAAAGATTATGTCCTCTAAATATGTCCATTTACTTGTTTCTTTTGCTGCCTTCCAAGCTCTAAATTTCACTGTTGACAAAGTGACTGAAATGTTGAAAATATGTAATTTTGCTTGCATGCAAAATATGACTTAACTACCGTAGTAGGAGGTCTCAGAACAGTAGTATACCAATACATTTTACAGGCAGAAAACTGAAAATTAAAAATTTACAATTTTAGAAGTCTCTAATTAGTTTGTGGATACATCAGAATAAAAAATACTCACAAATTATTCATAATTTCAATTACTTATATGGAAAAAATATTTGCAAATTGACTTTTTTGTTGTTGTTTTTAATGAGATTTTTCTTCTGCATTCAAATATGATTCAATATTTGCTACCTGAAATAAGAAAAGTATGCCTACTGGAACTTCCTTTTTTTTTCTTTAATTAATGAAGCCAAAATGCGTAAGATTCGTGCAGTAAAGTAAACTTAAAAGCTGAATATGAAATTCCAAATCCATTGTCATTTTCTTCCATGTAATCTCATATTTTTTCTGTGTTAGAGATCGTTTTTGATTCTCTCGGGAAAAAACAGATAATTAACAGTGAAAAAAATACCACAGCTAATTCCACACCCTGGAGACTTATTGTAAAACACAGAGACCTTAATCCAAAATTCAGTTATTTGAAATGCATAGAGATATTGATCAACACCATTTATTAATTATATCTGCTTTACATCATTTGCTTGTATAATATCAAAGATATATATTGTGGCTTTACAGAGAATTCTCTGTGCTTGCTGCTGCTTTGGTTTTCAAAATATTTCTGTTAAGAAGCCCTTAAATCACAGATTATGAAGTTCTAATGGTAAAAATTGTATCAGAGCAATTGGCATCAAAATAACCCTTTTGCTAACAAAGATATGAAGGAGGTTGTAATGGACTCTTGAAAAAAAAAACAAAAAAGAGTTTCTTTGTCAGGGAAGAAGCTTTGTGAAAAATGTGCATAACTAATAATTACAGTATTAGTCCCTTGAATTAGTTTGCAGTTAACATCAAATTATTACTCATCCTCATCTATATTTTTAAATCACACGTTGTAATATGATTTTCTGCATGGCTGCAATCTTCTCTTAATCAACTCTGAATTTTTCTAGGATATTCTGTCTTTCCTCATGTGCCTCAAAACTTCAGAAGCCAGATGTGAATTACATTTTTAAGCAGTATCCCATACTATAAAGATTTCAAACCTCAAAGAGGTGATGGGAGAAAAGCCACTTCCTACTGGACTAAGCTTTCATATTATTGAAAAATTTAACAGCACTTTCCACAAGTGGCTTTGAGGGACGTAAGCCTGACATACAGAAATGGTTATTTTTATTTAATGGAAATGCCTGTTGTGGAATAAATTATCTTTGAACAGTCATAACATCTTGGCTTTCGTTGTTTGTTTCAAAGTTTTTAAATACAGCATCTTTGCTAGAATTTTAAATAACTGTATAGCTTTCGCTTTATATACATGTGAGAAAAAGTAATTCCTACTTCCCTTCCTTCTGCCAGAAGATACATCAATTTTCCTTGCTTGTCAATTACTAGTGGAATGAAAAATAACAGACAAAATAAGATTTTCTCCATGCAAATGAACAGATGTTGCTCTTCAAAGTATTACGAAGTTTTACATTTCTCATTGTAAAAGAAAATCATTGGGAAAATTGATTAAAACAAAAGGGAAATGTTGCCACAGACTTCAAAAACAGAACAAACCAGTGGAAAATCACATTAAAATTCCAGTAAGAGAATGCCTAGGGGAAGAGAGAGATTCCAAGAAATGTTTGAGAAATCAGTCTTCGCCCTGCAGGGCATCTGAGGAAGGCACAGTGCTCAACTTGTGTGATTTACAGGCTCACTGTGGGGAACAAACAGGGTTATAGTCAAAGATAACTTAGTAATAATACTTAATTGATGTGCAGACAGTCACTCTTTTATCTGAATACAGGCAACAAGTTAAATGAGAATGAATGAAGATTCATCATAAAAAAAATACTTCCCCTTTCACTAGGACAATTTGAAAAAGAAAAAACAACATAACTGTTTTCTTCAGATTTGTTTATTTTGTTTGGTATTTTTTATTTTGTTACCTTCAAGTACTTTTAAACAGGATTTTCCCTTCCTGTTCCTTTTGCATTCCTGGGATATTTCATAAGGAGTTTTCTTTCCTACTCTCATGTTAATTAATACATGGCAGGGTAGATTGGGCAGTGTACATTAGTGCTACTAACATTTTGCTTCTTCTCTCAGTAAGTAGCATGAGATGATGAAGAGAGACATTTTTCACTAATGATTGCTCATACAGCAGTTTGAACATGTAAGGCCCTATAGAAGGATGAAGTGCAAAATTTCCAGTTCTTTCCCTCAAAGTCTAAATCCATGTTTGGTTGGCTTCATCTTTTCTCCTGTGTCTAAAACCTTTCATTTACATATTGAATTTCAGTGATTTGAAATGATGAACTTAAAGGATTAAGAATATAGGAGGATTACAGTTTGTATTAATAGGAAAAACCTGTATGAAAAAGCAAAAATGGGACCAATTTATATGTAGTTATTGTAATGCTAACTTCCGTAATCTTATATTTAGCAATATTTCCTGAGTATTGTTTCTTTCTTTCGTTATATAGGCTAGACTTCCTTTCCTGAATACTCATTCCTGAAAGAACTTGCTAGAAATATGAGTCTGTCATCATCATTATGGCATTCTCCTGAGATCAATTTCCTATTTAAATTTTGCAATTTTTCAATTGTTTTCCCTGAATTTATGATTATTTCTTTCAGCTTTTGCCTTCTGACAATCATTCCAGCTATCTTCTCATTCATCACCCTAGTTTTAAACAATTAATATTACCAGCGTGAGTTGTAGTATAGGTCCTCTGGAATAAGTTAGCCTTATACATATCAGAAGAGTAGACTGAAAACCTTTTCATTGCCCTCATATTACAGATATATTGGAATCTGGCTAAAACAACATTGTGATCTCAATAGGAGTTAGTATCTAATATTTTTTTTTCCCTTTGATTCATAGAAACTTAAAAAGTGGCAGCACCAGCATTTTCTTGGACAAAACAGTAATAGCTCTTCTTAGCTAGCAAGATCAGCTGAGTTATTACATGACTAAGCTGATACAGGCAGTTTTATTTCTCAGCTCCTATTCAACTAAAGATTTACAGGTGGATATGACATGGGCCTTTCCTGTAATCAGAATGATCTGCTCTAATGCTTTATCTCAGAGTACCTTTCTAAGTCATTGTCTCTGGCTCAACCCCTTCACTTGTGTGAAACTATGGGGCTTTTTTCAGAAGCTGGATCACTTTAGTCCTTTCATTATGGAAGACTCATAGTTTCTTTGTCTGCATTTTCTTCCTGTGTCTCCAAGAGCTTTACCATGACCCACAGCTTAAGTAAGGGTTGCATGTAGGCCTAAAGCTTACTTATTTTCTTTTTGAATATGTCCTTCAGATTTTGTTGATAACCATCTGGCAACAGGATGTTCTGGCGAGATAATTCTTCGGATATTGCTTCAAAGGCTGACATCTTTTGTTCTGTAGTTTTCATGTGGATTCAAAATATTTTCTAAAGCTTTTTCACATAGACCTACATCATCTTTTCCCTAAGATTTTCATTAAAAAGTTTAATACACTAATAATGTATTTTTGTGCCATTTCTACAATTTATCAACTGTGTGATTTTTTTTAACAATTTTATTTCGAATATTTCTATTTATTAGTTAGTGCATGTTGCTGATCTAGCAGAATTTAGCATATTGGCTTCATTATTACTGCTGTGTCAAGCATAGCTAAGCAAGATAGTGGGAATTTTCTATAAGCCTAATAGTTTCCAGATTGTTTGATAAACTGGATGTGATGTTTTGAACATAAAAATTATCATGGGCTTGTGGAATACATAATGTTAAGCAAAAAACTCCATAAACAGAAAAATCATAGAAATAGGGAGAAAAAAGAGCCAAAACAAAAGCAAACAGCCATCACCTAGAAAGATGATTTATCTTCTTGTTTTGAGACAATTCAAGTAAAGCCGTGCTGTCCATGTCAGAAACTTGTGTGACTTCTTTTAAATCTTGAAATTAAACTGTTTTGTAGCCTGTTAAACAGCCTGTTATGGCTAGTCTTACATTAAGAAGCACGTTTTCCTATCTATCAAAAATTTTCTTTGCTATAAGTTAAGCTTAACACTTAATGTACTGCACTCATGGGACATGATGAACAATTGATCATGCTCATTAATAGCAATTTTTTATACTGGAATATTCGGTCACAGTCTTTTCTAGTCAGAGGCAAATTTCTTTAACTTGTCTTGATATTCAAACTTTCTGAGTGTTTTTGGTGTCATTTTGATGGTGTCATTTTCATTGTGAACTTTGTGAAATCAATGTATTATTCTGAGAAAAGGCTTTTTTGTTGCTGCTAGTGCATATTTTCTAGCTCTTAGTGCAGTCCTGCTCTCCTTTGCTTGCCTGCCTACCAAGTACTGTCTGTTTGGTGCTATCATTAATATCAAGACAACTGATGATCATGGTGAGTTGCAGAGGACCATTTTGAACTCTGAAGCTGTCTTCCAAAGGGCCTGAGTTCCCTTTCTGACCAATGTATATTTAACATTTTCTTGTAATTTTATATTGGTTTTTAATGAAAAGACTGAGCACCACCAGACTTACAAAAAAGTATATCCATAGTCCTGTAATACCTAGATCCTGCTCTACCAGTTGGCTGCTAGTATTTATTCTTTTTAGTAGATGCTGTACTTTGTCCTAGCCAATTTAATCTGTTTGCCCCCTTGTTTATGATGATGATAATAGTGATAATTTAATAATAAATGTATCTTGAAGCTTTACTTCTTCTTTTCTTCCCCTGTCATAGAAGTGCGTTGAGCTGCTACCCATCTCTTAGAAAATGACCCTTTAATAGGAAATCAATGGGATCTTCCTCAAGGCACCTTCTGCAGGCGTCTGAGGGGTTGTCAGATCTGCCAGAATTCTCAAAGACAAGCTGTAACATTCAGTGCTTGCTTTAAGCTTTTTTTAGTCCACATTTCATGACACAATATCCTCACTGCTATGTTAGACAAAAGCTAGTTGACTTGGTTTTGGTTGAGATAAAATTAATTTCTTCTCGGTAGCTGATAGAGTTTTGGATTTGGATACAGCTGTGTTCTGGATTCAGATGGAGAATATGATAACATACTGGGGGTTTGATGTATAATAATTTGTATGATAACATACTTTTGGGTTTGGCTAGTTGTGTTTATCCTAAGTCAAGGACTTTTTTGTGTGTGTGTTTCAGGCTCTTCCAGTGAGAAGATACATGAAAGAAACTCAGAGTAAGCATAGCTGGGGCAGGTGATCTGAACTGGCCAAAGGGATTTTGCACACCATAGAGTGCCATACCTATTAGATAAATTAGGGGGAGTTACCTGGAAGCAGGGACTGATCTGAGTTCAGAAAGAGAGGCCTGCATTGGTCAGTGGGTGGTGAGTAATTGTATGGTACATCACTTGCTTGTTTGGGGGTTTTTCCATTATTGTTATCATCATCATCATCATCATTTACCATTATTATTGCATTTTACTTTGTTTTAAATTATTAAGCTGTTCTTATCTCACCCTGTAAGTTTTAATTCTGATTCTCCTCCCCATTCCACCCAGGTTGGGGTAGAGAGGAGGGTTGAGTGAGGGGCCACATGGTGCTTAATTTCCAGCTGGTCTTAAACTGCTAAAAAATTCAATTGCATTCATTTACATTCTTCTTTAATATCTAAAATGGAGTAAAACCTTAAACATTTTGAGCAGTAAGAAACACACGTATTAACAAACATGCTTGGAAATTATTATTCATACTACAATACTAGGTTTTTATTAACTTGTACAGTGAGTATAATGAAAAGAATGTTTGGGGGGAAGTGTTATCTTAGACTACTTACTAAAACGAAGTGTTATTGAATGGAGAGATGTCATTCCCATCTTCCATTTTGGTCTGTTTGAGGAGGGCTATCTATATATCTCTGCAACTAGCTCAATAACTTCCCTGTATCTTGCTTGATATGTAAGCAGAAGCTGAATACCACTTAGGTTCCTTAGGATCTTCCTGGGTGTTAACCAGCAAAGGAAAACCAAACCTATATATACGGAGGAATTCCAAAATTATTTCTACCAGACTTCTGGCAGATTCATGCAAAATTTATGAGTGGACATTACCTGTAGAAACATGACAGATCCGTAAAATGACTTCTGAAGTAATTTCTCAGGTAGATATCTTTCCTACTCTGTGAGTACTTGTCTCACTCCATTAAGCACCTAGGATAAATTCAGATCACCAGGTACCCCAACACCCTTCTGATTAGTTTTGGGACTGTTTTAAAAAAGTTTGTCTCCATCATGGGTCTTGGATGAAATGCTGATTTTTTTTGGTAGAAGTCTTCAGCCTAGGCAGTGTCATTTATCACAGTTTCTGACATACCAAACAACCCTATGAAAGCAGAACAGAAGCTGGCTTTCAAGGTACAGCACATAAAATATGTTTTAATATCAGATGATGGCTAGAGGTAACATTTGAAGATGTCCCTTTTGTCAGTCAGCTCCAGACAGCTTTCAAATACATTCTAAAATGTACCTTGTTCTGGATAAACACTTTTTTATGACTGCATTTAAATTAGTCACCTGGGTCAAACTCTTTTATAATATTAAATATAGATACAGTTGCTGACTCAACCTGTAATAAGTGATTTACACGTCTTGGGGATACACTGATTTAGATGTTATTTAGAAAACCTAAAGAAAGATCGAAAGTAAAACAATGTAGATCATAAACATATATAAACCAAATATCTAGAGATCCATTCACTGCAACTGAAAAACAGGATGCAAAATATGATCACATTAGAGAAAGTACCTTTTTGCAGACACTGTGTGGGACCATAAATAACCATACAAAAATGCAAAGTAATACTGAATCATCATACCCATGGTTAACAAAGCAACATGGAAGAAAGGCTAGGATATGATGGACTCTGATAAATTATTCAGATTATATTCAAATATATTTATTTGTCACAATTTATGAAGACTGCTGACTGGTCTGGTGCCTTGCTGAGCTCAGCACATAGCTGACGAGGAGTTAATTGAAACTAAATCCAAGGAAAAAAGAGGCTATGCCTGCAGGCAGAAGAAACTCCCTGGGGAGCTTTCCATCATATTTCCTTCTTCATTTGAAGACATGTCGCACAAATCATCAAAGCAGCCTTTGGTTTCCAGACTCCCCTCTGAACTTGGACTTATAAATAGCACAAACACCGGGGCTAAGAGACAACTTCTCACTTTTTGTTTGGTGATGAAATGACCTTAATCATGTATACCTTCCTTATCTCATGAATTAATTATCATGATGAAACCTACTGAAGCCTGAACACAATAAATACCTACACCTACAGTTCTGCTCTTGGCAATAGCTCCTTACAGGAAGAACACTGAGTCACATTTAATGTTTTATCTTGTGTTTTCCAGTTGTTGACTAAGCAGGGTCATCGTTACTCTGACCTTCAGAATTTAACTACCTAACTTCATGAGAAAGGAGGTAAGTCATCATGGTTTTTGGAGATTAAAATAAAATAATGGATTTAAATGCTTGGAGAAACAGAAAAAGACCACAATATTTACCACTTTCTAGTCCAAATGTGAAGCACAGTACTTTGAGGTTTCCTATGAAAAAAAAGAGCTGAAACTATATAAATATTTAAGTAAATTTGACTTAAAAATACCAGATTTTATGAATGTTAATTTAATACAGGAAACTAATGAATTTTTCCCCCTCTGGAAAATGAGAATGATGACTACTGACAGTATGAGTTCGGCTTGTGTAAAAAATGTTCACGAAGAACTAAAGAGCATGAAAGAAAAAAATGTTCAGGTTCACTCCAACTTTTATTTCTTGGTCATTAACTCATTTAAAATCTAATGCTCTATGATACACTTTTTTCCCCTCCCTGGCCATTTCTAGCAAAAGCAAAAGTTTAGGTTTACATGGCTTAGTTTTAATGCTATAGACCCTATGCCACACCAGAAATATGGAGCTGATCTCTCCTTCCATTTCCAACTTACTTGTTGTCCTACTAAAATGGAATGTTGGAGACCCAGCACAAAGATTATCTTTCTGTCTCATCTCTGAAGCCTTTTTCTTCCTTACAGCAGCTACCAATTGGGCTGTAAGAGATGTTGAGTTGTTTGCATAACTTATGCTGAAATTGATTTACTTCATAAAAATTATTTATAGACTAATATTAAAAGAAATTATTGGAACGGTGAGAAAAATTGGTCAAAGGACCTATTTTGAATTCGATAAATGGAGAAGATGAGACTAGATTGCTTAATTAGCTTTTCTAGTGATACTTCTGTTCATCAGAATAATTCCAATTCTACATGAATGAAAAACAATATTTTGCAGCTACAGCAATGAAATATTTCAATATTTCATTTTTTGCTCTTTTATCTTTTAGTACTCAAAAACTATTGCCCAAATTCCTCATAACCAGCAGAATGTTGTGGTTTGGTTTGGGTCTTCCTAACCAGTATTCCAGTATAAGCTCTGTCAACAACTAATTTTCTGATGACTGTACTCAAGGGGATTCGGAGTCTCAGTTGTAGTGGTTCTACAGAGAGATGTCCAATATTTCTCAGGTGATGACTTCCAAAATGTTACATGAACCACTGTTTTCTACTGTGGAAGAAGCAAATTAGCACTCCTGGTATTAATATGTCAAGAGCAGAAAAAGACTGGAAGATTCGAAAGTGACTTGGATGCAGGACTTGAAGGGATACTGAGTTTGCTGAGGATAGTAAACTGGGAGGAGCTGTGACTACCTTGAAGGAATGGAGGCCCTAGAGAGAGACCTCAACAAATTAGAGAGATGGGCTGTCACCACCTGGATGAAGTTTAGCAAAGATGAGTGCTGAGTTTTGTACCTGAGATGGGACAACTCTGCATGTACAGGCTGGGGAATGAGAGGCTGGAGGGCAGTGCCATGGAAAGGGACCTGGGGGTGCTGGTCCATGGCAAGTTGAACATGAGCCAGCAGTGCCCTGGCAGCCAGGAGGGACAGCCCTGTCCTGGGGGCATCAGGCACAGCATCGCCAGCCGGGCAAGGGAGGGGATTGTCCTGCTCTGCTCTGACCTGGGGCAGCCTCACCTTGAATATTGTGTGCAGTTTTGCGTGCCATAATATAAGAAAGATATAAAGCTATTAGAAAGTGTCCAAAGAAGGCCATGAAGATGGTGAAGGGCTTGAACGGAAGATACATGAGGAGCAGTTGATGTCACTTGGTCTATTCAGCCTGGAGGAGAGGAGACTGAGGGGAGACTCAATGCAGTTTCAACTTCCTTGTGAGGGGAAGAGGAAGGGCGGACGCTGATCATTTCTCTGTGGGGATCAGGGAACAGCAGGAGGTAGTGTCAGGGGAGAATTAAGTTGGATATTAGGAAAAAGTTTTTCACCCAGAGGGTGGCTGGGCACTGGAACGACTCCCCAGGAGAGTGGTCGCAGCAGAGCCTGACAGAGTTCGAGAACACAACACAGAGTTCGAGTTTGGACAGCACTCTGGGGCAGATGGTGTCACTCTTGGGGATGGTCCTGCTCTGGGCCAGGAGTTGGACTTGATGATCCTTGTGGGTCCCTTCCAACTCAGAATAGTCTCTGGTTCTGTGATTTGGCTTCCCTTGTTTTCCAGCCATTTTTGTCCTCTGAAAAATATTTAGCTCATAATAAGTAATTATCAGTTTTTCTTAAGGTGGTTATGTGTCTTGATTTAGAGGCTCCAGAAATCTAAAATAGTTATAGGTAAATTTTGATATTTCTTTATTTATTGCCTGTGTGCTCCCAAAGCAGGATTATTAAGGAAGGAATATCTCACAAGACCATTCACAGACTTTCTCTTATATAACATGAGGCCATAAGGGAACAGGAGGAGAGCTTGTGGTCATATTTTCACCAGCAGCTTTTCAGAAACCTGAGGGAGTTAATGGACAAAGGAAGAAATGTCAATTTCCCAAGTTGGAAAGAAGCTTTACTTAAAAGGTGGCAAAAAGAAAAACTTTTAATTTTATCTTCACTGAAGTCTGTAGAAGTGTTTAAGATGCTTGTGAGCAAAACCCTATGCTTGCTCCTAGAAGCAGAAGAGGGCTGTGGGAAGCATGCCCAGGATATGAAGGCCCCAGTGCTCTCTTCAGCCATAGTAAATTAATATTCTTGGCAGCAATGTGGCAGTTGTTCCCTCTTGTTAGCCTTTTAAACCAGCCTTTGGGCAGAAAAAAAACCCAAACAAAAAGTCTGGTTCATTGCTAGAGACCAAAATTCCAGCTATTTTGGAAGGAGAATGAGCTGATACAGCAAAGACGCTGAATGCCATCAGTTTCAGGAAGCAGTTTTGTTAATGCAATTTCTATATAGGAGCTATTGTTGTGAAGGTTGAAGCTCCCCTTTAACCTCTCTCTCTACCTATTGCAAGACTTGGTGTTCAGGTAGCCTCTTTCTGTCTCAGCCTTGCTGAATCAGTGACCCACAAACCTAACATCTCCTCCAGGGTAAAAAATGCATGAACTTGTTCTTTAATCCATGTCCTTAGGGTACATTCTTATTTTAAGTCTCTCCACTGCCTATTAACATTAGCAAAAATTGCTGTATCTTTCCCCATTAAAAAAAAAAAAAAGTAAGAAGAAGAAAAAGAAAAATTGTCCTAGAATGTAATGAAGACTTTATTATCCTGACACAGCAAAATGTGCTTTTTGCTATTTTGCTTTAAAGAGTATAATCTCTTGATATGCAGTGGAAAGCACATAGATAATTAGTGCAGCTTTAACAATGTTTTAATTTATTGAGAAGATAAAGTCTCAGTGGATGCTCTGGGAACACTCACAAAACACAGTGAGTTTGAAAGATTTTAGGCAGGTTTGTATTGGAATAGTTTACACTGGTTTCATAATGTCTAGAATAATGACCATTCTGTGGGTTTATTTTTTAAAATTGGCAATCTACTTTATTAATTACTCTGTTTTAATTTCTTTAATAACCTACAGGATTGCATGGTACTAGGAAGTAAGCCAAATAACTTTCAAGTCAGTTTTACACGTTCTGCCTAAAAACTTACAATTTTCTGATGTTATCAGTCTATAAGAACTTAAATTCTCTGATGTTACCAGTCTATTCACCAAATCATTCTTTTGTATCATCATATGAAGTGTATAACTGCAGTGAACAAGCATTAAAGCATTCTGTGCAGTGCTTGAAGATGATTGTGTGTCTTTAGAGACTTATATGTCCCCAGGTCCTGTTGTTTTCAGGAGAGACGGCTGCTGTTTCAAAGTCATTGATTTGTACTTTCTGCCTGACTTCGTTCATATGGAGACACTCACACACACAATGAAACTTTTTTTGAGGACAAAACAAAATCAGGGAAACAAAGCTTATGTACAAATACCTTAAAATCCAAGTAGCTCACAAAACTCATTACATTTCAACACAAAGAAAGTCATCATACTAAGTCAACTAAAGTATACGATTTATGTTTCCATTTTCTACCAGCTCCAGGTAAATGCATTGACCTACTTTTGGACTTAGACTTTGTCCTGTTTATATTTTTTCATGTTAAAAATCACAACTGACTTACAGGCAGAATGTTTTATTGCCAGAATTTAATAGCTGAGAGTGCTACTAAACACAACATCACCAACTAAACTGTGCCTGGTCAACTTTGCCACTCCTCCATTCTCTCTTCTGATGTTCTCTGTCTCTTTATACCTATACATTATCATCCGGTTTTAAAGCAAAGTATTTTGCAATTTTTTGCCAATATATAAAATAATTTTAAAAGGGAAATTAATTGATCATGTTATGCATTGAAAATGGGATACAAACCCATGAAACAATGGTGCTTAATCAGATGAGATACAATTATCAGACATTAGTAAATTGAGAGTATTCTGCTCTGTAATTTACTCAGTCCCCAGATTAAAAAAAACCCCTAGATTTCTAAAGGAGTCTTAAATATCCTTGATTCATGGAGGACATCTGGTAAGTAAGACTATTTTAAGACTTGCTTGCAGAACAGCATTTTCTTCTGATCCAAATATTTTCTGGAAACTTATGCAACCCATGACTTTATTAGTGTACAGCATTCCTTAAAATGTGTCCTGCTTGATATGATGCATCTGTTGATTGAAGAGCAGTTCCTGAGTTTCATTAAGGAGTGATATATAAAAACGTAAGCTTTAAATGAAAAGAAAAATTTTAGTAACTTGCAAGTTGCTGCCACATCTGTGCTGTTCATTGTCTCTGTTGAAACCAATAGTCAGAGCAGAAGAGAAAACATGTATGTTTATAATTTCTTTTACAAAGGACGAAAATTTCTTTTAAACGAACAAATTCCCTAAAACTACAGATCTGTCAGAAAATAAGTTTCATTACTTTCTCTATTGTCTGTAAAATTCCAGTAGAGGTTCAAACAAACAGCAATAAATGATAACAAGGGCCACGGTGTTTTCTTCACCTAACTGGAGTGCCCCAGCAGCTTGCAGTATATTTTTAGTGTCAGAATGTACAAGTTTTATCTTTGAGTAGAGGAGAACCAGAAGATCTGTAGACCTACCTTTGCTGCAAAAACTAAGTGGAATGACACAGACTTTTAAAACATCTAACATAAGTTACTGTGCTAGTTTTGATTGGAATAAAGCCATTTTTAGTCATAGCAGCTAGTATGGGACTCTGTTTTTGACTTATGATGGAAACAGTGTTGATAATAGAGGGATGTTTTTGTTATTGCTGAGTGGCACTTAGAAATCGTCAAAGCCTTTTCTACCTCTCACCTCACCCCACCAGAGAGGGGGCTTGGGCTGCACAAGGAGCTGGGAAGGGGACACAGCCAGGACAGCCTGCCCCAAATGACCAAAGGGATATTCCATACGATATGGCATCATGTTCAGCATCTAAAGCTGGGTAAAGAAAAAGTAAATGGGAGGAAACACACTTGGAGTGATGGCATTTGTCTTCCGAATTCGCCATTACGTGTGACAGAGACTGACTTTCCTGGAGGTGACTGAACACCTCTCTGCCAATGGGAAGTGGTGGATGAATTCCTTGTTGTGCTATGTTGACATGTGTGGCTTTTGCTTGAGCTATTCAACTGTCTTTATCTCAACCCATGAATTTCCTCACTTTTTCTATTCTCTCCCCCATCCCACTGGTATTGGAGTGAGTGCATGGGGCTTGCTTGCTGGCTGGGTTTAAACCATAACGGTAGCTGCTCCATTTGTCAGTCAGAATGTGATTTAGGATCAACAGAGGTCACAAAACATAATTCTGAACCAAATTTTGGAGTATATTGTAACAAAGGTCTCAAGCTTCAGAAACTTCAGCGGACATGGTAATTTCCTGTGCTCCTAAGTGAAGCTCAGAAATCGAGTGAAATATGCATCTGAAGAAAAAAAAAATCAAAGGGAAATAATATTGTAGGTCCAGGCCCTTGAAGGCATTTCGGCTTTGCAATGATCAAGATGTCTTGTTGCTACAAGGTACATACACTAGCCAAGATTTTTCACAAGACGATTGCCATTGGCAAGCCAGGGTTGAACTGAAGGGAAAGAAGAGTTCCACTGTTTGTCTAGCTGTGGTTAGGCAGGGATCTTTCCTTGTTTTCACAATTGCAGTGAAAAAAAATTTGTTTTAGACCTATAACTTTTCTGGATCAGATGTCTGACACATCAGATGTCTGACAGTGCTTTAGGAAAATTCAGTTTCTAGGTATATACAATACCTGCTATTGTTTCAGACTGTCAGCAAAAATGGTTTGGAGGATTGTGTAAGCTTCAGGTTGAGCTGAGCTCTTAGCCACTTGCTGACTTAAGACAGCACTGGCTTTGCATATGACTGGCAGCAGAAATGTGGCTTCAAGCAGAAATAGGTGGCACTGATTATAGGAATTGTACTAAAATCTAGATCTTTAGGTAGGCACATGCCTGAATATGTCTGAGATTTTAGTCCATAGGGATTTTTTTTTCTAATTGGTACTTTTTGACACTTCTAGTGACTTGAGTGAGTTTACTGCAGAGTTTGTGAGATTGTTGTATTAGTTATTCAGCGGACAATCAAGTATGTTCTAGAGGAGCAGGCTGCTTGTTTGACTGCCAGTTCTGCTGCTTTCATTGTAATGAGTGCACCTCTCATGAAATATAAACTTAACAGATCAAAATGGTCAAACCAATTTAATATGCCAAAAGAATCTTTCTAGTGCCACACATAAAAGTGATAAAAGAGAAAGTGAGAGGAGAGGAGAGAAGAGAAGAGAAGAGGAGGAGATGAATGTTGTGCGAAGTAACTATCATCGAATACGAATACTTGACAAAAATCAAATATGAATACCTGAGAAAAAAACAAGCTGTTTTCAGAGTTGACTGCAAGGTTCAGGGACAGTTATCCAAAGACAAGGAACTTGACTGTTGTTCTTGATGTTAGCACAGTGTTCCTAAGCCCTGAAGCCCACGCCATGGTTAGTTGGCCACACACTCTGAATGCAGCTCAAGATAAATATTTGCACAAGTTTTGAATGTGTTCTTTTAGTAAAAAAAAGGAAGAAAAGAAAAAGTTGTGGATTGTCAGCTCACCTTTGAAATGCCTGGTTTCACACTTAGATACCTAAGAAGTAAGGGAATATAACAGATGTTATTACATAGCGTGGAAAGAAGGTTGTAGCCTTCTGTCTTTTAGAAATGTGTCACAAATATGCAAACAATTTCCCCTGGATACTAAGCCTGGATACTGTCAGTTCAGGAGTAAGGGGTTTTCTATTCTGTTTTTTCTCCAAGCAAGGAATTGCTGACATACAGGTGAATTGTTTTCCTAATGAAGGATCTCATTCCAGTCTGCTTCCAGCTATTGTCTTTGGCCAGATCTAGGTTCAGTTGGGTTTCTTTTGCTCTCCCTGAGGAACTTTGGTGGACTTACTGTTCAGCAAACAGCTGGATCTATAATTCTAACAGGAATTTGGTCCAAGATTAATGAGTGTCACAATATAATTAATTAATTAATTATATTGTGACATATATTAATTAATTAATCAATTAATTAATGTGCCTAGTGAATTATGCAGCTCTCAGTTTAGTTCATAGGATACATATGCAAAAGTGCATCAAGGGACAGCTGGTCCCTGAGGGGTCAAGGGTGACGATGTCGCAGGCGATATGTCCCCCCTGTCCAAAGAGGAGGCCCATGGGGTGGGCAGCACCAGGGACCAGCAATAGGGTTATTGATAACGTCAGGCGCAGCAAATGAAGAGCCAGGGCAACAGGCCAGCCAGCAGCACCAGCAAGGGGCAAAAGGAGGGGGGCTGCTGAGGGTCCACCCAGGAGATGACTTACGTGAGGAGAAAACTCAAGGTTCTTCTGAGAGGCAGGGCCGGAGAGAGGACTGGAGAATAGCACCCCAGCTGGGGTGGGGATGGATGACCCCCGTGAGAGGTGAAATGGGGTTCCTGGGCCTGTGGGTGGGGTGGGGAGCAGGTTGGGCTGGGCAGGGGCAATAAGGCCTGGTAGTGCCCTCAGGGACCTGGTGATATATCTATACGGACATGTGGAAATGTTAATAAATGTATGGGGGTACATTCTTTACAACCACAGAACGAGGCAGACACCCAGCTATAAGGCTCAGGTAATTCCATATGCTCACTGGGGAGCCAACTGCCTGGGGCCAGCTACTAGGAAATATTACCGACCAGTTCAACCAGAGCTGAACTGATTAATCCAACGACTTGACATCTAACTTTTAGAGAGAGGTCTTTCTGGCTGCTCAGCAGTACTCCCACTTCGAACCCTGGATAGTCTTGACAGACATTTTTCCTAATTAAAATTTTGTTTTTCCATATTCTATTAATTTTAATCTTTATTTCAGCTGTATGAAACATGCTTTTATGCATGAGTTGACTCTGTATGTCTCTTTGAGGTGTATTATAGTGCGACAAACTCTCTCTTGTTAAATTTCTCTGCAGCAAGAAGGATGTTAATGAGGATCTGGAGCCCTGGCAATTGTGCTAATCATCTGTCCACACAGTCATTGTTATTTTCTGGAAAATCCAGTGTTTTAGCATGCATAAAGCAGACCAGAGTAAGAATAAATAAGTTGCTGCCTGTGCTGCCTATAAGGAAGGAGAATGTGAGAAACTAGAGTACAAATTCGTATTCCAGATCAAAGAAAGAAATTTCATCTGATCTTCCATATTTCTTATACAAACCCTAATTATTTATTGAGAAGTAGTTTATTAGCATTATTTATGCAGAATCAGAAGCTCTGAGCATGCCTACTGAATCAGAGCATGTGGGTAAGTGAAATAATTTTGCAAATAAGTAAAAAATTTAGTTGCAAAGTAAGCAAAAAATCTGTTCAATTGTTCCCTGTGCAAATAGAAATTTGGGATTTTAGGGGGTAAATAACTGGGATTTTTTAATTGCTTGTGGCACCAAACAAGAAAAATGCACATCCAAACCCACTTTGCAAATTTTGCCCTTTGTGCCATTGTAGTCCTTTAGCATTGCCAGTGAAATAGTAGCTACTGTCACCAATCCAATTTATAATCAATCCAGTGGTGAAGATTTACTTGAATGAATAAGAAGGTTAGTTTTAATCTAAAGTGAGATTAAAAATAGCAGTGTAAGGTGGCTGCTAAATTGCCTCTACAACTCCAATTAAATAAATGCAGTTTAAAAAACAGCAACTTTTTAAAAAAGGCATTTGGAACTAGTTGGAGTGCACAGATGTTGAAGTCATACAATGCTGATCAGCTAGAACTTAGGCACTGAGGTTTAAAGTGTAAAACTCTTTTGCACGGAGTGATTATTGAACAGTGCATCTGGCTCCTGAAAGAAAAGTTGAGTTTTATATTGTATAAATGACATAATGGATTGCTATTAATTAGCTGCATTATTACAGAAGGGGCTGTAGTTATAGACTACAGTTCCTCTGTGCAATCTTCCAGACACACTAAAAGTACAGAAAAAATGCTGCCATCTCTTCCCAAATTAATGACTCCTCATATACTGTAGCCACAGCAACTTCCTTACCTGGTCTGTAATTAGGAACTGATTCTATTTGACACATGACTAAAAGGAAAACTGATATGACTTTTCTTTAGGTTTTCAAGGTCAATTACTGCAGCTCTTCACCTCTAAAATCAGTCTGAAATGCACCATCAGGCACAGGAGGAGACAGGTGAATTTATTATTTTATTTAAAATTTTTAAACTTCTTCCATTAGTCTCTGTTTGTCTATTCCTTATGTATAGCTTTTTTCTCCATTTTATTTCTGAGAACAGAGTTATTTCGTGGGTCATTCTCTACTGAAATTAATTTTCTTAATTGCATAAGTGGTAAAACAGAGTGTATATGAGTTAAGTCCTAGAAAATGAGACACTTTTAGAGCTATTAGTGTCACAAGAATAAATAGAACAGCAGGTACTCTTTATTTTCTGTTCAATCCTAGCCTATTAATTATTCCTGTACTTAGAAAAAATCAGTTATGTGCTATTAAAATTATGTTATCTGCTGATTAAGCCAGAGTGAAATCCTCGTTTCTAACAGCCTCTAATGGCTCTTTCTTCTAAAAATGCATTTTTAATTTTTTTTCCATATACATATTCCAAAGGCTATGAGCTGTGTACTTCTTGTGTCTTGTAGGTATGTCCAACATTTATTTCTGTTTGTCACAGTTCCAAGGATTTCTGACCTCCAATTAAGAAAACAAAACACCAAAAATCCCAGTCTTTCAATGAATTCTGCCACTTCAGCCAGTGAGCTAATTAGAAACATATGCAGAATACAGAATAGAATGCATAAGGGAGTTTAAGACATAACTTTATGATTCTTTTAATCACAGACAGGAAAAATCTTCTTTTTCTTTTGGCAAATGGAAAAAGGCAATCTTTTGAGCATTAAAATGCAAGGAAAAAACTTATAGCACGATATAAAAGCAGCTCATTCCTTTCTGGGAAGTTTTAACAGAAAAGTGAAAATGCTAATTGAAAACACTAATTGAAAACTGTTTTCCATTTTTCAGGAAGGCGGTGTCAGAAGGCTGTAGGTGTCCAAGAGTTGGTAGCAGTGGGGGGAACTGCAGTGCTGGTCTCTGAGGAGAGACCAGGGGCTGCCCCATGCTGGACACTCCAGGCTATTCCAACAATGGTGCTGCTGATGCCTTCAGGAAAACATATTTCAGAAAGGGCAAAATGCTCCATGTCTGTGAGAGAAAGGAGGGAGAAAATAGTAAAAGGGCGAGAAGCCATCCTGCAGTCACCAGGGCCAGTAAAGAAGGAGGAAAGGAAGTGTTTCTGGTGGCAGAGCCAAGATATTCCTGCAGTCCAAGAAATGGCTGAAGTGAAGCAGGCTGTCCCCTGGAGGGTGAAGCAGATATCCGCCCTGCAGCCTGGGGAGGACCCCATGCTGTGGCAGATATTCTCTGAAGGAAGCTGCAGCTCCGTGGGAGACCTCAATGGAGCAGGCCACTGGCTGGAGCTAGAGCCCATGGAAAGCAGCTCATGGGGAGGAAGGCGTTCCAGCGAGAAAGTGTTTTGAACTGACAACAGTTTCTATTCGCCATCCCCCTTGTGCAGCTCAGGATGGGGTGAGGTCAGAGAGTTGTGGATGAAGGAGCGACGTAAAGCCTGGGAATAAAGAGTGGAGAGAATTTTTCTTGGTATCTCATCATCCATATCTATTTTACTTTTTTAAAAAAATTAATTTTCTCAAATCTAATCTGTTTTATCCATTACACTAATTGGTACAGGATCTCTCTGTCTTTGCCTCAGATCATGAGTTTTTTCAGCATCTTTTCTGCCTCTGTCCTGTGGAAGAGGAGGAGTGAAAGAGTGGCTGGGTGGATGTGTGGCCATTGGCCAAGATCAACCCAATACAGTAACAAAACTTACTTTTTCAAAACTACATTATGAAATTCTTGAACAAAAAATACCTTCTTTTACTTGAAAGCATAACTTTATGCGAAGGGGAGTTGTTTATTAGTATTAGTATTAGTATTATACACAATATTTTATATTAAATTTTATACTGAAAATCTCAGCCAGTTCAAATTTCTAAATGTACCAGTGTATTTTCTATCCCACTGATCCCTCTAGTGTCTATCGCAGTTTTCAGCAAAACTGGCTTACGTGGGCACAGCAATATGGGGACAAATGCTTTTCATCATAGGGCAAGAGCACTTCCCTAAGCCTACCTGCATCAAATGGTCCATACAAATTTCAGTTAATTTTTATTGCCTAAAAATTTAAGATCCACAAGATGCAAACAATTCTGGGAAATGGAAAAAAAACGGGGCCCAAGCATTCACACAGCATAAGCACGCACTAATTTTGGAGGTGTTGCATCACACTTCAGATACTTCCCCGTATCGTTTGGAATGCAAGACACAATCTCAGCATTATTTGATTTTACACTGTTCTCAGAAAGTTCCTCTACAATTTTATTACCTCATTTATTTTTTCTCAAATATTTTCTACTTTAAGTGCTTTCAGAGATGTCTTCCAATAATATTAGATATTCACCTTTGTCAATATAGCCTCTCTTCTTTTACAAGAAAATCTATACAAAAGATTTTTATCCCAAGTGTGAAACATAAGCAAAATTGTATTAATCAATGTTTCCACCAGTGTAGAGTGGAGGCTGTTTGTCATTATAATTCATGGGGGGGGCAGATTTTTTCCTAGTATTGAATGTCTGTCAATGTTTTCCATGAGAAGGCAGTGTAAACACTGTAAAAGCAGTGACGGTTGTGGCTGAGACTTAAAAACTACATAGAATGAATGGCAAAATTAATTTCAAGCAGTTCAGTCTGATTCAGTTTTCACTCACCTGTGTAAAACAAAAAAAGAGAACATTTTACTATTTGGTCAATGTGGGATTGCATAACATCCCATGTAGGTGTCAGATGCTGTGTGTAAAAATACAGGTTTGACCATCTGGAATCTATTTGTTAAATTGTATTGTTAAGCTTGGGACAAGGCTATAATTCCCTTGTCAGACCTGTGCAGAAAAAAGGTTGAAGGAACTCGGTCTCTCCCTACCAGATTGGCCCTAATGCAGGAGCAGCACGAGCTGTGCAGAAAGCTGCTCCCTGGATGCTGCTCGACGTGGTGAGACTCTTGTACCCTGCAGTTGCTTTGGGAAGTAAGCAATATCAGATTTACCTGTGCTGATGCAAGAATAACTGGAAATGAAACTGTGATTTTAGTTGCAAAATCTCTGCGCTTTGTTGCAAACTGAAAATTGGGCTCTAAGCATTTAAAGTGTCAAATACTGACCTTGAAGTTAAAATCCTATCCGGATGAAAGACATCCACACTTTTGCAGGTGTTATGTTGTTCAGTCTGTCTTGACTGCAGAATGAACAAGACAGAAATCTATTGATTTAGGGAAGGAAGGTTATTTTCACAGCCCAAGAGTGTGAGAATTTATTTTTACATGAAAGCTCACATTCTGAAGAAGACAGCAAAATCTGTAAAAAGAAGTTTATGGAGTACATCACTGTTGCCTTTACTGAACAGTGACTTGGTATTCAATGCTTTAAAATATAGGGGTTTTATATGCTGATTCAAAGGGTTCTGTGAATGGTGATTGAGAAAATTAAATTTATAAATGTGATGTAATTTATGGACAGAACTTCTGAAATTGTCTCCAAATCCACTGAAGGAGGAAGAAAAAGCAAAGGGATGCAGAAATCATTAGGGTTGAAAAAGAGTTAATGGGCATTATAACCCTGTTTAATTACCAGAAGGAACAGCAATGCAGAAATTTTCTGTGCTACAATTTCATACGCTTCTTATTCAAAGAGATAAAGTATTTTACTTCTTAACTAAGAGATAAGCTTAACTTTACATCTTAACTAAGAGATAAAGTATTTTGGGCATGTCTGTTGTGGAGGGCCTGAAGAAGTTTGGAAATCACATGTTAAAGAGAAATTCTGCTGTATATGGCCTATCACTTTCTAAGAAACTCACTTTCAAAGCCAATCAGTCAGAACCACAAGCCATTTTAAACCCTTATAAACAGTTGTGATCCTATAAATTGTCTCTTGCAGTGTTAGTTTTTTTTCCTCTAGACATAGGTCATCAGAGTAATATTTTCTGAAAGTACAACGCTTCTAATATTTGGCAGTTGCATTTTCTGAGGCAAAAGGAAATAGAAATAGGGAATTCCAAAGCAGCAATCTGGAAAATTGAAAACATTTCATTTGGTTTTATAAAAAGATTCTGCTTAGGTGTATTTTAAATACGTTTGCTTTGGTAAGGTGGAAATATTTTGTTTTCATTTTATTGACAAAATGATTGCATATATTAATATAGAAGTCACAATTATCTATTTCTTTGACCTTATTGAAATGGATTGTTAATACATAGATAGAAGTGTCAATGAAGAAGATATTCTTGTAGAATGAATTGGTTTTGCTGAAATGGCATTTTTCCATGGAAAATATTGCAACAGAAAAAAGTCCATCATTTATTTTTTCTGGCACATGCCATTTGTAAAATTGTGTTCTGTGAATTCAGTGCACTGATATCTCAGTAACAGTTCTGTTAGTGACTGTCTGCACATCCAAACTGACTAAATTCTACAATGCAGTATGGATGTGATAAAAGCTCTGTCTGCATAAAACCCCCACGTTTTCTCTTGATGTAAAATTTTCATTTTACATCATGGCTATTTTCAAAATCTTGCACTGGCTGCTGTAGTAAACATTTTAATTTCATAGGCTGTGCTTAGTATATTATGACTCTTAATATTAGTAAAACCTTAATTGCATAAAGTGTAAAAGTGTACCCCAGTACTCTTCAGGTAATGTCCACAGAGGCTTTTTACTTTAGATATTATTGGGCTTTAGCCATTTTTTTCTTCACTGTACCTGCAATTAGGTAATTGTGGCTTTTATATTGTTACTTTGAATAATGGTGTGCCTTTTGTTAACTGTTTAAAAATGTAATTTTAAATTAGGTTACTGTTATTAATGTGTTATTTATTAAGAAAGGTTATAGTTAAGACAACTAGTGATTTTTGTCTTACAAAATCAATGACATTTAAATAGCAGTAAAATGTTATTTCTACACAATGCTTAGAATAAATACTATATAATGTAAATGTTCCCAAAGTTGTGGTGTGAAACCACAGAATCATAGAATATCATGAGTTGGAAGGGACCCACAAGAATCATTGAGTCCAACACCCAATGTTTTCTCTTTGTCATGCTTTTAATGAAACAAAACCAGGTACTGGATTTCAGCTTTAATTTATATTTTGATTTGAGATCCAATAGCTGTTAAACTCTTTATGTCCCACTTAAACTTTTTAGTGTATGTATATACACACTATATGTATATATAATAAATATTATAATATAATTAATATAATATAATATAATATAATATAATATAATATTATATTATATTATATTATATTATATTATATTATATTATATTATATTATATATATAATGAATATTATATTTACATATAATAGTATATTAGTATATATATAAATGAAAATTATTCTTCTCTGACTAAAAAATGCCTCTTAGCCAAAAAGAAATAATTATTTTGTTGAAAAATCTCTATAACTTTAATTAGAAATGTGGTAAAAACATTTTCCAAATAATTTATTAAAAGAATTAATCAATTTTTACTTAAGAAAAAAATTATCATTTTATATTATGTATTTATTCCAAGTTCATCTATAGCACTATAGGTAGTCCAACCCAATTTGACCTATCTAGTAATCAGCTATGATGATGAGATTGACTAATCAGTGGCACTCATCCAGCATTTTGCTCTGCGCAAGCATCTTCTGTATGAGGAATCACTCAGTGGGAAGATCTCAGTGTGTTCTCTGTCCATTCAGGACCCTCCAAACTCCCAGCTCAACGTCAGCACCAGTGAAGCAAAGGAGCAGTGGGATATGAACACTTTTAGAGCCACAGATCACTCAAAAATCTCCAAACCTTTTGAGTCCTGGCCCATGGGATTCACCGTAGTAAATGATCACCTTTGAATATCACCTTAGGAATAAAAATTAGAACTTGTATATCCCTAATTCAGATCTGTGCTCTAACAGATTCTATATTTCCTGCTGTATATCCATGAACTTATACATCGAAAATGACAGAAATAGCCAGGACTGGCTTCATCCTACCCTCGTGTTAAAATCACATATTGGCTTTGCACAGCAAGGTTCCAGTAGTAGTGGAGGGGCTACAGTGGTGGTTTCTGTAAGAAGCTTCCAGAAGCTTTCCCCATATTTGACAGAGCCAGTGCCAGACAGTTCCAAGATGGACCTACCACTGGCTGAGGCCAAGCCCATCAGTGGTTGGGATAGCACCTCTAGGATAACAGATTTAGGGAAGTGAAGGAGAATGGTGCGATGACAAACATGACTAGAGGGAGGAGTGAGAATATGAGAGAGAAACAGCCCTGGAGACACCAAGGCTGGTGAAGAAGGAGGGGGAGGAGGTGCTTCAGGCCCTGGAGATGACATTCCCCTGCAGCCCATGATGAAGACCAGGGTGAAGCAGCTGCAGCCCATGGAGATCCATGGGGATGCAGAGATCGACCTGCAGCCCATGGAGGAGACCCATGCCAGAGCAGGTGGATTCCTGAGAGGAGGCTGTGACCCTATGGGGGGCCCATGCTGGAGCAGAGTCCCGGCAGGGACCTGCAGACCTGGGGGGAGAGGAGCCCCCACTGGACGAGGTTTCTTGGTAGAACTTTTGATGCTGTGGGGGACTGACTTTGGAGCAGGCTGTGTCTGAAGAACTGCACCTGGTGGAAGAGTGACCCATGCTGCAATATTTTGGGGAAGCCTGTTACTCATGGGATGGACTTATGTTGCAGAAGTTCGTGGAGAGCTGTCTCCCATTGGAGAGACCTCACACTGAAGAAAGAGAAGGACTGCTCTCCCTGAGTAACAGCAGAAACAACTTGTGATGAACAGACTGTAACCTCCATCCCCTGTATCCCTGCTCTGCTGCAGAGAGGAGGTAGACCTGAGAAAGAGGGAAGGGAGAGGGGAAGGTATATTTAAGGCCTTATTTTACTTCTCATTATCCAGCTCTGATTTTGTTGGTAATAAATTCAATATCTCTAATTTAAGTCTGCTTTTCCATGATGGTATCTGGTGAGTGATGTCTCCCTGTCCTTGTCTCAACTCATGAACTTCTCATTACATTTTTTCTCCCTGTCCAGGTGAGGAGGGGAGTGATAGAGAAGCTTTGGTGGGTGTCTGGCTTCCAGCCAGGGTCAGCCCACTATGGCTGAACAAGTCTGCAGTGACAGGACAGGTCCAAGGCTGAAGTGTATCAAGTTAGCAAGTCAGAGCAGGTTTGTCAAGGTCTCCATCCCAGCAGTTTGATCCCAGGTTACCCAGCCATCCAGACGGATACTGAAAAAATGCCACCAGTCTTGGCATTTTCTCCCTTAGGCAGCCCTCCAGCTCTCTCTCAACAGCGTTGTATACTCAAGTAACCCATAAAATCTCATGTCCCACATTTCCAGAAAAAAATACTAATTTTGTCAAATAGAGCACAAAGGACCCAGGGGAGATTCAAGACAGAGTGCTTTTCAGGACACACATGGGCAATTTGCCTCACACAAGACCAGCTTTAACAAGCACGGATGGGAATCAGTTCTTGCCACTCAATTCCAGGGTCATGGATTGGTCATCTTCTATTTAGCAGAATTGACTGGGTTTAGCTCTTTGGTGGTGTGACACTTGAGCTGGCATGAACAAGGAAACGCTTTGATATATTCTACCTGTACTCCTTCAGAAGGTTTTCATAATTGATATTGTTTTGCTGAAATGTTTTAAATTAAAAAAAATCTGATTAATCAGAAAATTCAGACCAGTTAAAATTTTTATGCAGAACTTCATCGAAATCTGAAATAAGTTGTTTATCTACCATTACATCAGCACAGTATAACTTTTCAAAGCGTGCATTTCTAAAATGGATAGGCCCCTGTGCATTCAGCAGGCTGCTTTTACATCCATCTCCTGACCAGAGAGCAACTAAGCTATTCTCTAGGTTACAAGTCTGAAGACTTTATTGGTAATGGTTTGACAGTATAATTCTGTTCTTTTTGCCACCTTACATCAGACAAAACTGTGGATAATAAAGCAAAAGCACATTAATTACTAGATGTGTATTATAAGGGCACTAGCCATTTTAATTACATTGTTGTTACATGTCTAGAATAGAACAATTTTTTAGTGATATGTACTCTCAAAACACAGAAGGAAAGTTTAGTTCTCCAGGCCAGAGAAACCTATTGCATTCCAGAATAGATTGCCTTGAAGTTGATGGAATAAGGTGTTCCTTTTTCTTTTTTCCTAATTCTTCAAGCAGCTGGTGACATTATGGGCACGTAAAATTGCAATTCCTTCTTATTTCTGACTGCAGGAACACAGTGTCTTTGATTCTCAGTTTGTATTCTGCAAGAATATGATTGAAAGTAACTTGAGTTGCAATCATTAAGTGTTTTATGGTGCCCAAACACACTAAAAAACCAAAATACATTTTGCAGATATATTATATTCTTTTCTAAATGTCTGATAACTTTTAATAAAAAAATTATTGTCCGAGGAAGGCATCATCTTCAGGTACACATATTTATTTTCAGAAACATATGACAGTTACATATATCAGGCTGAATCCTGGCTTAGCCTTCTGTCTCCAACAATGGCAAATACTAAATACTGGAAGAATAGTGTAGTGACTGATGTAAAATACAGGCAATCAGATGATAATATTTTACTGAAACACTCTCCCAGATTTCCACAATTTGTTACAGGGGTGAGAGTGAGTGCTTGAAGTGAGAGATATTGTTTTTGTGCTCAATAGTCCTGATATATTTTCTGCTGTGACATTGTTCAGTCATAAATATTTCGCTCCTTCAACATCCTGCAGTAAAAATATAGCTTAACCATTAATTGTATGAAGAAATAATACCTTTTTAGGGTTTTTTAACCTGAATTAAATGACTTAATTTGATATTTATGGATTTTTGGTTAAAGATACAGAGAGCAATTGATCCCTGTTGATCCATGTTTTCTCCATGCCAATCACCATGCTATACTCTAAGTGCTTAGTACTTGTTTACTTCTCACTGAGACTGCGAGCAATGGATTTGATGGAAACAGAGCTAGATCAAAATCTGGAATTTCTGAAATCTCAGATTTATTCCTTGTTCTTTTCCCTCTTTTAAAGGATGTGTACCTTCAAACTTCTTTTTCATTCTGTCATCTTGCACAATAGCTTTCCTTCCTCTCTCTTTTTTCCACTTCAATGTCACAAATTATGTTATGCTGCATACTATAAACATATATTGAATTTTGGCAGATAGAGCCAGGGACCTCTCCTTCCATTTCCAGGGAGAAGGTTGTACTGAAAACATAATAACCACGACAATCAGAGCTCTGCACTCATTCCTTCTTATAAAGAGATCCACATGTTTCTTAGGTAATTTGCAAGATATAGAAAAGAAACACAAAGTTTACTTTTGTGTCTGCAGTAGCCAATGACTTTCAAGATAACAGACATTATTCATCTCTGTTTAGTAGCAAGCAAAGGCAATGGTGGAATAAACTTTAAATTCCTGCTTCTTTTTCATAATATTTATTTTACAGATGGCAGGATGGTCTCTAATTCAATATATCAGACTTTGTCAGAAAATTCAGAAATGTATTCAAAACAAAACCAATAACAAAAAGATTAATGAAATCCCTTATATAATGACCATTAAAGCAATTAATTTTGCACTTAGATAATTCAATTTACTGTGTAGTGAATTGGTTTGCCTCCAGTTAAAAGTTTTTTCAATCACAGAAAATTCAATCTAACACTTCAGTGTTAATCATTCATCAGTTAAATATTATGAACTACCTCCCCATTTAATGAATATCAAATACCACTTAGTCATTGATACTGCTTAAGATTAGCACGTTTTTTTCTTTTGCAATTCCCCTAGAATGACACTTTTCATGTTATCAGTACTAACTGTAAAATCTTCAGAAATTAGTTGTCTTTCTAACTAAACTTGATTCAATTGTCACTCCACTGCTAAATTTTTAATCTCACTACAAAAAAAGGACTTTTCCTTCCTGAGAGTAAATAACATATAAAATAAAGAATTTTAATTTTTCTTTTACCATGTATCAACAATATAAGTGGGAGACATAAAAACCACAGCATACAAAGAAAGGGAATAGCAATATGAACCTGTCTAACAATATGGTTAACGATGCTGTAGGGATGCACTGTTCCTGGGTTCCTGTTGGAACATTTGTTTTCATATTTTCCTCGCTTGCTGATGAATGAGTTAAGTATGCAAGCAGCTATGGTAAACATATGGACCACCATACTACCTAGCTGTACAGGCACAGCAGACAAGATTAATGTATTACACTGTTAAGGGGGGAAAAGGGAAAAAACTTGCTATTGTATAGGCATTAGAACATTAAAAGGAACTCTTTGGAGTGCAGATAGCAGACAGCTGTCAGGGTGAGCCATTTACAAATGCTGACTTGTGCCTCAGCAGTGATGAGCAGCTCCTGCTCTCACGACTGCATCGTAATTAGCACTCCCTGAAATAGTTCACCAGAGATTTGAAGACTGCCAAACTTTATATGTCTTGCCCTGGCCTAGTTTAGTTTAGATTTTCCAGCCAATGATGGGGAAAGGTTATGCGGAAAATTCTGCTCATTAGGAATGTTAGAAGTATTAAGGGACTTTCCTAGTACTCACTGTGTCTATCAAGCAATCTTCATTCAGGAGACAGTTTTAAAGAATGAACAATTAGTTATGTTCAAAGCAAAAGAAGATTGAAGTGAAAAAAATTGTTCTCCTATAAATCCTTTCATTGGCTCTCGGTACTTTGTTGTTTTGGGGTGGGTGACTTGGTTTATATGTAAAGTCCTGGCTTTCCAAAGTGATGAATATGATCAATATAGCATATCTTTTCTCAAATATGGAGCTTTATTTGATTATGTTAAAAAAAAAAAAAAAAAAGCATGATCCCAGTGATCTGTAAACTTATGTTGAAAAGTGTGATTGCAGCAAAAAGGTCTGTTTACAAACACTAATAAATATTCAACATTTTATATGACAGCTAACATGATCATGCGTTTTTGCCCTGAAAAACTTGTAACTAACTTTTTTTTAGGTGTTTATCACTGTTATCCTCAAAAAAGTTGTGGACTGTAAGATGTGGCAATGTTTCCCTCCCCCTGCACTGCCACCTGAAGCAGTGATAAGTGTTAATTGGGAAGACTTTCTTATCATTTTCAGGGCAGCATATTTATGCTTGTCCTACTTAGGAAGCAAATTAAAGCTGTAATAAGGGAAAGCGGGTGGGGGATTTCCCCATCAGCCCAGAAGGGCAGGCAGCTCCAGCTCCAGCTCAGCTGCTGCCCTGGGATGAGGCTGGAGTTTGGTTGGAATGGTCTGAATGAATGATCTGGGTAATCTGGGTGGATGAGCCAAATTGTTGGCATCTTGCATGAAGAGCTCTGTATCATGCTCCGTTGTGTGAAGTATATTTTCCAGTGTGAAATATAAGTACTGGGTATATTTCAGTATATTATATTGAAGAGTTAGTTTGTATAAATGTTTATAACAGTTTGTAGCTATTTGTAGAAAAAGGCACTGAGGTTTGAATACTACAGTTTGATTTGAAAGGGTTCAGACTATTTAAAACCAGTAAATCTCTGCTTTCATGTTGCAGATTGGTATTAATCTAGACTAACACAATTTACAAAGGTGGAAGAAAACCCAAAATTATTTACACACAAACAGTTTTTTAAAAACTGTCAATTAATCCCAGTGCTATAAACACAACTTTAGGAGGGAGCAAGTGACCAAGTGAAAGGATGTAGGAGCATTTCACAATACTAAATAGGGGCAAGTCTAAGACTCCCTGGTACTATTTGAACATAATCTATATTGCAAAGAGAATGATAGCTTAACATAGAACAAAAACACATGTACAGATTAATGCCAGCCTTTGCCAATCAATACTTAGAGACATGATGCTCCAACAATCACAATTTGAGAAAGGCAGATCCCTTCATTTGGATTTTTGCATGTTTCCTCTCTTTCCCTCCTTTTGTACTGTATCTGACAGGAGAACGAACAAGCAAACCTTTAACGTTTAAGTTGGCTTTAAAACTCATCCTTCTTTTCATGAGTTTAGATAAAAAGGGTGGGGTCAGAAGTGATATATCTCCTTTCTATTTGTCTATTGCAAGGTTCATGGAATTGACTTATCAGCCATTAGCAACCAAGATAACAGGTTTATTCAATGGCTGCTATTCAGACAGTGATTGACAAAAGTGATCCATCTCCCCACTGCACCTCTTTACTAGAGGGCTTTTGATACTTATCTGAAAAAAAGAATAATTTCAGTTCAGCTCCCACTTGATTTTTTGGAAAAAAAAGCTTTAGTATAGGAGAACAGTAGAAAGCATTTCTTTTTCTCTCTTTTTATTTGCAGCAGAGCTAAATGATGGGAAGAGATTAGAATCTACTTCTTTGGAGCTTTTTTCCTCCCTTTCTTTTATTCTGCTTGAATATTGTATGTGCAAGGTAGTACTACCTGAAAAGCCTTCTAAAACAAAAATGTTGAGGGCCTAAAAAACAAAACTGAAAAAAGGGGGAAAAATTAATCCACCTATGTTTTCTGTGGTTTAATAGGGCCCTGATGGCTCTTTCGAGGAGTTCTTTTGACTTAGCCAAGCCCCTACAACTTCACAGAGACGCTCTTCTTGCACGTCCAGATTGATTCAGGTGTAGGTTAGTGTGAGAATTTTAGTGGAGTCTCTAACCAAATTAGATGGCAGTGATTATTTCTATCTTCTCCCAACATCATTGTAGCCTAATATTTACCTCTTCCTAGTTGGTGGAATTTTATGCAGGTGAAACAGCTGCTGTACATCCAATATCTGCCTAAATCTGAGCTTTTTGACCAAAGGACCTGTCCTATTTATATTTCTGGGAAGTAGGATAAAGTGCTATTTAAGTGACAGAGCTGTAGAAGACAGTAAATGAAACAATTTAATAAGTGTTCTTAATTCTGAAATCTTATTTCACTAAGAAACAGAAAAGTAAAAGAGTCATGTATTAATATCTGCTTTATTGATTTTAATTTTTCCTTCTTTGTGCATTCTCACTACTTACAATTTCAGTAATAAAACTCAGAAAAAACAAGAATGAGAAGGACGGAGTAATGGTATTGAAAATCAAATTTTTATATGACATAGTACAGACTTCTGTGCAATGTTAAAAAATTGTTGCATAGTTTTGTTGTTGTTTGCTTCCCTAAATTATTTAAATGTGAAAGAACTGATCAAAGTAATACCTAAAAAGGTAAAAAGTAGTTATAATACAATTACTGATATCCTTCTTCTCATGGTTCAGTTGTACAACATTCAAACTGTTTTAATTATAAAGCAAATGGGGCTCTTGCACTGAGTTTTCTCATTGTATACTGACCTCCTATGTTACATAAAGGAGAAACTTTAGAAATCAGGAAAGCACTTTTCTACACTGAAAATATGAATAAATATTGCACTGAATATGGGCCGTATTGCAGCAAGTGAGTATGTGGTATGTTATCTGTCTAGCTACAACTTTTCTGTCCCGGGTTGATCTTGCATTTTTCTCTGGATTACAAATCGTCCATTTCAAATCACTGCTAAAAGTACAGCTGAAGTGGCACTGTTTTATTTATTTATTTATTTGTTTGTTTATTCAGGTGCTGTCTATATCTGTATGATATATCATGAGAAATGGTAACAGAAATCAATAATTTCAAGAACTGGAGAGAGGTACTATAATGGAGAGGTTGACTGCTATAGTGATACATGCAAATTATATGATTTGGACTTAACCTAGATAATATCCTCTCTTGTGGATAATTAGGAAGTTCCCACTAGAATGTTAATGAGCCAGCGTTCTTCATCATCACTTAGTCGCAAATTAATCCCACTTCATCAAGATATTATGGGAGGATTGTTTCGGTGTTTTTTAAGACTTCAGACTTGCTAGCAAATATTTTTCTTAATTTTTGACTGGTGAAAACTGGGTTCAGGTCTCACCATAACTATAATCACTTATGCATACTGGTTTTACTTTTCTTGATGAAAATGTTTTGATATTTTTAGGTTATACCTTCCTTTATGAATGGTAAGACCGTTTTGAAATCAATAAAATAATTCTTGGTTTGTTGGGGTTTCTTCATGTAACAGCCTTTGCTGGTGATCACAATAAAAACGGATATTGTTACAGGTGTTCAATTTTTTTTCATCTGAAACATCTCTGCTCATGGTGAATTCTCACATAATAGATCTGGTGGCTTAATGAATACGTTAAGCAAGCTGTAATGTCTGCTCCAGTAATAAGTGCTGATGCAGCAGGCAGAATGTGTGACAGGAATGAGATCTTGAGAAACTGGTATCTATCTACAATTATAAGGTATTGACAAATAACCCAGAAAACCTTAATGTGAAGCCTGCCTTTTTTAACTCTATAGACTTAGGGAGTGTTACAGGCTGTTACAAAATACAGACATCCAAGGATACCCTTACCAATGCTGATTACGTTATCTGATGAAAACCCTTTTAACCATTACCTATTAGGTCTGTGAGATAGCTTGATAAAGTACACAGAATATAACCCACCTTCCATTAATTGACTAGGAATGGGGTGGGTTTTTTGCTTTTCAATAGGAATCAGATTAAATGTCTATGTTGTAAGTGCTAATACTATTTTAAAAATATCTATCTACTTATCATCTCTCTATCTGAGAGAAAAAGAAATTTTTTAGAACTTTGTAAGATGTTATTATAAGTACCATGGAAATAGAAATTTGCAAAGATACGTGGATTTGTGTTTTGCATGATCAGCTCTTTCAAATTTGTTTGTAACACAGCCTTTTGACCTCAGTATTGGATCTTTGCACACAGTGATAACATGAAGTTTCTGTGTTAGAATAAGTTAAGATGTTTATTTGTTCAAGAAAGATTTGAGAGGCACTATTCATGTTCGCATCTTTCCTTCATCTCTCTCCTCCTCATTTCACTGGAATATCACAATTCTGCTAGATAATTTTGATTTGTTGTGTTGCTGACATAATCTTTGGAGGAAAAAGAGAACAGTTACTGCCTATACTTTTAATGAGAAACTTCTTGTATAACACGAAGACTAATTAGGATGAACACTGCAGGTATACATAGAGAAAAAGTAATATCTTTTGCAAAGAACTATCATAAAAAGTCTTTGGGGAAGATACAATCTGCCCTGTACAGATATAAAGCCAATTCTATTTCCCACTCTCCCTTAAATGTAAGCTGCTTAGTGGGGTATCTCAAAAAAAAAAAAGATAAAACCTAGAGATTAAAATGTCATATGACACATAAATCAAAAGAACAGAAGGGGGTTAGAATGAGTTTGTAAAGAAGTAATTTTTAGCATTCACTATAACTGGTCTTCTATAATACTTATCCGTTATCTGCTTTTTTTAGTTATCACCATCTTTCTGGAACATGATGGATAATTGTACTTAGGAATTTGAAAGTAAAATGTGGTATTTGCATAAAGAATTCATTTTTAACTCAATTTCACCTTTACATTTTTTAACCTCATCTTGTTAGAGAAAGGCACCTGAAAAGCAAAGTTAGTTTCCGTAAGGGCATATCTTATATTGCTACAAATCACAGGACCTTCTGACTTTTGAAAGGCAGATTCTTGCCCTTTACAAAATTTCTGTCCTCTGTGTCACTGCGACAGCAACCTCAGTTTGATACTAAAATGTAGCTGACTAAAGGAGCTGGCGCTGTGTCTTTGAGGATTCAAAACGAAGGTAAAAAATATTATCTCAAGAATATTTTCAGTATTTCTGAAGAGAATGAAAGAAGAACACAGAAAACATAAAAAACTTCAGCCTTTAAATAATACAAACTGCTGAAATATGCACATCACATATTTAATCAACAATAGAGCCCCTTTTGGTGAGAGCAATTTATCATTACAAAGACAGGGATTACAACAGGTGATGGGACACAGGAGAGCCTGTTTCTCTGCATGATTCTGACGAGGTAACTGCTCACGTGAAACATTAGAGTTGTCATACCTGAGAGAGTTAATAAGGGACTTAGTAGGGCATATCCACTCCTGGATTATGTTTCCCTTTCAAAATTTAACATAAACCATCACTTACAAATGTGTGCCTGCTAAATGCTCTTGTCTCTACTCTCCAGCAAAGGTAGACAGCTTTTGAGGCTAATGCAGTTTTCTCCCAAGCACTCTTCTGCTTTCATTTATGCACCTTTCAATTTAACCTTTGAAAAATAGTCACTGTGAAAATATCACAGCAACAGTGTATCAAATAAAAATAAAATTTAAATTTCCATGTAAATAGTTGCCTTTCCATAGCTCTCAGCTGAATCCATTTTGTGTCAATTGAATAATTTCTTTAAAAAACACCACTTACATCTCTTTCCTATGATGCTTTGATTATGGATAGATTTTTGTTGTGCTTATTCTTGTGTTGGAAGTTTATCTATTTTTTTCCTTACACTTGTTTTTTTCCTCTTCTGGTCCCTCCTCCTACTTTAGTACTACAGGGAGATCCTCAGCAGAATTAAGATGGAATAGCTCTGCTGATCTAAGAAAAAGCAGGGCATTTAACACAGAAAAAAACAAAACATCACCTCATTTTGAAGCTGGACACAAGAACTGGGTTAACACACAACAAATCATGTCTCAAATACAAAAAAACACCCAGCTTCAAAAACACTGAGAGAAATTGCTATAACCATTAACTCAGCAGTGAGAAATATAACTAAATATACTTGTAGCCTAAATTTTCCATGTCTCAAATAATTTTCTCGACATTCACTGATTTCTAGTTTGCCTATTCCCCTACTATCTGTCTCATTCCAGTTTATGCCTTCTGCTTTGCTGCTTGTTCAAAAGCTTTCAGCTTTTTTGATGACCACTGCTGCAGTTACTCAGGTCTTGCTTTTCATATGATTCTAAAGATGAATGGTGGGATTCACCTTGCCTTGTTTGGGTGCCCCAAGATGAGATGAGTAAGTCTTGGTTGGCCCTTCACACTCTTTTTATCAATGTTTCAAAAAATAACTACCTACACAGCATGGCATTATATTGCTAAACATTACATTGATTTAATTTTAAGAAAGGATATGCAATTCTATTATCTACTGTTATCTAATTCCCACCACAAACTATCAAGGAAATCAAGAATCTTATACCCACCAACTTTCAGATGCTTGAGTGTCACAGATTTCACCTGTAATTTTCTTTTTTTCTTTCAGTATTTGATTTTTATTCACAATTTTAAAATTTATCTTGTAGGTAACTCAGAGAGGAGGGGTGAGGTATTGGTGTTGCACTGTTCTGCCTATGGCTAGAAGTTCCTAGAAAACTTCATATAAAGTGAATCAGACTGCAATCCACTCTCCATCTTTTGTCACCTTTCTTTTTTTTTTTTTTTTATGGTCCCTAAAATCATACCCTTTTTTCTTGACTCCAGAATTAGCATTGTCCCAGAGGAGCACAGCTGTCAGTTTTTAAATAAAAATTCAGTCTTTAACATAGCTTTGTCTCAATCTGTGAATATGCATAACACTAAAAAAATGTGCTTTTCAATGAGAACAATGAGCAACAATGCTCAAGATGAAGTGACTGTGTATATATGCATATCTCCGGCAGTTTGATTTTTGTGGGGTTTTTTCAGCTGACTACTCCAGCTTTCAAAAGGACTTGTCATGTAGATCCTCAGTCATCTGGAATACTTTTGCAAACGCTTCATTCTTTTTCCCTGAAGCTTGCTCCCAAACTTCCATTCATCAGTGCTTCAGTCACAAGCCTTTGTGGGGGCTCTGGTCCACTCAACCTACACAGCCAGAAAGCTTAACACGCATCAGGAGCAGAACATTTTGGAAATTGCCTGTTCTCCTTTTCCCAGCAGAGTCAGTCTTTTACACATTTAGCTGCCACATTCAGAAGTCAAATGCCTTTATTATGATTGCTCATTTCCAGCAATGTGCTCTGAACTACGCAGTACATAACACTGCAGGTGAGGTCTTCTCTAGAGGCAAAGAATGTTGTTTCCTGGCTAATGGCAGGCAGGGAGACTGTAGTGATTTTTGAAGGCAAAATGCCTTCTTGGGCTTTACTGCTTCAAGAGGAAAAAGATCAAAGTCTCTTAAACCAGACAGTGCAATCCTCACAGCTCCCTATTAGAGGTGAGTTTTAATTTGTTTTGGATGTTCTGATCTTGTGGACAAAAATATAGACAGTATCTCAAAGTAAGTCAATACTGACATTACACTTTGCCATTGTTTCCTCCTTTACAGAGGAAGCTACTGTCTTTGTGTATCTTTTGAGATGGGAAGTGCAGTCGCAGGGTAGTAACCTGTCCTTTATCATCCCTTATGTCAGAGTCAGAAACAGCACCTACACCTTAAACAGTACTCTGCCTGTGTCCAGAAGCTACATCCTTTCAAATGATGGTGCTTTGGAAGCAATGCAAATGGAGGCAAGTTTTAGTGTGGTGGAGTGCTGTACTGAAAGTGCACTGTACACATATTTATGCAACTGCATTGTGTCAGTGATCTCAAGAAGTCTATTGAAGCCTGCCTAAAAGGCAGCAGTTTTACTGTCAATCATCAGCCTCTGCAGATGACATTTGGAAGCATTTGCAAGAATCTGAGATCCACAGTGCTACTTCTCCTTTTGGCTCTTCAGTTACTATAGATTGACAGACCAAGCACCTGTAAAATATCTTCCTCTGTTGTTCTTTATCAGTAATGTACTGAACTTTCACATGCTTTGCATCACTTTAATTCTCAGTGTCATGAAGTGGATCTTCTTCATTTAACTGTAAGATACATGACAGCGTTCTGGAATGAAAGTAAAGTTTGGTAAATAGCTGCCGTAATGTCAGTTCATAGTAAACACACCCCTCCTGGCAGACAAAAATAAGAAAATGTAAAGGTGTTATTTTCCAACACTGTGAATAAGGAATCTTAGGAACAGTTATTATTCCATTTAGTGATGGATGGTACTATTTTTCAACAGTGTTAAATTATTTTACAAGGGGCCATGGCTTCATAACAGTGAATTGCTACTTGTAAGAGCAACCCTAGTCAGTCTGCAGGGAAGAAATACTCAGTAATTTTCAGTACTAACACAGTGAGCATGGACCACACTCTTCCCTGGAACAGCTAGTAATGGTGTCAGAGATTAGACAGCCATGCATTTATCCTCCTCTGTTGCAATATGATCATATTATTTTGACTTTTAAAGATTCCTATTTCTCTTCTGTGAATCCAGGTTTGGAGATGAGCCACTGTCACTGACAGTGTTACTAAGCTTAGTCAGAGCTTGTGCTTTGTTTGTAGAGAAATCCTGTTATTAGAGGTGGAGGATTAAGCATTAGTATCAGAAAAAAACCCCAAAACATAACCACCCAAAGCAAACAAAAACACAGAGGAGGATTAGGCTGCAAAAGGTTTATTTCACCACTGACAAATTTACAGTAGGGTTCTCAGATCTACTAATACTGAATGATGCTAAATCATCTGATTTGTCTTGCAGCTTACAAAGTACTGGGAATTACCTTGCTAGAGCATCCCATTATAATCCTTTTCTATTTCTTTCTTTCTCTTCTGAAGTGACACCTCTCTAGAGAATGACACCTTCATTGGGGAAACTCTTTAACTAGTAACAATTCCAAATGAGCTGTCAACAATATCGATTTATACTAGAAGAGTGAGTGTTTTCTCTCTGCAGTTCTGCTTATAAATTAATTCCTCACAATTGCAAAATTTCAGCTATGGAAAAGAGTCATTCAGTATTGTTGCAATATTTCCATCCCATACCTCTGCCAAGATATAATTGGTCTCAACAATGCAGTTTTCATTAAATTTTCCAGTCCATTTTTTAAAACAAGTAGCATCTAAATCCATAAATAACATTTCCTAGATAACCCATTGATCCTTTACCTACATTTAAGACAGGTAAATGTTGTGAATGTAAGAACTAAGTTCTGAGGGAATTGGTACTCCTAGGATGAAAGTTGCTATGTAACAGGGCTTGCGGCAAGGGAGAGGACAGGAATATCTTTTTCTGATGGGGCCCTATGTATTATATTTTAGCCTTTGATAGGTTAATTTCCTGATAGCTTCCCAAAAATACTGTTGAACTTCAAGCATAAGAGAGCTTTTCTGTGTTATTTTTGCTATGCTTGCTATTTATGAATGTTTGTGCATGTGTTTGACATGCTTATGTGCAGTTTGAGGAATGACTGTTTTAAAGTAGTTTTCAGATTAAGTAGCCAAAGAGGGGAATCTGGTTTTGCACAGTATCCCAAATTTCTACCTACTTTCTAAGGCAAAAAGATATAATTTCTGATTTACTCAATTAGACAGAGCCTGCTCCAAGTTGTAGAAATAGAAATCTTTTTTCTCATTGATTACAGCTAAACTTTTATTCAATATCATTTTGAACACCGCTGTTGTTTCAGGAGCTTACTCTCATTAATATTATTTCAATATTGTTCTTTTAGCTTTTTTTCTCTTCAAAGAAAATCTCTGTAATTTGTCTTGAAAGCTCTAGTCACATAGCCAAATTATTTGCATTTTTTACCCAGTGAATTGCTTTAGGCAATCGCTTTAGGAGTTCACAATTTTGTGCAATCTTCAGACCTTCTCTTCTTTCAGAATGGAAAAGAAGGAGAAGAAATTCAGAGTCAAAATTATTCAACTGCAGAAACTTACACAATTGCAAATTTTATGGTGAATTTAACCTACACTACAGCTGATTGCACAGCTGCTACATGTTTATACTGATGTGGGTTCCAGCTTTCCTTCAGACCCAAACCCCGGTCGTCCATATCCTGATATGTCAGCTGATGTTCAGATTCTACTCTTGAGTGGGCCAGCTGTCTTCCCTGGCAGGAAAATGACAGATTGCATTCCAGTCCTTTCCCTGCAGACTCTATAGTGACCAGAACCACACTGAGTAAAGCCCTTCACAGTGCCCCTCTCATCTCTTCTCATACCCTGCAGATGGAACCGAATTGTCCTTGCTACCTTGACCTTGCTTTTGTGCTGCAGAAGTTCTTACAAGGTGGGCTGCAAGACAGCCCTCTCATTTCTGGGTAAGTTGTCGGTGTACCTATAATGTAAAAAGTGTGATTTCTATCACAGAGAAAAATAAATTCCTCATTCATATTTTAAATGTACCCACAGCTGAATTCACAACATCTGGTGTGAGTTCTATGGCAGAAAAAAGGAGTTAAACTCCTAGGATTTCCTGTCCCTTAGCCAGCAGGGAATCCACAGTTTTCTTTTTTTTCTGGCTTGTTTGTTTCTTTGTTCATTTTGATTTTAAAATAAACTCAGGATTGTTTGTTCTCTCAGTCATATTCTATTGTATCTGTGATGAATTGCAAAAAAATACATTGCAAGGAAGGTACAACTGAGACATCTCACAGGTCAGGCAGCTTTAACTAAATTTTAGGGGAAGTCCCGACTGAAGCCTCAGTGAATGGGAATCCCAGAATCCAAAGAATGAAAGGAGACCTCACAGCTAGGCCTGAAGTCCCAGCAGAGAAAATTTTCAGGTGTCTAAGTCTTTGGAATTAATTCCTTAAGAGATCCATTAGGACTATGCTCATTTCTCCAGTAGTCTACATAAATACACAATTATGTATAATCATTCAGACATTTGTGGAAGGTGGATGCACTTTGACGAGAAGAAATGTTTTGTGAGGGACTGACTGGTCAGAGAACTCAGTCTCTAGGACATAAGAACCATTAAGATATATTAAGGCATTCTTATGCCCTCAGCATAAAATATGTCTTCATCATTCATAACATACCATGAGAAGCTATTTCTAGTTCAAGTGAAGGAAACTACTCTGATTTATAAGTCGGTGTACATCCCAAATAAATTACTTTTTGGATTTTTTTAATGCCCTGTTGATGATTTGTTGTTGTGCAATTTTTTTGCACAGTTTAACCATTTTTTTGCCTCAGTTTACCAAGCTGTAAATCCAGTACTCTGGCACAGTTTTTCTTTCCTATGACACTGGCCATTTAATTAAATATAATTAAATATTGAATTGCATATTATTGCATTAAAGAATATTGTTAGATTTGAATAAACTTTTTAACTTCTGTCAAGATCCTTAAGATCTTTTTGTATTGAAATAACATCGAGGATGTATAATTTTGTTGTTCCTGAATCATCTTATATTTGCTAAAAATACAGCATATGTGGTATATGAAGACTGATGAATAGACTTCTATTACCCAAAGTTCAAAAAATGTGTAAATGACATTTTGTGTTAAACTTCTTTTACTTCCAGTGTGTACAAGAACCTTTGGTTTTGGCTAAGAACAATTGGGAGATTAAAGGAACATCTTTCCCTAAATTTTTATTTCAAGAGTTTGAAAAATCTCTTCCTAAATTTTACCATCAAGCTTCTAGACAGCTTTTTTGAGTGTCTTCTATCTGATGATCCAATAATAGAGTTCAGATGATTCTAAGTATGGGACTGAAAATCACAGTGCCCTGGTTTGAATTTGTGGCCCTATTAGATCTGCCTAAATCTACCCAGAGCAAGACTAAGCTTTTACTAGAAAGTTTTGACAGGTCAAAATAATTTCTCTAAAATGGAACACCACCTACTATCCTTCATTAGAATAAATAAAAGGTTTATGTTATTCTTTGTCCCCTATAGGGCAGGACAGTTTAAAACAATAATGGATAATGTCTTTTGAAATACTCTTTTTCTCCAATGAAATTCACTTTAAACTACTTATAACTGTAAGAGGGTTGATGCAAGTACTATAGTGATGAATGTGAATACTTCACCGTTATATGGTATGGTACAGACCACTTCTGCAGTGACTCTTCCTCTTTCGGAAATATTTCTCTGTTTTGATTAAAAGCAGTTCAAAAGCTTTTTTTTTTTTTTTAAATAATACTAATACTGTCTTGGGGTCAATGCAAAGAGAATCCAAAAAGCATCTATAAACCATACTTTATCCATCACATAGCTAAAAGAACCGTGTAAGGAGATAATACTAACAAATTGCAATAGAGGTTTTTATGTACCATAAAAACGTCATCTATTAAACAGTTTCTTGGTTCAGGATTTTTTTTTTGTCTTTTGTTTATTTGTTAGGTTGGGATTTTTTGTTTTGCAAGTACAAATACAGATTTGCAAACAATATATCTCCAGTTGTCCTTGAAAGCAACACACATTAAGTGGAACTATGTTTCTCAGAAGATTCTGTCAGTATTTTATGTACCTGAGGAGATATTCAGAAATAGCCTTGAACTGCACATTGTTCCCTTTTTCCATTACTGAAGTACTTGCACCAAGTACCTCAGTAGGTGAAGATTTTCTCCTCTACATTTTTTTCTTCTCAATGTTTTTGCTTAAAACTTTTTTCCAAGTGACCATAATAGGATACCTCAGGCAATGTATCAACAAGCAACTACTTGACAGAAAAAGTATCCTAAAAATAAACTCTCACAAAAACATAGCATATTAACTGTAACACTTTCAATATATGACTGAGATTTATGAGAAATATATTAATGCGTTTTTAGAAAACCCAGTGTTATGCAGAAATACACTTTGCAGGTGGATTTTGGTTTTGTATTACAGATACTGCTTTGCTTTTATTTTAGGTCAAAATAGTAGCAAAATAAAGTATTCAGAACTACTTATTTTTTAAAGTACTAATAATGTTATGAGAAAATGAAAAAAAGTAGTTTCCTGCTTCAATCTCAGTTGAAAGATTTCTGGGAAAGGAGGGAAACTGAACTGAAAAACAAGCCCTACATAATTCTCATGTAAGTTACCTAATTAACCTGCTCTGACCTGAAGCTGACCTTATTTCGAGAAGTTGGGACTAAATGACATCCCAAGATAATTCTAGCCTGAATTATGCTACAATCCTACAATTTGGATATGATTTTCCACAGACTTGAAATGGAGTTAAGACCGATCCTTTCATCTGCTAGACCACTTCTAAATTACGATTAAACTTCTATAAATATCCTATAAGGCTGTCATCAGAGATATTATTTAGGATTAATGGTGTATAAAATCGCAATGCTGATTTTACACCTCTTTCTAGCTGCTTTACAAGGTCTAATTAAAATATTCATGAATGTCTATGTTCTATGGATTTGGGGAGCCCTAAGACCAGAAACTCACAGTAAGACTAATGAGAAAAAGGGGTTATTTCCTTCTACTTGGTACTGATTCAGTTGGTTTTGGAATGCAATCTGTTCTTCTGGCTGTTCAGTAGGCTTCTGGAGACTTAGCACTGGGAAGTGTAAATAGATCAAAATAATCGCCTCTGGTAAATTCCCCTCCCTCTTACACTGTATAGATGTATAAGCACAGCTATACAGATCAATAAAGCAGCATAATATGGTTTCTGACACATACAGCCCAATCAGTCTAAGCACTGCCCATGCCTGAACACCTCTTGAGAGGTTTCTAGATCATCCAGGTCAGAAATATCCTGGAAATGGTGCCAAAATATCAACAGTATGGGTGTTCATCCAATCAAGGATTAGGCATTAATATCTTTAAACTAAGAGTAAACATACATCATGAAGAGTATTAAAACATTTTATTTATAAATTGCTAAAAACACTTCAAAAGAAAAATCTGTGGAGATAAAGATTAACCATTACAAAAGCAATAGGTGCTTAAACCCAACTCTGTACAAAAACTTTGAAAAAGTACTAATGTCAAAATGGGAAACTGTATTTATGGGAAAAAGAAAATAAATTTAGATAGCGAGTCAGAAGGTATGTGTGTAACAAAAGTTAAAATGTGATTAAAGTCTAAAAATACACCATAGCTGCAAGAAAGAAAAAAGAACACCATTAATACAATAATGCAGGAAACAGGAGGTGGAACATCTGGGTGAAGCTGAAATTTTTGAACGTCTGTGATCACTTACCTCCATTCTTAGTCACAATATTTGGGCTTAGTGACAAATGTCTCCAAAACCCTGCCACGTGTGAAAAATTTTAATTGAAATTCTGTTATCATACAACTATCAGAGATCTAGATGTGACAGCTTCATCTCCATAAATAGCTGTTAGGAAAAGGTGTAGTTTTTTCATGAGACCAAGGTCAAATGTTAGGGACTTCAAGGCGACTGATAATCACTAGAACTACGTGTGTTAAAACTATCTCTGTTAGTTTCAACTCAGCAGACTTCGATTATAGTCTGTTTCTTAGACAAAAGAAGGATCTCCCTAGCAGGTTTCAGGGAAAAAGAGTAGAAATTAGGATTTGGAGGTCTCTTTCCATCATTGTGAGCACTTGATTAAGGGATGGGTTATGGCTAAGTGCTTCCTAACATCCTTGCAGCAAATAGGGGTGATTTGGACAGAAAGACATGGGATTTGCATCAGGGCTGTACATGAAAAAAGTCCCAAAACAAACGAACAAACCAAAAAGTAAGCAAAAAACCCATAAAAAAACAACAGTAGCCTCTGGAAAAATATTCAGTAAAGTACTTTACTGTCCTTTACTGTCCAATCACTTTGTATATTTACATGAATGCCATGATCTTAAAGATTCCAAACATTCTGAGTATTTCAGAATGTTTGTTGTTACTTTATCTTGATTTCCATTTTTAAAACTCACCTTGTGTTATCTCAATACAAAAACTTCCCTTTATTTTACATCAACTCATTCCTTCCTTTTTTTTCCCCAGATTTCTTATGTTTGATTGACAAAGATTTCTTTTACTTGATTGTTGCTAAAAAAAATCCAGGAAAATTCATCTGACAGAAAAACATTGCTTGGTAGTGAAGACGCTAGGTATATGTTAAAGGCTTGACATCAAACCACATTGCTTGATTTGAAGATTTCTCTAACTAACTGAATAAAACTACTGAGGTACTGAGACTCAGATCAGATCTTCACTAATCTCACATCTAAGTGGTCTAAATTATGTTGAACATCTGAGTATAAGTAAAATAAAGAATTAATAAGTACTGCATCGCAGAAAAGGAAGTTCATTTCAATAATCACTTTTAAACCATAAACAGCTATAAATGAAAAGATATAATTTTAATTCCTTCCTATGAGTAAAACATGATTTTGTCATTTTAATTATTATTATTAAAGAAGAGAAGATGTTTTGCCTGGAAAACTAACATGCATTTTATTTACTATTTCATAACTTTAATGTTTCTTTAGCTAGTTGTATTTATTATAACAAACGTACTATAAAAACAAAAAACATTTTAATGGAGTGGTAGAATTCTAAAATATTATTTGAGTTCAGTTCTACCTCTTTTTTTTTTTCATGATGATGAGTGATACCTCCCTGAATCTGGAAACAGATTAAACAGATAGTATAAAGAGAATTTTTGTCTCATTCCAGGTGATTTTCAAGCTCCTACATTTAGTCCATATTTACTATCAGCTATCTCTAAGATAAAACTAAATCTTCTATGCAGTAGCTGCATAGAAACTCTTGAAGTGCTGAAATATATGAATTTCATATTGACTTTGAGACTTGTATTCTTTTGAGACTTGCTAACATGGTAAAATATTTTAGCTTTAGCCTGTTAGTTTCATGCTATCAATGCTTGTCACTACTTCAGCTTTAAACTTCTTGCCATTTTGAAGTCAACAAGTTTCTTGACATCTTTTTTTTTTCTTAAGAGAGATTCTGAAAAGAAAAATAAATAGTGCCATTCAATATCTGAAATGAAAGACAAATTGCATGTGTATGATCATCTGCTTGAAAAAGTTTAGTGGAAATAGTAAAAATCTGTTTGGTAGCCCAAATTATGGAAATTAATTCTGAATCTGTGCTAGTCTCTTGCTCCAAAAGTCCAAGAGTAAGTGAACTGGCAATTTTGGAAATGCAGTTTCTTTCTATTTTCATCTAATCTGATTTTGATCTCTGAATTACTGGTAGCAAAGAATATGGGAATAAGTTACATAAAGTTAATTTTGTCTTCTAAAATATTTAAACTAGATATATGAATTGTGACAGAATTGTAACAAGAATTAATTTGACCAAAGTATTAGGAGCATCAGGCTTGTTAGGTGTTGATAGCTAACCTGAGCTAGTTTTCCTTCTGCGACCCCCGTTCTTAGACTATGCAATAAAGACCTGGGGTACTTGGAAAGACTGGTTTTGCAGAGAACTATATGTTCCCCTTGTGACAAAATCACATGACGAAACCAAACCAAACTAAACCAAGCCAAACCGAAAACTGTTGCAGCTGAATTCAGCTGAAATACACAAGGGCCGTGGTTGCAGCATGTTTGTTTCCTTTTTCCCTTTTCCTGCCAGAGTTCTAGAGGGGCCAGGTGGCTCTCAGCAGTGTTGCGGGAAGCAGCAGCCAGGATTTACCTGGGCTCTACTCCTTGTCGCAGAATTGCAGAATCACAGATTGGTTGAGATTTGGAAGGGTCATCTACTCCAACTCCTCAGCTCAGGAAGAACCACCTAGAGTCAGCTGTTCAGGATCATGTCCAGACAATATTCAAATATCTCCAGAGATGGAGATTCAACAATGTCCTTTTTCAGTCCACAGTTGCCTTCATAGTGAAGAAGTGTTTTCTAATGTTCAAACTTCTGTGTTTCCATTTGTGCTCATTGCCTCTTGTCCTGTCACAAAAAGGCTGTCTCACTTCTTTGTACCCTCCATTCTGGTATTTATAGACAACTGATGAGACCTCCCTGAGCTGTCTCTTCTTCAGGCCAAACAGTACCAGCTATCTTACCCTTTCCTTATATGAGATGTGCGGCATTTTGTTGGACTCTTTCCAATATATTCATATCTCTCTTGTGCTGGGGAGCCCAGAACTGGACTGGAAAGCTTTTTCTACCATGACCTCCTCTCAGCTGCTGTTCGGTGCTGCTATGAGGGACACTGTCTCCAAGTATATTCCAAGTGTGGCCCCTCTTCTGTCTGTCTTTTGCTCTGGTAATGCCTTATTTCACTGCATTGTCCCGGAGAGGAAGGGAAAGTGGTGTGCATATGTGTGTGTGTGTGTCAAGAAAAAAAGAAGTTTTAATGGAAAGATATTCAAAGCACAAGAAAAACAGGTTTCCTCTTATAAACATAGATGCCAGGATCTAAACTAGTTCTACTGTTGAATAGCAATGAGCTGTAACTGATAAAAATTCGTAGTGGGTTCTATTACTTAAATTTCCTTTTCAAAAATGTGGAGGCCTCTAAACCCCTGCAAACAGTAGAGAAAAAAAAAAAAAAACAAACCAGGAAAATATTATCAGAATGGAGAAAATCTCCTAACCTAAATCTAAAAAACAGGAGCATTTCAGCTGATTGTTGCAATGGGCATCATCTTGGTCATTGAAAATACCATCAGTTAAAGCTGTGGGAAAAAAAAAAAAATTAAACCAGGCCTTATGATGCTAAAAACTGGCCAGTTTTGACAGACATCATTGGCATCCCAGATTATAATGTTATGAACCTTGGTGTTTTGTGGATACATTTTAGTATCTCTTTCCTTTGATGAAAATTTTTCTGATAATTGAGATAATTGCTGGATTACAATTTCAGGAAAATTAGAGCTGGAAAAGACACAATTGCTGATAATTTAGCCATGTCTGTGAACTGAAGTAGTATCCAGTACAGTTAGATTTTTTGGAACATATTTATCTAACCTCTTTTTCAGAACCTTTTATGGAGGCTTAACCTTCCTCAGTAATATCTGGAACAATATAAAAACACTTATATTTTTCCAACACGTATTCTGAGTTTTTCTTATAAGCGAGAAAAACAGCACCTTAGTTTTCTCCCAGTCCAACCTCCATGAACAGAGAAAAAATCTGTCCGAGTTCTCTCCCTGTATATAGTGGAAAACTATTGTTCTGTCCAAGCTCTTTAACCTTTGCTTATTTAAACTTAACAAGCTCAGTTCTTTTAGCTTTTTTTCTTAGCTATTTTCTGTTGTGCATGACTAGACCTTACCTAGCTTGTCCAAAATCTGGAAATGTGATGCCCAAAACAAAATTCAATTTTTCTTGTGAGCTTGCACTGACAATGTCTCAGATGGAATATCTGTCTTTTGTTTCTTTAATATGAGATTTATATTTTTTTTTATCTAAAATCCCAGTAGAGTCTTCAAATGCAGCTTATGATTTATTGAACCACTTACTGTGGTAACATTTTGTAATTATATTCAGCTCTTCATCATCGGAGACGTTACTGAAAATATGGAATTATTCTGACTCTTTGGAAATCCCACTTTAATTATCTGTCCATTTTAGACAGCAAACCAGTAAGTGCAATATATTCAAGCAGTTGTGCATTTAATTTGTAGTGGTTTTAATCTCACCATACATTTTAGGATGACTATGAAAATATCTTGTAATTTAGCCATTCCTGAAGTCAAGGTATGTCAGTCATATCTGGTATTTCCCTGTTTTTGGTTGGGTTAGTTATCTGATCCAAAGAAGCAAACGAGATATTTTATATGATTTTAACAGAAACATATGGAACTTTTATCACTATATACTGCAGACATTTATAATTATCTAATTGATTATATTTCAAGTATAGCAATTTATTTTGAGTATTTTAATCTTTTCTACTTAGGCTCTGAAAAGAAAATTTGTCACCATTTGTGACTCATCAGGGGTCAAATTTGAGAATGAGAGAGGTTGTCGGACAATGTATTTGCACTTTCATTTAAGACAGTATGAATTCCGGAACAGGAAAATTTGGATCCTCAGTGTCTTATAGCATGTTGAATTCTTCCTCATTAAAATTGTCTTAAGATCATAAATGCCAACATTTTAGAAAGGGAATTTTAAAAGACAATTAGTTACCAGACTAAATTTTTGGCATACTGATATAATCAAGAGGTTGTGCTTTCATTTATTTTAATTTCCAGTGTAAAGGACAGGTTGAAATTCAAACTAAAAGGAAGGAAAAGCTTAAATATAACTTTGTTCCTCTGTTTTTTAAATAGCTTTATTAAATCTCAGGGAAGGATAGCCTCAGTGACATTTTTAGGACCTGGTAGATTGACAGGGTTTTTTTTAGCTTCAGTGAACCTTGCCACGTAATTGCAAATAAGTGTATTTCAGTGAAAATATTGCCAGTTACATTTTTAATTTTCTCTCAACTGACTCCCAACATGTATAAAATATGTCTAATTAATGAATGTTAATTTAAAATGAACTTTTACAATTAGACATTAACAGAAGCGTGAAATCATAGATTCAATAAAAGGTATCTTTTCTTTAAATTTAGCATGTACCCAAGATAAATTTTGAGAAAAGAAGTATATAATATCTAACTCATTAGATTTTTCTTCATACATATTTTCTTAAATTCTACCACTTGCTGATACTTGACATTTGGGGCGTGATTTTAGGTGAAGATAAGAGTAAAAAAAATGGCAGGGTAGGTGATAGAATAGCTGTGCATTGCAGTGATTGCTCTTGCTTTTAAAAACTCAATTTTTGAAATTTTTAAACTCTCATAATTTGTCTGATTGCTTATACATGTGACAGTAGAATAGCTGCAGACTAATACTACTCCATACAGCAGCGGAAAGGAAATTTTAAGAAGTATTTGATTTCTACTTCCTATCCAGCTTAAAGATCGCACCAAGAAATTTAAAATAAAATTGCTGACCTGGTAATTTAAAGTAGTAATTAAATAACACATAACATGTCCTTGAGCATATGATCAAAAGGAACATTTTTTTCAAAGTATCTTGTCTTTGAATGAACTCTGTGTAATATATAATTATTTACTACCGGTCACAAGGCTTGCAATTCTAGAATTAGCACAAATCTCAAAAATTCAAGTCAAATATACCCCAGTGGGCTTTGATGCCTTAAGTGAGTCCTAGTGAATATGCTCCTCTTTAATATCTTTGTTGGCTTTCAGTGTAGTTTAAAATTGAGCTAATTCACAGTTATTCGAAAGAGGAGAAGTTCAAGCATCACCAACTTAAAAACATCAGCTGCCAGCTGTTCCCTGAATGTGTGAACATCACCTTTTTCTTGGAGCCCATGATATAGTGGTCCTGTGATGAAATCTGAAGCTGAAATGTGTGTATATAAATAGGACCTAGGGTGGGATGTGAGACATGGGATATCAAGTCATATTGGATAAGATGTTTTTATAAAATAAGACAAGAAAGAGTTTTCAACTTAAAATTGTTTAGGATAAGCTGAGCATGAGACGTTAAAGAGCTGCATTTTTGCTTGCAATAGAACAGCCTCCCATGAAAAAAAAAGCTTGCAAATGAGCTAAAATCTGTAAAATCAAGTAATTTTTTTCTCTCCAGAGTAACACAGTATTCTGATTGGGTAAATAGAAACAAGATTTAGTTAAAGTTATTTATTTCCACAGGTATATTTTTTCTTGACATTCTTACATAAATTGATTCAGATTAGTTTTTAAAATGCTCAGATTAAGAATATCTTTGCTGCCGAATTATATTTGTGAGGTTTGCTAGTGTACTATTGACTCAGGCTGTGACCAGCAGCTGCAGGTATAAGAGCTATGCAATTCATCACCCATTAAAGGTCTGACTATCAACACCTTCATGTTATTACAGTTAACTTGCCCAAAGGCTCATCAGTTCTGCAAAGGCCATCTTGCTATTTTTCCAAAAGTCTGTTTTACCTAGAGAAGTGCGACAGAATAAGCACAAGCAAGACAATCATTCTTGGAGGAGGAACACGTTACACCCTTTTGAAAATTCAGTGTATTGCCCCAATGAAAATGGTGGGTGTTAGTAGTCTTTCTTGAGTTCTTTAATAGTTAGTTTAATGGTAGTTTTTTTTAACTCATAAAAGTTTGTTACTGTGCTCAAACATGATATTTATATTCCAAGGTTAACTCTTTAATTAAGGAATTTTATAGAGGAGGTGTACACTGTGTAGGCATTTAGATGCTGTCAGAACAAGGCCATCTTTTATGTGTTGAATTGAGAATATGTTTCTGAAATATCACCAGAAAAAAGATAAGTTCTTATTTCAGTCAACATTTCAAGGACTGAGACAACTCAGAGAAGGAAGGACAGTAAGAAAAGGCATACAGGGGAGAAATTTGGCATTGTCTACAACTTTGCTAGTGAGGCTCTAATTTCCTTGGACCTCTCATGTTTAAGCGAGATGCTTGGTTACTCAGGTAAGCAACACATATCTCTTGTCTCTAACCTCTTAGCAGGTATCTATCTATACCTGCTAGGTGCTATTACGGTAATAACTATTACCATAATAATGGAAGGTGTCCATGAAAACAAGATCTTAATGAAGCTGTTGATTTCAAGAGGGTCTAGAAAATGAGGCACTGAAATGGGAGGAATCTGTCTTGGGATGCCTTCTGGAGCATAGCTTTCCAGATCTTGTCCTATACAAAGTGACAGCTACTGCCACCAAAGTAAAAAGCCTACAGTTCTACAGTTCCTCCTTCTCAGCTCTTTTCCTTGTCAAGAAATTTTTTTTTTTTTGTGACTTAGTTTCTAGGAAATAAGAAAAAAAGACATTTTGTGATTATAATAAAAGACTTCCAGTGTGACCTCTGCCTGATTATTTGACCTGTCATCAGTACTTTTCTAGGTGGCAGGTCAGAGTGGCTGATGACACAGGGCTTGGAAACTTGTTTTCATGTCATTGCTCTTGTTCTTAAAACCAAGATGAGTTCAGTTTTGGTAAATCATTTCACTTAGAGCCTTCAAGTCTGCAAAGCACTTATGCAAATGTTTAATTTTAAACATGTGAATAGTACTATTAACTGATGAAACTACTCACATACCTAAAACTAAGGACATGCTTAAGTGCTTCACTAATAACAGTGAAGGAGGGGGAAAGAACACCCATGACCTCCATTTATGTTATTGCTTCATTAATTTTTTTATTTACGGGCTCTTTTATGGCATTCATCATCACAATATTGCAGCATGTCAAGAATATTAATGTTGCCATTCATTTGCCTTTGCTTGACAACTGCTATGCTTCACAAAAAAAGAGGAAAAGAAGCTTCAGGGTGCTCCATGTTTTTCCACAATCCTAATTTTCCTTTAAAAAAAAAAAAAGCCAAAAACCAACCAAACAACAAAAAAAACCCTACCAAAACCCCCAAACAAACAAACCCCCCCCCCCCAAAACAACCAACCAACCAGCAACAAAAACAACAAAAAAAACCCCAAAAAGCACTCCCGTATGATGGAAATTCGTACTGGAAAACAGAGGCCTTCTAATCTCTAGTTTATCAAAGTAAGCCAAAGGAAAATGTCATGCTTTTGAAATTTTTGCTTAGAATCTACTAATTATTGTATAATTTTTTCCTTTGCTGTTCCACAGATGGAATGTTATAGGTGCCACCCTTTGAACTCTCCAGTGTTAAGTGTAGGACCTATGCATCTAATTCAAGAAACTCATATTGCTTAAAATGTTAGCAAGATAACAGAACACTTCTTCATTCAGACTGAAAGCCATGTCACAATAGAATACATTTTGAAATCTGGTCTTTTGTGCTCCCTGCTTTGCTTCCATTTACTTCTTTATCTAACATTGGAAATGCAAATTTTAATGGCTGACAGTACTACTGGCTGATGAATGTGAGAACTAGAGGGTTGAATAAAAAGTAATGCCTAGTCTCTCAGGTGGAACTGCTGATTCTCTTGGGTGCTCTCCCTCAGTCTGTCCCCAATTCATTACTGACAGAAAAGACTACTTAAATCTGCTTTTTAAAAATGTTATGAACTATAACAAACAAAAATGAAGTATGACATAATTAATCACTTAGGCAGGATGATTAGAATTTCCATCAAGCTAATTGAAAACTAAGTTTTACAATTATCAATTTAATACTGTATAGCAGAAATGTTTGTGATAAACTTGGATTTATGGTCTATGTTCCCTTGTAAGGGTGAGGCTAAAGCCCTCGCCATTTTCTGCTGAAGGCAGCACCCAGTCAGCTAGGTAGCTTCACAGAATGGATCCTATAATTAAGTTGTTGACAACCTGGTGTAGACAGACTTGTGTTTCATCTGTGCTTGGATATACAGACTGGTCAGTGTCATACCAACACCTCGCTGTATCTTCAAGCGTCTAGAGGAGCATTTGGTAGTTAGCTCTGGTCATTGTCACCCCCTCACATCCTGTCAATGCTTTCTGAGCTGGAGCTGAATTACGGGCAGCCAGGCTGGACAACACCAGCAAAACTAGCATGCAAAGTCATACTATCCTGGTTCCAGCCAGGACAGCGTTAATATTTGCAGCAGCCAGGAGAGGGCATGGCTAGGACCCAAAGGTTATTCTTGACCGCCTTGCATTATTGCCGGGGACAGGAGGAAGAGATTCTCTTCCTGGGGAAAGGAATTCCTTCTAGTTGAGTAAGCATGGCAGAGGGAGTGGTGGGATAACTAATGCCAGATCCAAGCCTGAGGTTGGAGTCAGGGTGGCATGGCTGCTGTCAAGCCAGGCCAGGCTCTGTGGTGAGCATTTTGATGTGAATTACTCACCTCCCTCTTGTACACTTGTTATTAAGATTGTTGCTGTTACTGTTAATTTTCTTCTCTCATTGCTATTTCCAATAAATTGTTCTTATCTCAGCCTGTTATCTGCAGCTTTTGTGCCTCCAATTCTCCTCTCCAGCGCTCTGCAGAGGGAGAGGGAGCGAGCAAGTGGCTCATGGTTTGGGGAGTCTCATGGGAGCACTAAAGGGGGAGCCCCAGTCCTAAACCCTGACATATGCATCTGTGAGTACATGAAGATCAAATTTCCCAGCTCTTTCACTGAGCTGAATTTGAATTTGAGATTCCACTACTGGAAAGCATCTCAAAGCTGAATTTGAATTTGAGATTCCACTACTGGAAAGCATCTCAAAGCTGCAATACTAAACTTCAGTGAGTATTTGTGGATTTAGTGATAAAGGGTTGGGAATGTTACAGTTAGTCACAAACTGATTATGTTACAAAAGTCTTAATTATTTTATTGACTAGTGACTATATAAAATCATAAGAGACTATCTTTTTAGCTAATATATATCAGTTCTACCTAGAAGGAAAAAAATCAAAATTTGTTCAATTATATAGCATAATCAACTCTATGCAATTTGATACCATTTTATATATTTTAACAGTGTTGAATTCAAAGAGCTTTTGCTATATGTAAGTTAAAATATATATAGTTTGTCAAATGGTTGCTAAGCAAAGAGAGTGGGTTTTTCTAATGTGGTCTACTTCTGAAGTTGTGCAGCATAAGATTTCCAAGGTGATTCTGATGTGAAGACTCCAGCAAACAGAACATTTCACATGTTACCCTATTAGAAAGTGTTATGGATTAATGCAAAAGGTCAGTCTTATCACAGTTTGTGCAGTACAGCAAGCTATAGCATATTAAGAGTTGGAATACATCAAGGGCTAATATTCTAATACATTTTTTTCCTTAGTAGAAAGACAAGAAACTAGAAGCTTTACATAATCAAGGTCAAAGGTTTCTGTAAAAGCTTAAAATTATGTTTTCTTTTCAAACATTTAAACCTGCAATTAGAGGTGTATCCAAGACATACAAGTATGATCTAGAAACCGAAAGAGAAGCTGGCCATGTTCTTAGATCAGAGATTTTTATAAAAGAATTCAATTTATCTCTGAGTGTTTTTGTATGAGGAAAAGTTAGAAACAAAACTTAGAATTTGTGCCAGTTCATCTTCTAGTCAGGTCTGAGACTGAATATTTAAGTCTAATGCTTTGATGTAGATCTATTTCCAGGTTCCATCTCATCTAGATGGTGGACACATAATTGACTTTCAGTAGGTCTATTAATCATTCAATAGGCATAAAAGAATATGTATGCAATTCATTTTCCAAGCATTTTTAAGTGTAGATACGTAATACAAGCTCAAATATTTTGGCACAGGGTCTTCCATTCCCAACACCTTCTGTTAATACTGTGATTACCACTCAGAAAGTGGTTCAGTGATATCAGAGTTCTGTCACGGAACTCTGTGACCCTAGAAGTGTTACCTTATAATTTAAGTTTTTGTCATTTTTAGGATTTATTAGACTGAACTTATTTTGTCATTCTGACTGCACCATGCTCAACTTTTAATGTATGACATGATGGCGAAAGGTGATCAGGAGTAGCCAGCATGGATTCTCTAAAGGTAAATCATGCTTCACCAACCTGTTTGCCTTCTATGGTGTAAAAACTACCTGCACAGATGAGGGGAGAGCAGGGGATATTGTCTACCTCGACAAAAGCATGGCTTTTGACACCGTCTCTCGCAACACCCTCATAGGAAAACTCAAGAATTTTGGACTGGATGAGCAGACAGTGACATGGAGTGAGAAGTGGCTGAACAGCAGATCCCAGAGTGTCATAATCAATGATGCTAATAATCCCAGAGGGCTGTACAGACCTTCAGAAGTGCCTCAACAGGGTGGAGAGATGGGCAGAAAAGAACTGCCTGAAATTCAGCAAGGGCAAATGCAGGGTCCTGCACATGGCAAGGAACAACCTCCTGCACCAGGACAGGTTGGGAGTGACCTGCTGGGAAGCAGCTCTGTGGAGAAGGACCTGGGGGTCCTAGAGGACAACAAACTGTCCATGGGCCAGCAGTGTGTCCTCGGGGCCGAGGAGGCCAATGGGATCCTGGGGGGCATTAGGAAGAGCATGGCCAGCAGGTCAAGGGTGATGATCCTGCCCCTCTGCTCAGCCGTGGTGAGGCACATCTGGAGTGCTGAGTCCACTACTTGTCTCCTCAGGACAGGAGAGATACAGAGCTCCTTGAGCAGGTCCAGTGGAGGGTGGAGGGACCCAGTTCTACCTGTTCAGCCCCAAGGAGAGATGACAGAGAGGGGACCTCATCAATATCTATACATATGAGAGAGGAAGGTGTCAAGGGGATGGAGTCAAGCTTTTTTTGGTGATGCCAAGAAACAGGAAAAGAGTCAATGAGCACAAACTGACACACAGGAAGCTCCACTCACACATGAGAAAGAGTTCTTTACTGTGCAGTGACTATGCACTGAGAGCAGATTGCCCAGAGAGGTTGTGGAGTCTTCCTCACCGGAGATATTCAAGAACCATCTGGAGAAAATCCTGTACCAAGTGCTCTGGGATGACCCTGCTTGGGCAGGGAGGTTGGACCAGGTGATTCATTGAGGTACCTTCCAATCTTACCCATTCTGTGATTCTGTAATTCTGTGATTTGAGAAAACAGGATGCATATATATATATATATCTACATATATCTCTATCTCTATCTCTATCTATATCTATATATACGTATATATAGATATATCTCTATATCACTATTAGGCTTTTTAAACAGTCCTGTGTGGTGTTTAGCTGCACCGAATCCTATGATTCCAGTATCATTTATTATAATCCAATATTATTTATGGTCAAAATTGATTTCAGAAATGGTGTACAATGTGTAATGAACAAGATATACATTATATTGTAAGTATAGATTCAGAAAAACGTCATATAGTTCTATTAAAATTCCTGCAATTAAAAAAACCCCCTTATTTATGATTTGCTCAGAAAAGTCAGTTTCATAAGTCATTATAATGCTTGCTTTATCTATTTCAGGAGGAAGATACTTCCAAAAAATGTAAATATTGTGACTTTCTGGAATGTTTTGCACAATAATATTAGTCCTTGATGATAATTTTAGCTTCATAGATACTATCTAGTACATATTGAGAGTTCAGAATGAATAGATAACATGTTTTTTTATTTCTATAATTTGCAGAGATAAAGTAGCTATAATACTAAATCACAGGTATTCCAAAATACTAAACGTTATCCATTCTCAGACTAATCTCCTTCAAGAACTGAGCTCCTGTGCTGAAAGAGATCTTGACTTATTTTTCTTTTATTCTTTTTTTCCCCTGTATAGACTTGAGATACCTAACATTTATCATACACAACATTGAAACACTGCTGCATTTCCTAAAATGAGAAATAAGTGTTATTGAGATAAAATATTTTGTTCTGTTTTTCCCTCTTAAACCCATTTTTTCTAGGGTATGCATAATCTACATCTCTATTTGAAGTAATTGCTATACTGTATGGGGGCTGCTGCTGTACAAACATTTAGGAATGAAATAACACCAAATAAAGAATTTACAAGACAAAAGAATTATTAGGAAAATTTATAGCACTGTACAACTAGAAATTATGTGAATTGAAACTTCATACTGAAATTTCTATATCATTTATTTAAGTTTTATAAAACTATGAAGAACTGAAAGCAGTAAATTCGTTGTTGCAAGAATGTAAATAATGCAATGTTGAGCACAGTCAGTGATAGCTTAAGAATAGGCCTAAGCAAAAAAATATTTCTAGGAACATTTTATAAACTAACCACAAAGGTGAAAAAAACCCCTAAAAATGTAAATATAATTGCAGTAGTGGTATTGAATTAGCACACTTTCTTTCAAGGCTGAAAAATTTTCTTAACACTTTCCTGATTGTCTAGTATGATCTTCTGTTTAATAGCATTTCTAACTTATTCTAAACCAAAATGCCTTACACATATGAAGGATGATAAGCCTTGGATTACAAATATCATTGTCAATCAAATGTATAATCTTAAATAAGAATGTCAAGTATTTTTGGCAAAATTGTTTCTCCACAATGTCAATGTAAATAACATTTTTCATGTTTACTTCGACAGAGCTTCAACAGAGCTTCAGAGGAGGGGAACCTCTTTTCCATACTGTGATTTTGCTCAACATCCATGTCAGGTTGCCAGGGTTTTTTATTTTTACCAGTATCTGTTATCAGGAACTTGTGGAGTATCTATATTTTTTTTGTCCACTGTCATTTATTTTACAGACTGACTTTCAACATATTATTTTAAAATAATATGGACAATGGGCACCTACTAATAGAATTAACATATTTTGAAAGCCGTTGTTTTCTTAGTATCCATGCTGATCTACAGTGAAAGTGGAAAGCTTGTTATGAATGTAAGCTAGTAATTGTAAGCTCTGAGTATACCCTTAAAACTTGTAATAAAAAGAAGGAATATTCATCAAATGCTATTTACCTTTTGTGTAGATTTATCACTCTCCTTTACTAAAAAATATCAGTCAGTTTTAAGAATTCTATTGTCTCTGATGTATGCTTGAAAGCTGTGTAATGACCATTTTAATCGCATTGAAATAAAAAGGCTGATAAAGTCTAGATTTCCATCCTTTATTCCAGTGGTATGTTGTTCATCTGCTGTTGCTGTTCCTTTTTTTTATCTTTTCTTTGTAACAGTGACTTTTTTTTCCTAATTTCAACAAAGAAAACATGCAACACTGCATGCTCAATAACATTGTGTATAAACATGCATTTTAAATTTAAGACCATAAATTTATATCCAGTGACTACTATCACAGGATGCTTAAGTAGGAAAAAGCATGTTTTTCTTCTGGAACACTTTCCTTTCTGTAGGGAAAGTTTTTGGTAATTTATATGTGAGACCACACCTTCTCATCAGAATAAGTTGCTTTAACCAGAACATGTTACTTTTCCAGGCACATTAGTAAAGATAGTCTAAATTTATAACTACAGGGCTTGTAAGTGGTCACAAAGTTTACAGTTTCAGTAGTTAGTCAGCAAGACAATCTGTCAAGCACAAGTTACATACTTTGCATAGGAAAACACAGTACTGCTATGACTCTACAGAAAGGTTACCCTTGAGATATCATGCAGACATCTTAATTTATGGTAGCACATCAATTAAAGAAGCAATGGGATGTGATACATGCTTGAGACCTGAATTCTAAAAGCGTGATGGCATATTGCCTGCTATGGTGACCAAAGTTTGTAACTCCAAACATGCTGCAGTCCTTGAATCAAATTAAGTCTAACAGTGTGGGAGCACCATTTGCTGTAGGCAAAGGTTGCCTGTATTCAGAAGAGACAAGATGCTGTAATCTGTGGCTCAGAATTTTGATATCTTTAGATGGAAAAATAGATGAGAATGGGGACGGGGGATTTAAAAGTATGAAACTGGATCATAAAACAAGGTATGCTGTAGAAAACCTTGGCAGCTTCAAAACAGGATCCTTCTATTCTCCCCCTTAACAACAAAGTTAATCAGAAGGACAATTTAGCAAAATCATAGTACAATCCCTCTAACTGGGATTTTGATATGGTGTACCTTAAAATAAGAATCACCATTTTGGTGTATGTGCTGAGGCAAACGTGAACATCACAATCATATGCATATAATTTATAATTTCTCCTTAAGAGGGTCTTTCGAAGAACATGAAGTGGTACAGTGACATGAAAGAATATTACAAATGAGACTGAGAATTGCACTGGATGTGACCTCTGGGTAAATACAGAAAGAATGTCAAAATTCCACAGCAATGCCAGCATCTGAAATATAGTCATATGGTTATAAATTACTCTATTTTTTCAACTTAAAAGATCACCTTTAAAACAATCAAATAAAACACATCATACTTGAATATTCAACAGCATAAAACTCCCATTTAATTACTCAGACATAGATCCATGGCCTTTAATTTGTTAACAATAAAGTTTTGACTGGCATTACTGGTAAGTTTTCATCTAGTATTGAAGAGCTATAGTTTATAAGAACCTACTTTTGAAGAGTTCTATACAGAATTTTCCTTCTTAAAGTAATGTGTGCAGATAAAGAAGCATTTTTAAAAAATCAGTCAAATCAGGGGCAGATTGCACAAACATAATCTTAATGCTTTCACTGAAATCAGGATAAAGGGCCATAGCCCTCTGTTCTAAATAGGTTGTCTGTAATTATCTTTTTGCAATATTAATAGTAGCAGTTACACTAAACTGCTTAACCAAAGGAAATTAAACAGATTGGGGATTTTTGGATAGTTTTGTTTGTTTGTTTGTTTTTGTCTGGATATAAGTCTCAGATTTAATGGAATAATACATGAAAAAATAGGTCTAAGCTAGCTCAGAACTGAAAACCTATCAGACATCAATGATGTGGCAATAGTTTGATTTCCTCTTCTAAAACATAATACAAACTAAAAATAAACCTACTGATATTGCCTGTTTGCTTTTAGTGCTTGTCTTAGTTTGATAGACAGGTGTCTGCTAAGGAAGGTGGGAACCTTCCTTAGAACAGAGAATGTGAACCCCCTTCCCTCCGAATTATTATAACTTTAGACTCAAGGGCTCTCAGGCAAAGGTATGGGAAAAGGAATAAGAGTTTTTTACTAGTATCTATAATGAGATAAACAATCAGTAACAAAAAGAACAGCGAACAAAGTAAAAAAAAAGGTAAACAAAACAAAAAAACAACTCAGTGGCAAATGTCCCTGGGCTGCCAGGCGCTTTCCCGGTTGGTGCAGTCACGGTCACGGCCAGCAGGGGCGCTGTTGGGCTCCCAGCCCAGCAGGGCAGGTGCGATGACTCCCGGGGAGCTGCAGATGGCGCTGTGGCACGAGGTTGGATCTGTGCCGCGCGTGATGGCAGACGGGCTGGAGCAGCGTGGAGCGCAGATGGATGGGGCGCAGCAGAGAGCCCAGAGCCGGGAGATGGAGTGGCCGGGTCAGCCCGCCTGGGCCAGCCAGCAGAGGAGGCGGCAGGAAAACTCCGCAGTTAGGGCAGGCAGAGGGCAGGGTGGTGGCAGGCAGGGCGCCGGGCGGCAGCAGCAGGCGGGGGTCCTGTTCCACTGCAGCGCAGCTGGGAGATGCACCCTCCCGGAGGGGAAAAGAGGATTGGAGTCCCGTGCCCCGAGCAACTCACTCACCAGGTAGAGAAAAAGCTAGTGCAGAGCCAGGCTTCTCTTCCTGCAGTCGCAGCCAAAAAAGCAGACAGCCCTTCTTTCCCACTCCTCTCCCCTCCAAACTCCAGCGAGGAGTGAGCTCATCAGTTCCCATATCTCTTGTTCCCGTCTCCGCCCAGCCAGAAAGTCTTTGTCTCTTTTGTGAGAGTAAATGCCCCTAAGTACCGATCGTTAGCTACCTGGCAACAGAATGGTAAAAATTCCACTCCTCCCCCCCAACCTCCAACAGTGCTGATACCCTAGAGTAAAACAGAAAGATGACTGACATAACTTGAAATGTCCCTGTGAACACTTCTAACTGTGTAGTACTAACCAATAAACAATATTTTATTGTTGCTGAAGAGCTGACATTTGCCACCTGCTGTTTTTGAACTAATTGTTGTGATATAAACTGTTATACTGAATTCAAAGTTTCAGGTGTAGAACAATCTGTGTTCAGATGTAGTGGTGGTAAAGGAAAAAAAATTGTTAGAAAAACTATCTTATGATTCAGTAAACTATCTTATTATTCATTAGTTTTTGCTGCCTTTGCCTAAGCAAATGTGGTCATTATTGTTAATTTTCATGTGCTTCCTTATTTTCTAAACCTACGGAGACTTTTGGGTTTTTCAGTGCTTTAGTAGTTACTAGAAAGATTGTGAAATGACAAATCAGGACTGACATGATATTTTTACCACCAAGAAGTGAAAAAGATGAGCAGTATTGAAAGAAAAGCTACCTGAGACTAAAGGCCCCAGGCAGGAGGGAGATGAAATAGAGTAGCCTTAGGTAAATCCACCCTAAAACTACAAGGAGTTTTAGCATTACACTGGCCCACTGCTGTCCCAGAGGGAGTAGTGGGCTTTGAAAGCAGAGCTAGAAGACCCAGTCTGACATTTTAAATGCAACTGAAGTTAGGGCCTGAGTCACTTGTTCATAACCATGCGAAGATGCTCTAAGCTTACATTTCTGTTCAAGGTCCAAGTTTATTGCTGTGCATAGATACTGTCCTCTCTGATTTTAACTTGAAATTGAAATAAGGGTCCAACAGACAGACAGACTGGGTTAATTAATAGTCAAATGTATTTTTCTTCTTAAAGCCGGTACTTGGGATGAGCTGTGAAACAACTAGAAGGAGTTACTATATATCTCAGAATTAAACATGCAGTGATTCTGTTCTGAAGCAGCAATAAAAGCAGACAGTCTTTCAGGCCATTAATCAAAGTGTTTACAGTTTGTATTTCAAGGTGTTTGAAAGCATAATAAATACTGAACAAAGAAAATTAATCTGTTTCTGCTGCTTTTGTCTTACCACTTTGGTGATGTTGAATAACTTTTCCTGTCCAGTCAGACACAAAAGTGTCATGTATTACAACTGCTGCTTCCTTCGAAATTGCTTTCTCTCTTGTGTGTGTCTAATCCCACAAGCAATGTGAACGTCAGTTTAAATTTGAGAATGTAAGAGGTGCAACTTGAAAAGATACAAGAGAGAGGTGACTCAATTTTATCTCCCTGGAAATGAGAAGAAAATACATACTTTTATTTTTTTTTAAATGAAGACGAACTCTAACCCTTCAACTTTCAAAGTTGTGTTTGTCATCAAGGAGGTTATAACTTTTGTAATTACAACTTCTTAACAATGTGATATATAGAGTGAAATTTATGATATGGGGTAGGTCAGGCTGTGATATTCATCTGCATTAAATCCCTAAATTCAGCTGCACTGGTGACTAATGTCCATCGTGAATGCAGAACTGCTTGTTCTGAAAGTGCTGGAAACTACGCTTTGAGAAATTTAGTCTCTAAAAATAAGACTGGTGATTTATTATGTCCTCTGTTAATCCTAGATATCCTCAGAAAGAAAAAAGAGTATAGGATGGTAAATTCATTACAGACTTGTGGCGAACATGAGAAAATCCAGGAAAATACCATGTAGTCCTGACAGCAACAATAGCTAGAAGGTGCTATGAAGACTGTAATAGCACATTGCAGATCAAGGGCTTCGTTCAATAGTAGACAGAATGCCTAAACTTCAATGTATACATTTATCAGTGGATTGCAGAAGAAGGAGCCAGTGTATCCTATTTTCTCAAAGCAATGCAGCTTTTCCATCCTTGACTGCAAAATTTGACAAAGCCTACAAACATCTACAGCTGCTGCAATTATGAGTTCTAAGGATGGAAAAACTGACCTAAAAAGGAAAAAAAGCATAATTGATAAATAATAATGGATTTAAAGAAAAGCTCAGACTTTCAGATACAGTATTCTTAGGTTAACAAATCTCAAGGTTAGTCTTAATTGAGGCACAGAAGTCTTTAGCAGTACAGGACAAGTGCAGTAATCTCTAATGAAAGGGAAGGAATTGGTACTTACAGTCTCATGCACAAAGGAGAAGTGAATACAGTAGTATGGCAAAAAATACATCTATTGTTTGATACTTCAGATGTATATCTTTGGAGAAAAGCTAAAATTGAATGTCAGTGTTGTAGTACTCTGAAATATTTTGGCATTTATTTGTTTTTTAGGTCTGTTCATATGTTCACTCAGAGTTAGGCAACTAAAATGTTGCCTTTTGTTCCTCCTTTTTAATTTTTTTTTCTAGAAATCTATTTTTATAGCATCCTTTTATGTAAAAATACAAGTACTCCCCAGATTAATAATTAATATTTACCCATATTTATGAGATGATAAGTGAATAGACTTTGTGTTTTGGTGAATTTCCCTATATTAGATTAGCCTTATTTCTTTGCTAGTGGATTAGCACTCTTTTTTTACTTGTAGTAAAATCAGGAAAAAAAAAAAGAGTTAGACAATACAAACTTCAAACAATCGTTGGCCCCAACAGAGAAAAATATTTAATCCTTCAGCCTGAACTGTATTTTTAAGTGCTCTACTGATAAGGAGTCATTGTAAATTAAATATTTTTCCTTTTTTCTTTTTTTTTTAAGACAAATGTGTAGATTTTAACCAAATGGCTTTGGCTACAAATAAAAATCACTCAGCTTCATGATCATAAATAATGTATTTTTATACAGTGTGCAAACTCAGTAGCATTTATAATCTGCCCACAGTCTTCCTAATAAATTAGGTCAAATTAATAGTTGATGTTATGCATACTGACATGAGTGAAATTACATTAAAGATTAATTTGGCCCACTGCTTAAAATTCAGTTTTGAACCTCTAGGGTTAGCCAATTTGCATTATGAAGAGCTGATTCTGTATTAAGGTTACTTTTGAGTGTGTATGTTCTGAAGTCTGATTCAAAGCTCAGATATATAAAAAAATGCACTGATCAATTTTGAAGAGTTTATAATATTGATAATAACCACTGTGAAACAATGTCTCATTTTCAAAGTGGCTGTCGTTGCTTTTTTTCAATCTTCTATAAAGGCACACATAGTTTGGGATAGAGTCCCTAAACAGAGCCCTAAGGTGTTTGTGTATGAAGCAAGAGTGGTGTTACAACCCACCGCTGGAGGCAGGGTAACTGAGGTTCTTGCTAATGATAGAACCCTTTGGCTGAGTTAGAGTGAAATGACCAAAAATGGCTGGTGTTTATAAACATATATATTGCGGATTTATTTCAGAACAGTTTGGTTGCAATGGAAAAGAGATATGTACCTGGTTTGGTTATTATCTATAGAAATATAACAATATAAAAGCGTAAACATAACACTTAAGAAAACACATAAAGAAAACAAAGAAAATGTAAGGAAGGATAAGAGTAGAAAAATATCACCACCTCTGTATCCAGTGAGGAGGCTTGATTGCTGTAATTTCAGTGTCTATTGGTTGAAGTGATAGTTGGTCTCTTGATCCATCGGGGGTGGGGGAAACCCGCAAAGCACAAAGTCCAATGGGTTAATATATGTTCAGGTTCAGGTGGGAATGCCCATGTGGTGGAGTTTTATTCTTGCAACACTGTGGATCATGAATAGTACTCTGGTGGAAGGTCCCAGAAATGAGTCTGGGGTGCTTTGATGGTTTCTGATACCTTCTAGGACATGACAGCTGCCTTTCATGCCAGCGTAGCTGATCCAGGTAAGCCTCATCAGAACGTTTGAACACCTTCAGGACTACATGTGAATGTCCCAACAATTCCCCGTGGTGTAGGGGGGCCATTTTACACCTGAGCCAGTTGTGTAAAGGAGTTGTGTAAAGAAGGACATTGGCATGATAAAAAAGCTTTATCCCACCTAGCAGGACCTGCTTATTATCAGCTTCGTTCCTTATCTGGCTCAAACCCCTGCTTATTGCTAAACCAAGGTTGGTTTGCCATGGTCATCCTCTGGCATTCACCCCCCTGCACCTGGGCTGTTCTAATGCAGAGCAGATATTTCACCACCACACACCCTCCTCTCCTCCTCCCCTTCAGTTGGGGGTGCAAACCTCAGCAAAGCATTCTGCTGCTTTTGCCAATGGCCAGTTGTTTGAGCCATTAACTCTTAACATTTCGGTATCTCACAGGTGGTGAATATAATCTGCCTTGATGTTAGCACTATCCATGAAAGCACCTTTGTATCTAAGCTGCGCTGCTATGGTCTAGCTAGGTGAATTATTAGAACTAAGATTCTACGGTAGCTGGGTTGGGACTGACTAATTTTGGACCAGGCTTACTGAAAAGTGCCTGGGTGTCCTAATGAACAGCAAACGGAGCATAAGTGAACAGCGTATCCTCTCAGGAATGAGGTCTAATGGCACACTGTGTTGGAAATATCACTGGTATATGAAGGAAGTGATTATTCTCCTCTAATAAACAGAGAAAATAGGCAGAATAATGAGTGCAGTTTTGCCCTTCCCAGTACAGGAAAGATGTCTATAAACTGACGTGAGCTCAGAGGATGGCCATCAAGGCCTGGAGCACTTGCCTCATGAGGAAAGGCTAAGAAGCTGGGAGAGCTGGTTCTGTGCAGCCTGGAAATTATTTGGGTAACTAGATGTGGAGTACCTCAATCAGAACACCATATGTAGGCAGGTTGAGACATCTGGGTAGCTAATATGACATAGGATTTATAGAAACCTCTGTCCATCTGGAGCAGCAGGTAGAGGCCAGGAAGGATTCAGATGCCTAAGACGAACCTAGAAGCTTATATTTGAGCAAATGTTTGCTAAAACTGTGACTAATAAGTGGCAATAGGGCCCCTAGTGACTAACTTCTGGTACTAAGTGCACAGAAAAGTAGCAAGGATGAGATAGGGTCAATTGGTGGGTCAGGTGACACAGTGGCACACCTAAATGGTACTTATTGCATTTTAATACATAATGCTCAATGCTGCCCAAAATATGTAACTGCAGAAATCTAGTAAAAGCTAGAAAAGGAAACTAAAAGCACTGGGAGTACATGCAACTTACTGATGGTGCAATGTACTGTTAATAGTAAATGATTATCAATAAAATGAAAGAACTAAAAAAGAGCAAGAATCAAGGACAGGCTTAGCTCAAAGAGCATTTATTTCACAAAGCTATAAGCACCTGAAAAAGAAATGTAATGAGAAGGTTTCTCAGCTATAACTAATGCTATTAACTAAAAAATTACTCATCCTTGTATTACCATAAACCACCCTCCCCCATTATAGTTCATTGTGAAGCCAGGTTTCAAACGTAACTTTTCATCATACACCTCAGATTTTCCTACTGTGACCTTTTCTTCAATGTGCCGTAAGAATCTTTGAGGAGCATTGGGCATATGCAGAGAATTACTGATAAGATAATGGCTAACAAATGTGAAACAAAAGATAAACTAGTAATTTACAAATCACATTTCCTATGAACTAGATTTTTCCTACACTTTCATGTCTTTGAAAAATTTGGAAAAAATTAGTAAATACAATTTTACTCTGAAAATAAGTACATTTGGTTTTTTCAGAGAAAATACTATGTGTAAAATTAAATATCTAAAGCTAAAACATCTATACTAAAGTTCCAGTTGCATTTTTGTTTACATGTAAGTAATGCCTACAGTCCCAAAGAAAGGCAAAGGTAGTGTTGCTGTATACATTGAACAAATACTTTGCATGACACACTAGTTCTTCCAGTTTAAGGGAAAAAAGAGAGAAATGGAATTATGGCATTCTTTCTCTTTTCTCAGAACAAGTACTAGTGCAGAACTTAGATGGTTTCTTTGAATTTTTAATTTAGTTTTCTTGAATTGTAGTTGTATAGAAAGTCTCTCACCTGTCTAAAACATCTTTCAACCTATTTTTGTTGATCTTCTTAGATGATTTAGGATTTCTGATATCAATAAAATTCTTTCCCTTCTTGCCAGCTCTCAGGTTTACCAGCTGTCAGCTCTGGTATAGTAGATCTCATTGTAAAAGTTGCCATTCAAGGGACATATTTAGGAATGTCAACTCGACTGCCTTACATCTGAAAACCATGCTCTTTCTTAGTGATGTAGTTCTATTAGTTAACTCTAAATCTCTTAGGAAATAAGTATCATCTCCAAGAAAATGTCACTGATCCCTGTACAGAAGTGTATTATTATTTTATCCTAATGTTAGTTTTAGATATTAGAAAATGGTGCAATGGATTTTAAATTGTGTAAAACAATACTGTAAGTGTTAAAACAAATTCATGCAGCAGTTCCTGTAAGATGTCAAATTTTGAGTCCTATTTATATTGGAGAGCAGAATTGAAATACTAAACATATTATTGAGCATCAATAAATTTTAATAAATATTTACAGGTTAAAATAATTCCACAACAGTAGAAATAGACTCATTGCAATACCCATGATAAATAAAATTTTATTTTGATTAAGTTTGGCTAAATATTTGTTGTTTTAAATAGAATAGAAAAAAGTACAAAGAAAAATGATAATGATATCTAAAGGAATGGAGAAATAGTTAATATGAAAATATAATTATTGAAGGAATGTAATGCAAGCCCATATTTGAACTAAACAGCTTTCCTTCATCAAATAGCTTTAAAAAATCAGGCTTTGCAGAACACTCTTAGGTTTTTTTTCTCACATAGGCCTTGTATTCTGTCTGTAAAAGTTTTCAGATGAAATTCAAATTAAGTTTGCTATTGGCCCTGAGTGTGTTTAATTAATGGGAGGAGTTTGAGAAAAGGACACATGAACTGTGTACTTTAATGGAAAAACCATCGGTTTTCCACAGTGGGACAAAGAGATCCACATTCATATGGACCCATACTTATTAAATAATTTTTCTGTTCATTGACAGACAAAACACTGGAAACCTCCTACCTGGGAGTGAGGAGTATAAAGTCAGAGATGAGAAAAGACAAAGAGTATATCTGAGAGCAGGTGTGGACCTCTGAAGGAGATCTGATGCAGTTTGGTTAAATGTTTGAGTTAGTCTAAGAGCCTGCTTAAGTACAGCAAGGAACTGAATCAGCTCAGCTGTACTGGTTGATCATAAATTCACAGCTTCCATGCTCCTGTGCTCTCATCCCATTTCTGACCATGCAGTGCTACCCTGAACTATCCCAGTAAAAAAGAAGGGTGACAAAGAAAGCAGGATAAAAAGCTGGGTCAGCTTCCCAAACAAGCCCATTTCAGTCACATAAGTGATAGTATGAGTACAAGTATGGGTTTTCAGAAAACGTCTTAGGGTAAAGTTACTTTTTGGATCAGACTTAGACCCAAATTCAATCACTGCAATTCATGTGTCTGCAGTACAGATTTCTACACATCATTCTACTGTCTTACCTTTCATCAAAGTCAATAGAGGTCTGTGATAATCTTCAGTGCCAGTTTAGATTATGCAAACTATCCCACCTTCACCTCATAACAGATCTCAGAAGTGCACAGGTTTCCCACATATTTCATGTCTGCCAGTACTCTGTATCTCATATACCTACACACATACTGAGTGGCACTACATAGCTATGTTAAGCCCACTGAGCTCAGGTTTTAGCCGAATTATAACTAGTACCTAGAAAACCATTCATCTGTAGGTATTTACTTCTGGATTACAAAAAATAACTTTCCATATTCTTCTCATTAGCTTTCCACTGGCAGAGACATAATGACTGTGTATAGACAACTTTTTCTGCTGTTGTATGCATCTACATTGTGTTGATCTTCAGATGTCTTGATTAGGAGCTAATCTCACCCATGATCTAATATAGCTCTGTTGTCTTGAGGGATTTGTCAAATTACACACCATCTGCAAAATGAACTGAAAGAAGATGTAGGTCCTTTACAGAAAATCTTTTCTTTCTTTTCTACAGTAGTCAGAAAACAATCCATCTCAAGCAGAATTGCATCAGTGAAATAACTTCATATACTACTAATGTTTCCTCTTAATAACCCACAAGATACAAAATGTAGCTTATTATGGAAGTCAAACCCTATTAATTCTTTATGATTTCTCAGGTAGTATTGCTTTCTAATAACATATATATAAGATGGTCTTTCTTCGGTCTTTTCCACCTAACCCTGCCATTTTTCTTAGCACAGAAGTCGACTGGTCTTTATCCAAGTGAGGATTTAGTGTAATTAATGTACATGGGTTGCTACTCAGAGAGTAGCAATGCTAAGAGTTTCAGATCACCACTGGAAGGCTATACTTGGCTAGAACTCAGTGGGTTTTGGAAAAAGCACTTTGAATATGAAGCTAAAGTAATGAAATAGTGTTATGGCAGTAAAGGAGAAAGAATGACACTCGGACTGGAGGTTGGTGTCACCTGGGTCAGAGACAATATTATTTTCTTAGAAAATCTTGAGACTTCGACCTGCTCACTAGGTCTCTAGCTTATTTAAATACTTTTGTCTGCGTAATCAGATATGCTGTGAGTTACAGTTTTAGATTAAATCTAAATAGATTAAAATGTTTTCTTAGACAAGTTTATATGAAATTGTGTGGGTGGAAAAGTAGTAGCGACTTCCAAGTGCATCTTTTAACCCAATAGTGTGTATTGTAAACCAAATATTTAATAATAGTCTGTGAGATTGAGTTTCAGTAGAATCTGTCCTGGAATGAACCAAGGAAATCGTTCATGATAAAGCTAATGGCACAACAATTGTGCACATAGGAAATTTTGTATGCATTTACTATATCTTAGCTCAAAAGTAACATTAATATCTGTATGAATTATTCAAAAATTAATTTGTGTCTGACTATCTGTGAGAAAATATATACCACAGAACATGGAAATAAAATGAAAAGATAACAGAACTTTGCCCAGGCTTTGCAGGGCACCTTCCAGATAGGTGCTTTGTAGAGTGGGGTGGGTAAAAACTATTCTGTCTTGCGTGTTCAAAGTCAAACTCATTATGCTGAAGCCAGTTAAAAAATTCTTTCCCCACCCCTGATATCCACTAATCATTGCTACAATGATGCCATTGTTGTTACTGAAAACAGTTCGTCATGTATATGTGATATGGTCAGTTTCCCGAATTCCAGTTTACCGTGACACATTAAAAGCATAACGAGTGGGTACACAGCTGCTGCCCTGTATCCACTCTGAAAAAAGGTTCTATGTTTAAGACACAAAATGTATTTCTAACATACTAATTTGCAATAAAGAGAATCAGAATTCATCAGCTTTTGTTTTGCTGCTCTTATGCTAAGGGTTTTCCAGAGGTGTGATTCAAATAGGTAATTTCATAAAATGGAAGTCACGTTGCTTTTGGAAGGGCACCATGTTGAATTCCCTAGCCCCCAGACCATACTATACCTTTGAGTGATTTACTAGGTCCAGCAGAAACGGAGCTCAATATGAATGTGAAAGAACCTAATCTGTTCAGTGGTACCTGATTCTATTTTCCCAATTTTGCTAAAGGATGACTTTATTCAAAGAAATTAGCCACAGATATAAATGTCTGTGAGGCAGAGGCTTTGGGGACATTTCTAATGGAAGAACATTAAAACTGTAGGAAACACTAAGGATAATATCAACAAACAAGTCAGACACATAAGTAAAATGTTAATTTTCTTTTCTACTTAATATAGTATTTATGGCTGCGCTTGCATGTATCAAAGCTTTCACATTGCTGAAAAAACTTTTTTGCAATCAAAGTTTTTTCCTGAAGTAGCACCTGGAATATTTACAGCACAAACATTTCTGTAAACTCTGGTAATAAGATTCTGAAACAGGAGAGATGAAGGATAAAGTATAATTGCTTTTTTGGCTCCAGAGATTCTTGGATAAATTTTAACATCTGGCACCATACTATATCCTGGAAGACCTACAAGTTTTCATGGGGGAGAACTGTTATGATTCTGTAAGCCCAGATCCTGATTTTGACATCTGGCTTATTTTTGATTACTTTAATTTTTGTTAAAATGAGGTACTTTTTGGCTTGGTTTTTGTTCCTGTGCTACCCTAAAAATAATTGTATTCAAAAGTAGATATGCTATTCTTGCTTCCTCTAAATAGAAAATACACAACTTGCTTTGTTGGAAGGATTAATTAATAGGAATTAATTTTTTAGAATGCCTAATAATTTGTCATCTGAATCTACCCTCCTATGAGTGATCTATCTCTTTCACATAAGCAGTCTCTTTTATTAGGTGTTTATTCTTCATGCAACTATTATAGATATATTGGCTAGATAAGCTTACCTTGAAATATAATTCTTATTGGCACCTTGAAAGTTATCTTATTTATCTTTTCAAGATTCAGTCATCTGTGTCCAAGAGGTCATCACCTATTACATCTTCCCTTAGTATTAAAGGACATTATACTAATATGTTAAAATATGAAAAGTGTTATATCTACAGTTAGGAGATTAATTAATTTCTGTTTGGTTTTATAGTAATTTGCCTATAATCTCAGTGTTCTCAGTCATGCTCTGATAATATAGTGGTAAAAACCCCCAACTAAACTAAATTTAATCAATTGAAAAAATTAATCTGTGATGAGTTTTCTCTGAGTAGTGCGGAACCAAATGGTCCTTCATTAGGAGTAAGGTTTATTTTGTAGCAGAACAAAATAACTATTTGAGTACTAATATTTGGCATCCCTGCCCATGGCAGGAGGACTGGAACTAAGTAATGTTTAAGGTCCCTTCCAGCCATTATGATTTTATGATTTCTGAATAGCAAAAATCTAGTCATATGTCTTTTGGATTCTATGACTTTCTAAAGTTGATTTCTTTATTTTCCTCCCTCTGTTTCACTCTGCTCTCATACTCCTATTCCTTGAACCCTTGTACCAGTACCAGTACTCCTTGATGACTGCCATGCATTAATGCTTTGGAAAATGTAATACTAATGGACATATCTCAAGATCACAGATATTGTCTGCTGAACAAAACTATTTTGCTGTGAAACTAACTTTTTTTTTTAAAGAGCAATGAAAAAGAAAGTAAAATATGTCTGGTTCCTGTCTTTCATACACATCGTCCTCCCCCAGGCTCAAATGCTGCCTTTCCTGGATGAAAAGAGGATGTGGAGGCTGGTGTCATTTAAATATTTTATTCATTACACTTACTATGTGTTTCTCATGATTTGTGGGTTAGAAGTGGGTAGGGACTGTAAGGCTCCTTGGATAGCGCTTACAATAGCTATGAATCTATTTCTTCAGGATTTGAATCTGTTTAACTCCTTGCAATGAGTCATAGGACAAAAGGTCCTGTAGAAGTACCTGTACATGTTGACGTCCTACATAGTGAATAAAAAAGAATTAAATGCAGTACTACTGTCTAAAAAGAGTAGAGAGCTACATTAATATATGCAGTGATATAATTGAACTCTTCTCCCTGAATGTGAGTGAATAAGTTAATGCCATGGGAGAGATGAGGACATAGATCTGTACGTAGATTTCTAATAGTAACATAGATGATAAAAGATTATATTGAAGGCTACAGAATTACTTCAGATGTGTAACAGTGAAGTTTTAAAAGACTCTTTCAGAGTAATTCTGATAATGTGATCATTTAATGGTGTTTGTCACCAAGTACAAAGGAAGCAGCATTAATACCAGATCTCAAAAGTATTCTTTTCAATTACATAGTAAAAAAATTCAATGTGTTAGTTCACAGGGCATGAGAAACAATTTCTTTCTGATGGGAAAAAAAATTTAAAAAATCCTGGGCAATTTCAGTGTCATTCACAGCTAACTAAAGGCAATTGAGAAAACTTGACGGTACTACCTTTTTATCAGGTCATCAGTAAAGATTCAGCTCTACGTGATGTTATTTGCAGTTCTTAGTGAAAACAGAATACAGTGATAAAATATTTTCTGATATCATATTTTGAGATGACATGGGCTTATGTGTGACATAATGTTGTGAACTGTTTTCTAGTTACAGAGCAGAACTAAAACTTTTATGTTTCCTTCTTAGCCATTAAAATTTTTGCCTTTAAAATTAACTAACTAGGTGTTCATATTTCTAAATAAATAATGCTACAAATTTGATCAGCACGAAACTGTGATTATAGAATCCAAAATGTTAATTTCTAAGCACTTACATATTAAACTTTCTGTGATGTTTGAAAGAATAATTCAGTTTGGTTCTCAAATGGAATTCTTAAAAACAAGCAAACAAACAAATCTATTGCCTTTCAATATACTAAATCTCACCAGGCAGGTTATATCTTCAAAACAGATATTCCAAATATAAATTTTTCAATCTCTTACAAAAATATGAATTTTTTGTTTGTCAACATGTCTCATAGGATTACCTATCATTTGCAGTTGTGTGTTGTCAAAAAATGGACTAGTGATACTGCAGTTATTGAAAATGTACTGCTAGAAGTTTAGTCATTTGTATTTAGCCTTCAAGGCAGACAAATATTTATGATTTTTTAAATTCTAATTAACCACTAGAATTCAGATATATTGAATGAAATCATTGCATGCTAACAATCCGTTTTATTTATATAGATCGGGCAATTTCACTTTTGAAGAATGTAACATACACATATGTAGGAGATCAGAGGAATGATTGACTGGCTCAGCCTGGTGGGAAGAGTATGTGTGGAGGCAGGGCGAGTTCTGTGGAGATGGGTCAGTGCATTGCCCACACCTGCCCTGGAGCCTTGGCCAGCCTCTGGCCCAGTCCCTAAGTGCCTGCCAGCCTCATGGCGTGTTAAAAGCCCCCAAGTGGATCCAGCTGACCACTGGATAAGATCTCAATAACTTCAAGTAGCCTTATAGTTCTTCTTGTGGAAGGGAAGGATTTTTTTTTGATTCGACCTCTTATTTGGAGTTGTTTAGTTATAAGCAAGAGATATTGCAAGGAAATGGAGAACCTTTGCAGAATGAATGCAGCGTCAGTAACACTGAATTCTTACACTTGGCCATTAAGGCAAAAAGTACCCCAGAAATGAATCTGCAAAAAACCTTCATCTGTTATCTATGGAGGTCTTGAAACAAGGAAGTGACACAAAATGATTGAAACAGAACATGTGTAATGATTAAGATGAAAATATTTCTTGTGACTACATTCAGGTTTGATATCAAAAGAGGCTTATCTGAACTTCATCAGAATCTCTTTCATAACTTTTCATAGAATCAGAGGATATTATGGGTTGGAAAGGACCCTAAAAGTCATCTAGTCCTATCCCTTTACAGTGAGCAGGGACAATTTCCATTTGACCAGGCTGTCCAAAACCCCATCCAGCCTGGACTTGAACATTTCAGAGATGGGGAATCTGCAATATCTCTGGGTGACCTGTTCTAGTGCCTCACCAACCTCACAATGAAGGATTTCTCCCTAATATTTAACAGAAACCCACCCTTCTTTTGATACAGCCCAGATAATATTTTATCAAATACTATCTTAGAGCAATTAAATTAATTGTCCCCATAGTCCTCTATATAGGTTTATCTGAAAATTTACTTCATGATTGCAAATGTTTTTTCTTATTCTGTCTGGAATTATATTCATAATCCATTTGTAGCTGTTTGCTTTTCACCAACATTATCTTCCAATTTAATTAGTTCTTTTTCACTTCTTCCAAAGCCCCAAATATTTAGCTTAACAAAATTAAATGACTCCCTATATAAATAAGTCAAGTCCTTTAACCTCTTTTCATAAGCTTGGTTTTTCATTACTGTAATTATTTTGACATTTCACTGAACCTGTTTCCATTTAAGATCATTAATGTAGGTAACCGAGATTGTAAATTACATCCTATATGAGGTCTTAACTTTATTTTTTAGAGTGGTATGAATATAGAAGTGTTTTGGTTCCCTTTTTCCAATCTGTGCTTTCTGCTGCTTCCTAGAAGTGTGAGGCTTTTTCAAGTGATTTGTTGCACTTGTAGGTCAAAACCATCTCATAGGATTTGAGATAGGAAAAGAAGTGGTGCTCTTAAATTGAAGCAAAGGAGACCAAGGTTCACCTAAAGGAAAACGCTCTAATGCAACATCAGAACAAATGGTTTAAGGACTCTGTCAGAGAAATTCAAAGAACATTTTGGGCAAGTATCTGTCAGGAAAGCTTCATTTTTAATTCATATGCCTATTAGTGTTAGAAGAAAATACAGGACCTTTTAAAGACCCTTTAATTGTTATCTCTCCATGACAAAATATATTTCTACACCATCGTAGTAGCAGTTTATGAACTATGTAGTTTATTATTTACAGCAGCAAACAGTATTCTTAATTTTAAATTAAATTCTATTTCAAAATACTTTTCTAAATCCTTTAGAATCAAGGCAAAAATATTTAAATTTATCCTGAAACATACACAGTGAGATATACCCACAATTATAATTCTCAGTTATCATAGAATATAATACCTCAGAAAATTCTGAGTTGGAAGGGACCCACAATAATCATTGGATCATTGGATCCTGGCCCTGCATAGGACAGCCCCAAAAATCACACCCTGTGACTGAGACCATTGTCCAAGCACTTTCTGAACACTGTCAGGCTTGGTGTCGTGACCACTTCCCTGGGGAAACTGGTGCAATGCCCAAACACCTTTTGAGTGGGAAACCTTTGTCGAATATCTCTCCTGACACAGCCTCATGTAATTTCCTCAGATTCTGTCATTTGTCACCAGAGAGATCAATGCCTGTCCCTCTGCTCAGCCTCACGAGGAAGATGGAGATCACAATGAGGTCTCCTCAGTCTCCTCTTCTTCAGGCTGGACAAGCAAGGGACCTCATCAGCCGTCTTTATTCTCAGTGAACGGAAGGGACATGTGACATAAGATAACTTAATGTCACCAAGCCTCCACAGATTTAAGTTTCATAGACCCCTGGGAAGAAAGGAGGAACATAAATCAACAGTATGTCTTTTGACTGTCTGGGAAATTATGTTATTATGTAAAGTGGATTTCTTCCTGTTGAGGCAGAAATAGAATTTCGTTGGCACATTTCCAGGACTAGACTTGTCTTGCTACCATTTGCTGTGTTAATTTATCATTTGCCTTTGCTTTTACTTGTAAATTTTGGACCATTGGCTCATGATATTCTTTTTGTTAGAGCTGAAGTTGAAAAGGTTTTGAACATTTAAATATCTTCTGTTTGCTCATTAGCTCACCTTAATATTTCTCTTAATCTCTCTTAAAATTGTACTGTGCTTGGGGAGCATCTTATTGCTGTTAATATTCTTTGCTGAATTTGCCACTCTATGTTTTTATTTTTCTTTCATAGAGCATTTTATGTTACTGTTTTGACTTTTTCTATGATTGCCTTTTGGTTTTCAGATTATCAAATAATTTTTTCATTCAACTACATTGTTTTCTGACCTCCTGAGGTTACCTTTCCTTTGTGTATAAATAGTTTCCCTCAAAACTTTTGATGTTGTTGATTTTGAAGAAATAATACTTATTCTACATTTTTTTCCTTGAGATTACTTACTGCACAAACAAATTCTCAGGCTTGTTTAATTCCTCTTTACTGAAGTACAAGAAATGGTTTTGCTTTACTTTCTTCAGAACTCTGAAGTCTACAGTAAGGTTAATCCCTGTTGCTTGCTTTGCCTTAAAATTTTAAATTATTATGCAAAATTAACTGAAAAAAAACCCAAACATGATCTGATTTCAAAACTTTTTACAATAAAAAATTCATCCACAAAGCCTTCCCCATATTCACCTGAGACTTTAAGTCCTGTCACAGTACTTTCTGAACATGTATTTCTATAGACAGATAGTTAAGTCTTCCACTCTGGACTGCATTTCAGTTAACAGTTGGTGATTCTCTACTGCTATATTTGACTTCAAGATTTTCATTTAATTTACAAATTTTCTAAATGAACTTCCAAGTTTGTTCAAAACCAAGAAGTTAGAAAACTTGGTTGGAATTTCTGCCATTGATATTTTCCCTGTAGTTTCTTCTGCATTCCCTTGTTTGCATTTTCTTTACTTCCATGCTGGGAGAGTTTACACTAGACAATTTATTGCCACGAAGAGTCAAAATATGTATCAAATATAGCAAAGTGTATGTAGCAGCTACAAAACATTCCTCAGCATTCTAGAAAACATTCCTCATTACAATGTACAGAGTAAAACATAGAACTGAAGACTGTAAAGTATTACTTAAAAGCTTTTTGCAGGAATTTATGACCATGTACCATTTTAGAGTGAGTGGCTTTTAAAGCAACACCACAGTTACTCCTTGTTAGGATCACTAAAGGTTCCATTTTTTTGCATTCTCTCTATTTAAAAATACATCACTCACATATTTTATCTTTACAGGGGATGTCAATATTTTAAATTTTTGCACTCTGGATTTATTGTTAGTGTTCTATTAAAGATGAAAGAGAACTGATTGATGTACCTAAACACGATTCTTGTTCCATTTTAAATACCTGTAGAACATTAATTACTTTTGCTTTTCATATATCATTCTAGGATGCCAGAGGTATTTACTGGGATGTGTCTGCCAGGCCAGTAGAAGCACCTGAGGTACTCTAGTGAATGTACAATGGCACTTAAGCAACAAAGTTCCTGTGATTTTTTTCAGGCTATCACCTGACTCTTCCCCTTTTACTAATATATACTGCTTATAGATTAAGTTTCATTCAAAAATCCTCCAATTAAATTTCAAATTTATACCACTGTCTTTTCCCTTAATTTCTTTCCTTTTTTTACATTTATCTGAATTTGCTATACTGAGTTTTTGCTAGACTGAGTTTTAACTTCACTGTTGTGCCCTTAGACATATGAACACAGGACTTACTTCCATGGATTAGAAAGTACTGGAAGGAGATAATAATTCAGAGGAACCCGTACATATGGCCACTTTCCTCCATCCATCTCCTTTTAACTGCCCCCATGCCTGCAACTGTGGGATGTGGGACTCTAATAGGTATGACTCTGCCTAGTCCCTTTGGATTTGTAATTATTAAACTTGCTGATATCTCCACAGCTTCCTTGGCAATGAACTATGGAAGTTCACTATCCATTGGGAAGAAAAAATCCTTTCCTGGATTTATTCTGAACTGGTGTCTCACAAACTTCAGTAAGAGGAATAAGTTCTGATATTGTGTGTTTTGATACATTATGATTCTTCATTCTTCTGTCCAAATTATGAAATATCAGACACCTTTTTCTCTCTTAAAAAGCGATGCCCCCATTGCCTTGTTTGCTGCTCTTGTCTCCTTCTGTAACTCCACTCTATCAAATTTATCCTTCTTGAGTTGCCTAGGCCAAACCTGTTCACAGTACCCAAGAAAAATGTTCAACAAGCACTTTTTAAGGTGATAAATTGAGGCCCTGTCTTCTGTTGTCTCTTTCCTGTGATGCACAATATTTTGATACCTTTCCTTGTTGGCATGCACATTATGACATTTACTTCAAAGAACCTCAGAATCTCTTACCTGGGCTGTGACTACCAGGCATAACTGACAAAGTCCTATGTGACACTTTGGAAAACCACACTTTGTAGCCGAGATATATGTCAGATTTGAATTTCAAGAACTATGCATCTGGAAAAAACTTGGTGTTAAATTATCAACACAGTTTAAGTAATCAGCTTTAAATATTCTTAGAACTGGTTAACAAATATTATTATTGGAGTTGCTACTTCAGAGTTTTATTTCTTGGTGCTTTCCAGAGACAACATATGTTGACCTGTTTGCTCAAACCTAATTTCAAGGGGAAGAAACATACAGGCATATGGGAAGAGATGAGCATTGGGAAATGTTTAAGTGTCTGAATATGCATGCTGATAGGTGTGTAAATGTGTGATGGTCAAATGAGGATAATTTAAGGTTTACAAGGATCTACTATTAAAACTTTAATGAAATGAGTCTGGAAAGTTCATGCATCATTAAGGACATCTGTCATAGGGTGTGCATGTGAAATTCTTGCTTACTGACATGCTGGAAATGAAATACATTATCAATGTGTTCCAGAAAGAAAAAACGAGACAAAAACCAAGTGAAATGTGTGGCAAAGACAGAAAAGGACCCTTTTGTATTAATGTCTTCAAAACAACGTGGAGAATTGGTACTTTGGCGTAGAAGTGTATGCTCACCATAGATTCATTCTCTGGTAACCTGATGTTTTCAGGTAAATAGAAGGTTTTTCTTTTATTGATTTTCTGTGATATGGGAGAAGAGCGACCACTTCAGCTAAAAGATAAGGTATGGAATATTATTATAACAAGTAATTACTTTTACTTTCTTTTCCCAAAACCAAATAAATAATTGATATAGTAAAAAGTAATGTTTATTTTTATATACATTCAGAAAATGCTCATTAAAATTAAATCTTTGCAGAAAATTTCTCCATCTGGAAAACATTTTATTGAAAGTTTTGGTAAACAAAAATGCTGACTACTTCTAGTACAATAGACATGAGCCATCAAGGCGCACTTGAAGCTCAGAAAAGCAGTGATATCCTGAGCTGCATCAAAAGCTGCGTGACCAGGAGGCTGAGGGAAGTGGTTGTAGACAGGCTGAGAAAGTTGGGATAGTTCAAGAAAACTGGGAGAAGTGAAGGCTTCAGGAAGACCTTAATGCTGTCTTTCAATACAAAAAGGAGTCTCACAAAAAAGAAAGGAGTATGGACTTGTTTACAAAACACTGTGTGCCTTTGATGGTAGACATAGAATTAGTCTAGACATATTCCCAGTATTTTGACTGTCCCTAAAATCAAAGGTATGGACTAGTTGCAAAGTAAACGTTATCATTTTTCTTGTGTTTGTTTCTTTCTCCACTCCACTTTAGTTTGGAAGCATGAAACCATTATCCTAACTGCTGTCACTTACACTCACCATGGCAGATTGGAAGTGTCACTGAATAAGAGATGTGGAGAGCATTTTCATGACCCAAGTATGACTCAGTTGCTTGCTGCATATAGAGAAATGGCCACAGATAAGGTTTGGTTTTTTTTAAAGTATGGCCTTATCTATTCACAAATGCTGCATCTCTTGCTGTAATTTCTTTTCAGCCTCAATTTCCATATTTTCTCCTGGTGTCCAAAAAGCCATGATTAACACTAGTGAGATTCATGGATACTGGCTAAATATAAATGAGAGAAGAATTAGAGTTATTTGCAGTGGAGTGGTTTAAGAAAAAAAGCAGGTGCTATTTTCACTTTATTCTCTGTGGCATTTTCATGTTCAAGTCAGGACAGAAGTAGTTACTGGAAAAAAAATCTAATCAGAATTCTTCTATTCCTGTTACATTTATTAATATTAACATTATGTAGGAAGTACTTCAGTTTTTCATACTTTATATGTCTCTTTTTTCCCCTCAGTCTGATTAAAATTTCTCAACACAATTACATAAGGGAAATTTGCACACCTTTTATGCCTTTATTCGCATAGAGTTATATTAAGTATAAACCTGTATATTATATCATTTATTGATATATAGTAACCTGAATGATGAAGAGGATAAGAGACTTGAAATTTAAGTGTGTTCTGAGAATAATTTTCTGAGTCTGCAAAAGAAAAAGCCCAGAAATACCCACTTGATTACTTCAAAGGGAAGGAATGTAGTGAAGATTATATTAACCCCCAAGTATGGCATTTTTTCCAACAGAAGCAATATGCTATTTCCTACACAGAATAGTTAATGAACAGGGAAAATCCACTCTATTATCAGAAAATAGAACTTCAACTGTTTGATAAACTGATTAAATTAATTTGGAGAAAATATTGTATCCCTTGTGTAACACTTGCCTAGAAAGCATTATGTTTCAATTAATTGCTAATATCTAAGGAAGAGATTCCTGGTTTTGAATATGTCACCCAAATACAAAAAGACACTTATTTTTGATTCAGTTATGTCTTCACGAATGCATGTACATGTTCTTCTCTGCTTCTCATAGTAAATTAATCTGTGATCCTCTTTGTTCCCGCACCTAGACTGGTCCCATTACCTAAGATGGCACATTGCTAAAAAGTTCAAGCCTTCTTATATCATAATGAAATGGTTTCTGAAGAAGCCATTGTCCTCCTTGAGAGAAGATATATCTGAACCTGGCAATAAGATCCAAAATCAACTGAGAATGAATCAGCAGAAACCCGAGGAGAGGAACCGCATCCATAGCAAGGCTTTTAACTGTGTGTAGCAACATCGGGACCTTGTCTCCTATCCAGTCTTGTAACTATACTTGTGACAATTGCACCCAAGCCTTGCTGCCTTAGCTTGGATTTTGTCTGCATTTATAAGGTCTTCAGCCTAAATTTTCATGCCATCAAAGCCCCAGAAGAGTGGGTTAAAAATCTGGCATACCTTGGTCTTGGTGATAGATTCTCTGAATCAGGAGTTGGAGCACAACCAGAGCAAGAAGCCAATCTGAGAAGCATTGGGATATATGTGTGCTTCATGAGTTTCAAGGAAATTTTGGAGCACTACATAGACAGCCAATTTAGACGTCTATAGCAACATCAGCAACTAAAGGTGATCTGATGCTGGCTGAAATGACAAGACAACCTGTGATGTTACATGGAAATCTGTTTGCATTAGCCATCTGTACCATCATCCCTTTGCACCTTTTAGACTTGTGATATGTATCTAGTCCTGGAAACTGTTGTAGATTTCACTGCTCGTAAATATACAGTTTTTACACATGGTGCTAGAACCTAAATGGATCCAACTGTGTCAAACACCAGTCTAAGTAACACTTGTCATTCCCTCTTTGTGCTGCAACATTCAGAAATACAGATGAACCCAATGAGGAGATAATAAAAATTATAGCAGGTATGGAAATACTGCAATTAACCCTACAGAATTCTGGATGAAGATCTACATGCCAAGAAGCATAGTCATTTTGATTATGCAGATGAGGAAGAGAAGGATTAATCAGTGAATATCCTGCAAACCTTAGCTCTTTATTTACCAATAGAAAAGGACAAGGAACAGTTGTGGGAAGAAGTAGAATCCTTAATATATAATCAATATTAGAATTTACTTGGTGTGATGAAGATTTATCTCACTTAATAAAAATAATTAATAAATTTCTCCAAAAGATCTGTATCCAGTGCCATTGAAGTCACTCTGATATGTGTGAGGCAGCAGCATTTGACTGGTAAACATAACACAGGAACTCCCCTGCCCTTCTGAGGCAGCAGCTGCAGGTCAGCAGGCAAGAGCATCAGAACTAATACTAGGTTGATTACTTGTGTTTCTGCAGCTAAATTGTGCTATGGGTGGCAATGGATGAGGCTCATACACTCATAATGAAGTCGTCAGCACGTGATTAAGTATTACGTGAGTTGGGTCTCTGCATTCCTACCATCGTTATTGGAGATCTACTAAGGAAGTGATAAATTAACTCAGCCTCTTTGACTACACACCTCTTGCCGTTTGGAGCACCCCATGTTGTCCAAGAAACCTGTCCAGAGATGGCAGAAATAGCAAGGTAGGTAACCAAATACCTGGTAACTTACAGGAAGCTGTCTTAAAGAGAAGCATCAATTCTTCCATTTACACAAATGAGTCATGCTGACTGGAGTCTGAAGATCCTCTCAGCTGAACAAATACATCTTGCACATTTCTGGGAGTATTTCTGTCTATATAGATGTAACCTGAACCTGGGGTTCAAAATTCATGAGTATTCCTTTTATAGTCTGAGAGAAATGTAGGCTAAAAATATTGGTTTTATAAGCTTAACTGGGGAGAAACTTTGGAAATTTGTAATTATGAGTAAATTCAATGATAATAATTTTTAAATTAAAGAATTCCTAACCCTTATAAAGGAATGAAAGCAAGAGCAAACTAATGACAATGGACAATAGACTTCTGCAGAGTCAAAGAAACTCTGGAATGCAAGGTCCACTAGGAAAAAAGTCTAAGAAATAAGGTGTTTTAGAGAGCTAATGATTCCTTAAAAAACAATATAAGGAACAGGAAGACAAGGAATTGCTGTGAAGAAGATGATAGAACATATAATAAGATTAAATTGTGTTAACTGTGGGATCTTGCACGACCTGAAACTCTAAAAAATAATTGACAAAAATTAGGTAGTAGGCTAAAATACTAAAGGAATAAAATTGCTAAATAGAAGTAATGAAAGGCTAAGAATTACTAATTGAACAGTAACAAAATGTTAGCAAAATAAGAAAGACTGAGGCACAAAATGCGGTACCTCCAGCCAAGGACATCACAAGAGAACCATTTTTAGTGTATTTGAAGAAAAAAACAAGAGGTGGTTCATTACACAGTGAAGATGTAAAGCAGTTGAAAATTGTGCTGAGTGGCCAAAAGGTTGAGTAAGTTTAAACTTTTCCGGAGACTACCTTCATCTGTGATCAGATAGCTAAGACAGTGAGCCTTTGAGCCTGCAAAGCAAATTGGTAAGAAAGTGCTCTGGTAAGTTAAAAGACCTCAAATCACCTCAATGTCGCTAATTCACCCTTGGGTACTAAGAGAACTAAATAAAATAGTTACAGTTATCAGTTACAGAAGCATACTTTAGATTAAACTTCTAAAAGGGTATAGAACTGGTTATCTAGTCAGGGTAGTTACCACTGACATGTTGCCAGGGTCTTGCTTATAAAAAACAATCTAGTGGTTACAGTGATTTGCAGTATTAGCAATATCATGCTGTTGTGTGGAAACAAATATCACCTGATATGCACATAAACAAATACAAATATTATTGAAAAATATGTACATACCAAGATTGGGCTGAATTCCTGAAGAAGGCTGAGGTCAACTATCTGAAACCTTCAGGGGAAAAAGAAAAAAGAATGATGAGCAGAAGGTTAGGAAGCAAAAGACTAAAAAAAGATGTAACAGTTTTAGATAAAGGTAAGGGGTGTTAAAATAAGAGGAATTAATAATGTTTCATGTTCAAAGGATACAGAAGTAGCTGTTGAAATCAATCACTCCATGAGGTATTTAGTTTTGACATTTAAGTGAAACCTCCTAATCAAAACTAGTTAATCAGCAAATTAGCTTATCCAGTGATGTAGTAAAGTATTCTACAGGAAACATATACATACATAATAAAATGGAATAGATAAATTTCTCTAGGAAACATGCAGATATAGCTGACATTGAATTTAGAGGCATGGCTGCATCCTAGTTCCTTTACGCATTTTTTTCCATTCATTGTGTCTGCAAAGTAGATATTCTTATGAGTCTCAGCCCACCTTAAGTAATTGAGTGGAACAAGATTTACTGAAGCAATGTTACACAGATGAATTGTATGTTGGTAAACTTCTTTGACACCTTAGATGAAAACTGCTGCATAAGGGCAAAATATTATATTGTATTACTAACTCCACATATCACAGATATTTTGGGAGGAAAGCAAAGTGTCAACAAGGTCATCAGACCGATAATCTTTGCAGACCTTTCTCCACTCTGTCAACCTAATTTAGGATTTGCTCAATGTGTGCATTTGGAACTGCTGAGTTTCAAGAACTGCTCAAAATAATCTTGTTGCTCCACAGTAAGTGTGTGTTGCACTGTATTCTTATTAAATATTATTGAAGAAAATGACAAAGGTTTGTATATTTGCAATGGCAGATTTTCCACTGAATATTAGCAACTTCCAAAAATGGTTTAAAACAAAAAGATTATGAAAAATAACACTGAGAATAAAAAATATACACTTAGTTTTCTTATAACTTCTGAGTTTATCAAAGCTATGTGGAGTAGAAAATAATCTTTATTTATGAGAAGTTTTTTTGATCACGTAGAATCATGAATAATATTGAAAGAGAAACCTTACTTGAGGATATTATTCTAACAGAAAATACTCTCTTATATGTTCTTGCTACACAATCTTATAAAATGAAACAGTTACTTTAATAAAATTAGCACCTATTTGCAATGTTTTTGTTTTCAAAATGGACATTCAATAATATAAATCCAGTATAAACAGTAGCAGATGGAGAAATAAGTTGTTATGTCCTCAGAGAAGAAAGTAATACAACAAAGAAACAATGGCAATAAGATGTTTTCATGCAATCTGTCTTCATAGTTACAGACCATATATGATTCTTTTGTAACATCTCTGCAGATTACAGTTTCTATCAGAGGACAAATGCTGCTAGTTTAGTTCTCAACCAAAAGACTGCGTTTTCTTTATATAAATATTGTTGTTGAATTTTAACACAATTCATCAGACCTGTGATGGTAATTTTCTGCTTTTTATGTATGATTTGATGGAAGATAATATCAGACCATAAAGAAGTTGCATTATACATAGTGATAAATACCTTTTTTTGGTAAAAATCCCTTAAGGTCTGGCTTGAGCCTGGCTGGATGCCAGATACCCACCAAAGTTTCTCTATCACTCCACTCCACAACTAGACAGGGGAGAAAAAAAGTGATAAAAGGCTTACAAGTCATAATAAGGATGGGAAGAAAGCAGTCACCAAATACCATCATGGGCAAAACAGACTCAAACTGGGGACATTAATTGAATTTGCTACCAATCAAAATCAGAACAGGATAATGAGAAGTAAAACGATAAAAACACCTTCCCACCCACCCCTTCTTCCTTCCCAGGCTCTACCTCCTTCTCCCAGTGGTGCAGGGAGAAAGGGAATACAGGTTATGGTCAGATTATCACAGGTTGTTTCTGCTGCTGTTCAGGGAGAAGAATCCTTCCCTTGCTCCAACGTGGGGTCCCTCCCATGGGAGACAGCTCTCCATGAACTTCTCCAACATGAATCCTTCCCATGGGCTACATGTTTTCATCAGCTTGGGTTCCTTTCCACAGGGTGCAGTCCTTCTGGAACAGGCTGCTCCAGCGTGGGTCTCCCATGGGGTCACAAGTGCTATCAGGAAACCTGCTCCCGTGTGGGATCCTCTCTCCATGGATTTGTGGGTCCTGCCAGGAGCGTGTTCCAGCACAGGCTTCCCATGGGATCAGAGCCTTTTTTCAGGCACCCACCTGCTCTGGCATGGGTCTCCTCGATAGTCTGAAGGCAGATCTCTGCAAACCTGAGAAAAGTAAACTAGGCCAATTTCCTACCAAAAAGGATTTATTTTGATCAGAGCAGAATCTCTCTGCTGTTTCCACTCTTGCCAGCACCCTTACTTGCTGATTTGTCATAGAAAGCAGTTTCCACACAGACCTTTCTGCTGAATGATGATTTCCTGTATGAGCCTTTAAACTCTGCTTTCAAAGACAAGAAAACTATTGTGGCAGATTTTTGCGTTCATTGAATTTTCTTCTCTTCATGTCCTGTTTCAATGTTCACGGGTTTTAGATTTACTTTGTATAAACCTTTTATTGTGATTATCTACTTTGCTCTGATTTAGTCACCCATAAAAGGCATTTGTTGCCTTACAAAAATTTTCAGAATTAGTTCTTGTAACCCAGGATAGCTAAATGTAGACAAGAATACTACACACATTCTGGGCCCTACTGTCGAAACTTTATCAGTACTGTTTATGCATTCAGAAAGTCAGAATCCCTTTAGAAAAAAATTCTTGGACTGTGCACTGGGGTGTTGGGATTGGTAGTTTCTACATGAAGTATTTTATTCCAGTTTTTTAAATGCTATGATATTCTGGCTCCTGTCACAATGCTCTGATAATTTATGAGACCTGATTAAAATAATAGCTACTCTACCATATTTATATTGCCAAAATTTTATTTTCAGATGGTATGAAAATTCCTTTATTGTTTTAAATGCATATATTTATTTATTGCATATTTATTTGTAGAAAATCTATATTTAAAAACTTTGCCTTTCAATTTGAAGCAGACATCTTACAATTAAGCTTGCGTTATCTGTGGCTAGATGCAAACAATGTTCTTAAGATCTCAGTACTTTATATTTGTACCAGGATGCTTTTCCAGTCATAATGTGTATATTACCTCATACACAAAACTGAATGCCAAGGAATCTATTTTGCACAAACACTACAAATTATTTGTGTTTTGCTATTTATTATCTTCATTTCCTGATCACAACGTTCTTGAAACTGTAAAAAGGATACATTGTTTAATTTACAATGTCTTTGAATACCTTTTTTTCCTTTTACCACACTGTGGACTTCTAAGATGTAATGGAACATAATACAGTATTTTTTTCTCACTTCTTTAATATCTTAAGATTTTGTATTGGAGTTACAAATGGTGCTTTTAATAGAGCTAATTTGCATAACAACAGTACTGTACAATTAGACTTGTTTTAAAGGATGAATTGCTGAAACTTTTATTTTATTTTAGATGTGAAACATTTGACACTATTGTCAAAACCTCTGCTCATTATCATCATGAATAAAAGTCTTTTTTTGGTTCTTTTTTTAGAATAACTTCTTATGCCAGCAGTGACTTGGCAAAGAATTTTAAAAATCTCTCAGGCTCTCAAGATCATGCATTCTGTCTCAGTAAGTATTGTAAATAGTGCAATAGCTCTGTTTGCAATTGTAATACAACATTGCAATTTAAGGTCGACTTGGATTTGAAACATTTAATGTACAGTATAAAAATAAATTGTTTGCTTAGAGTTCTTTAAAAGTATTTTCAATATAGTCTTTAATTGCCGAGACCTGTCATTTTGTTTTAAATTTTTGGAGGGTGTGCTTGTGTTAACTTTCAGAACTAAATGGTGTTGTTGACATGTATAAAATAAAGTAAGTATTTGTTTGCACCATCGTAGGTGTTTGCAATATTCAACCATTGAGAAAAAATAAAAAACAACTCTTCTTTAGTTACACATAGATAAAATAGGAATGTATCATTTCATTTGAAAAAAAAGGTTGAATTAGTCTCGCAAGTATACATATGCTGAACACCTTTTTTTTGATTTAAACAAGTCCTTTGATTAGAACTACTAGAACTACTGATAAATTAAATAATAGACTAGTTTTCTTTTCTTTTTTTACATCTAAAACCTAGTACAGTGATGTCACAAGCTCTTTCACGACATACATAGGTTGGTCTCTGAAAGGCATAATAAAAATTATCTATAATGAGAAATTATAAAGAAGGAAATGGCTGAGAGGATTCTTAGAGAAAATGATCTTGAGGGATATATCAGAGATAGGTGATCACTCCAGTGATAGGGGAAGAGTGACATCAGACTGAGAGAAAAGTCTGAAGAGACGAGTGAGAGATGAGCAATAGATAACAAGCAACTGAATAGTCTCATGGCTGGATTGTGCTCTAAAGTCAGTAAGTGTATTGGTTAGCTATTCTCTGAATTTGCAAGGCACTGTACACGCTCATGTGTAAACATCCAAACATAAGTGTGTTTATCTTCCACCGAAAGTTTAGCTCTTCTGCCAGTAACTCGACTTAGTATTGCAACAGAACATAAAATCTCTCACCCACCACTTAACAGGCTATGTTTTTCTGTATGCCTTTAAAAACAGCCGTTTAGAGGAGGCAACAAAGGAGACTCGTAGGAAAAAATGAAAATATCGTTCCACTGTTAAATTCACTTTTATACATTACTGTGTATAAGTGAAGAACCAGTCTCTTTACAGTTTTCCACTTTGGGATGTCACCAATTGGTTTTGAAAATGCATGATATGCAATGAGAAAATTTCTAAATTCTCAGGACTCTCTCTGGAAAAGAGAAAACATTTTACCATCCATTTCTTTTGGAGTAATTAGATGTTTATCGTGTTTATCATTAAAATAACTCAGTGATTGTTTTAGGAAGTTGAGTGTTTTTAAGTCCTCAACAAGAAGAATGACAACTTCATAATCTCCCCAGAGCAGAACAGGAGCTTGTTAAAAAACTGGTTCTAGAGGGCAGAAAGGAACATTTTCATTGGAAATGCCTAAAGTTCTAATTTATATACAAATGCATATATATTTATATATCCTCACTGAAATAAATGACCAGGAAATGCTAATAGCTGTGATCTGTTTTTCTCCCTACTCTCTCTTTATCTTTGAAGGATTGCAGCACAGCATTATTTTAAATTGCTTTCCGTATACTTATTCTCCTGGGACCTAATCAAACAGAGCCCATGTCTCTAGGCCTAAACAGTGCTCACGTTGTGGGAACGTTGGCTTTCCCATCCGTGAAGCTTATGGTTTTAGAAGAACAAGATGTTTCTAAAGTGCTCTACTGAGCTGCAGAGGACTTTGCTGCCAATGAACCTGCCGCAGAGTCAGGAGGAGGAAATAAAATTTGTATGCATCTGCTTGAACCTGATGGGAAGGTAGGCTGAGGGGCCTTGTGATTTCAAAAAAGTGCAGGGAGTTAACAAGAATAGGACTCTTCTTCCTTCTCAGAAACACAAGTAATTGATTGCTAGAACTGCTTCTGCTGTGGGTATTGATCAGTGACAGTTAGAGATGTTCTTTACAATCACTTGCCCTGTGAGGCCTAATTAACAAAGGCTGGCTTGCTGAATTAGATAAAACTCAATGTCCACTGAAATTAATGTGATGTTGTCTAAGCGTCCTTCAACTATTAAGGGAAAATCTAGTTTAAGTGGAAGAAACGAGGGAAGTCCTGTTAAGGGCTAAAACAATTGTGACTGGAAAAGTGGATTAAGACAAGAGTTTTGCAAGGACAATGAGAGGCACAAAGACACTCTCTTTAAAAGTGCCTCTTCTTTTTCTTGTTATATTTTTAATACTGTTTATGCTATTTTACTAAAAATTTATATTATTTTTCCTGGGAATCACCAAATTGAAGAAGAAGCAGAGACTGATAAATTAGAGCTTTTAAAAATGAAACAATTTCTTGGCTTTACTGTACCACCCAACATATCTCTGGATATCACCTTTCTGGGTGGTCAAGAAACTGAGTATAAATAAGTGACAAAGATTTCCCTGAAGCCACCAGCATTGGTGCTTTCATGCTCAGAGTCATGCACTCACAGCAGGACCAGAATTCAAGTCTGTATTTAATCTCAGGACCAGTATGGGTTGTGAGCTTGGCAGCCTTAGTCCCCATATTGCCCAACCATGCTTAAAGGTCCTGTGTTACAGCCAGATTTATAAATCAGCCCTCAGAGAAGCCTAAACAGACCAGTTGATCACAACCAACAAAACTTCAATACGGTATTTAAGAAATCCATTTAATAATAATAAAAAAATGTTTTTGTCACAGCTAGTACTGGATCTAAAAATGACAGTGTAGAAGAGAAGAAGAATATGCAACACTAGTTGAGGTCTGTAGCGCTTGTATACCCAGTTTAAGTTGGTTCATTATCTTTAATTTGGGCTATTGAGCAATTTATGGTTTTGATAAACTGCTTATTCTGGATCTTACCTGTTTCTATATAGCTCCTTTATACATGGACTGTTTATTTTTTCAGATGACCTTTCTATCTGCGAAGTCAAGGTTGTTTTTTTTTTTCTCAAATGCTCATTTACGTTCTTTTAAAATATGGGCTCTCCCACATTTTTTTTTTTTCAAATTTGGTTTAATATAACTTCAGTGCATATTTGGCCAAATATATATTCTCCTGAATTCCCTGATTTCACATTTGCCATTTACACAGTTTTCTGGAAATTGATGTAGCATTACAACAGTTAAAGAATACAAATACATATACAGTGCCTTTATGATGACTTCTTATTAAAATTGTAACATCATTTAATTTATGGCACTTTTAAAGATACTTGTTAACCTTTTTCACTTAAATTGATTTTATTTTCATCAGGCTACAACACCTGGACTCCTGAGATTGCTAGGTTTCTTTTCTCTTGGATGATGAGAGTCTTCAGAGGTAGAGCATAGCTCTTGAAATGTCTGTTCAAAGCCATATTCTCTGAATCCCAGTGAATTATCCTGCTGTCAGGGAAAAATCCACAGATGTACTGCATAAGGGGAAGGGAAGTATACACTTATAGTTATGTGGAAAATCAGTAAGATTATTTATAGAAGTGACATTTAGACTAGTTTAAATGCTCAAAACCAAAATAAAGAGACCTGTAATCTAAGAATGGAGGAAGTGTTGCGTCAGGAGTACTCTGGCTTTGGAAGAGACGTTGATATCCAGCAGCTGAAGTTTTTATTGTACTCTAAGGAAGATTATTTTGCAGAATGCCCCAGAGCATCATGCTTACAGAAGTCAGCCTTTTTGAAGCATGTACTGGGTAGACTCAAAGTCTACCAGCAATAAACTAGCCTTTCTTTCTCCCTTCCTTGATTTTGGTGACAGTTAATGAAATCTGAAAAGTCTTAAAAGATAATTCCTCTGCCAGTTTACAGTAATTACTTACTATCAGTGTGAAACTTTTGAGAGAGGAAGAAATCAAATTCTCATCATCTTCAGGATACAATAAATTGAAAGTAATGAAAATTTGGAAATTGAAGTCTGTCATAATTAGCCACCATCAATATATTTTTTTCCTGTCCGTAACCATTGTGCAATCAAAAGTAAAATCCTCAAAGCTTAATTTGATGGAAAGTGTCTGCCTTTGTGACAGGTTATGAGAAAATACAGAGCTATGAGTTTCAGTTACTTCAGCCTTCCTACAACTTTTTGAGAGAAAGATCTTAGTACTGACAAAAGGATAAGGTTTGAATCTAAGAGGTTGCCCATCTTGCAGCTCAAGACCCATGCCAGTAGATCTCTGGTGCTCACAGGGTCAATGACATAAGCTATGAGGTTATGTACAGCAATGCACACCAGTTTGCTTAATATCCAAAGGCATTCAAACACCAGATAGTCTTTTATACACCTTGAAAAATTATCTACTTTGTTTTCTAAGCAGAGGAATGATATAGATGCTAGCTGTCAAATGACAGCAAATTACACATCCTCTTTCTTTTATGCTATCATTTATCAGAATCAGGTTTTGTTATATGTAAAGTGGTTTAGATCAATAGCTAGAAATCTGCTTGTATTGTATTGATTTCCTGAGAAGATTATATATGCAGATGACAAGTAGTTATGGCTGACACAGACCAATTTCCAATTGCCTAATGGATTTAACACTTTTCAATTCTGTGAGTACAATAGACTATTGAAAGTATTTTAAATATTTTTACAGTATGTTCAGTGACAATAAGAATGCAATCTGGAGAGCTTAAACTAGAACCATTGGCATGAAAATATCATTTTTATCCTTTAAGCATCATTTAGTAAACAATTAGTAAGTCAAAGAGGTGTAGAAAGTAAACTTGTTACTTGGTATTATATTTTTTAATTTGCGTGGTTAAACCACATACATAGAAAAAAATCAGCAAAGAAATCAGTTCTATGGCAAACATGAGTTAAGTAATGGGAAAATGTGACAGAGCATAACTGATGCTTAATTTATACAGCATCTAAGCTCCATTCGTTCACCTCTTTTTATTAACAAACCCGTATCCATTCTCAGATCACAGCAGTTGAATAAAATGCTGCATCTAAAATGATTATGGGTGTTTTTCTTTTAATTCTTGTCTTTTAATGGCCAAATATTTCTTTATTTTTCAACCCACTTGATACTAATGTATAAAAGGAATTTTTTGAATTGGATCAACTGAGACATTCCATGTCACTGGGAGTGCTGGTGGATGAGAGGTTGGACATGAGGAGGCAAACTGCTCTTGTAGGCCAAATTAGATATGGAATTATAATTTTTTTTAAAATTTCAGAATAAAACAACATATATGGAATTCACACATACTCTTAATCACAGTATATTTGCGACTATGAATGCTTAAGGATTACAAAGTTCTCATGTCATTACTGAGTTTCTGTTGGATTTTAATGAGTAAGATTTTAAGAGCCAGTCCACAAGCAATGAAAATGTATTATTATGGGAGTAATTTTCATGCATGACAATGACTTAAGAACAGTCATGAGGGGAAGGATTTGGCGATACTTGTTGCTACATGTTATTGTTAATTTTGTGCCGTAATTTTGTACAATACTTAATAATTACATCATTTAACTTCTGTCAAACTTCTCAACACTGTTGGTGGGGAACCTATGGGAACTATGGAAGGTATTCCACTGGACCTGCTGTTTATGAACAGAGAAGGACTGATGGGTCGTGTGATGGTTGGAGGGCGTCTTGGACGCTACAATCACAGAAAGATAATTTTCAATTCTTTGAGAAGTATGAAGCAGGTTCTGGAAAACTGCTATCTTGGACTTCCAGAGTGCAGACTTTTCACATGTTTAGGAGACTATTTCATAGCAACCCTTGTGAAGCAGTCCAGAATAGAAAAGAAGTTCAGGGAGGCTGGACATTCTTCAAGAAGGGAATCTTAAGGCTGGACATTCTCCAACAAGAAATCTTCAAGGTACAGGAGCATTCCTATGTGCTTGAAAGACTAGACATCACAGAAGAAGACTGGCCTGGCTGAACAAAGGGCTTTGACTCAAACTCAGGAAAAAAACAGGGGAGTTTATTACCTTTGTGTGAAGGGGCAGGCAACTCAGGAGGACTTCAAGGTTGTAATGAGATTATGGAGGGAGAAAATTAAAAGTGCCAGAGCCCAATGAGAACTTAATCTGGCTCCTCATGTAAGTAGATTAGATATTCGGAGAAATTGCTTCTCTGAAAGGGAGTCCTGGAACAGGCTTCCCAGAGAGGTGCTGGAGTCACTATCCCTTGAGCCATTTAAAAGACCTGTGTATGTGGCACCTAGGGGCATGATTTAGTGGTCTCCTTGGCAGTCCTGGGTTAATGATTGGGCTCAATTTCCAATGTAAATGATTCTATGATTATATGATTCCTTAGATTTTCTAAAATGTCACAGTACAGAAAAATACAATAAAATTTTTTTTGAGGACATGTATACTAAAAAAGTCTGCCAATTAACAGTGTTACAACAGTTAGCCATGCAGAAATGAAAGAATTATTTCTTAACAGAATTAAATTATTATATAGTCTTTCAAACTTTATAGGTATTTGTTCATACCTTCTGGGCACTACATTTTACCTCACAGGAATCTTAGTTCGCATTGTCTTTATGTAGCTTGTGCTGACAATTCACACACTCAAGACTTCACTCATCTCCTCTTTGCAGTACAACATTGTAGAATCATCCATGACATAGGACTGGATACTAACAAAAAGCTTTAATGAAACAGGAGACAATCTTAATTTTCTTCCAGTCCCTTCTAACAGAAGATTATAATTTCACCACACCTAAGTGAACAGCATATATTTTGCTTTCTTCATGTCTTGCTTAGTGAACCCCTTTAGCCTTGATGAGCCAATAAGAAACTGGTATTTATTATGTTTGAACAGTTTTCAAAAAGCATTTAGCACTACTACCAAGCTACCCATAGGAAACTTCACTCTGATGTCAGGTAACATTGACCATGGAGTCCATCTAGACGGCTTGACAGAATATTTCCTCAAAGAAACACATTCCATGGAGAAAGAAGACAAAGCAGAAGAGAAAGTGCAAATAAATTAATGTATTTATAACTTTGTATAAAAATTGTTATCATCATTGTAGCTAAGATCAGTCTATTTGCCTAAAAAATATTCTTTGGGGTTTGTACCTTAATTTACTGTCCCTGAACTACTACTGAGGATACTCCTTACCACCTATACGGAAAACTTCTAGCAAAGGCATCTTCCCAAATCACGCTGTAGTCATGGTGTTCAGTAACTCACAGCAGTCAAATGGAAGAGTGCCAAGAAACTAAATGAAGGATATACACTGAGAAATTAGTGTTGGTGCATTCTATACCCTTTTAGTCTTTAAGTGTGTTTAAAATAATAAAAGAATGTGTTGGCACATAGTTGTCTGCCAGCTGTTCCTAGGAACATGAAGAAACACACAGAACTCAGCCCTGTAAATACTAGACCAAAATATTTTGCCTAATTATCTTACAAAGTATGGTGCTAAAAAAGTATTACATCTTTCAGGTGCATGGGAAAGACAGTCCAAGTCTGTCTGAAATAATGTTTTGTTCTGTCCTTTGCTACTGGAATAGGAATATTTACTATATTTTATTATAAATTTGAATGTTTTAAGTAACACCTCTAAATGCCGAATTTCTCTTGTTCTACTGCATAATTCTGGCCTGAAATTTACTGCACAGAGTTAGTGGACTTAGGCAGCTGCTGTCACCAAGATAACAGCAGTTTTACCATGTATTCATCAAGTATTTCCACATCAGGAAATAATTTATTAATCTGGTTAAATGTTCTTTTTTCCAGACATCCTCTAACTAGACCAGACTGGTTCCTGTGAAATTGTCACTGAGAGTAGAACTAATGATTGTTACAAGGATGTCTGACACAAGGTTTCTTGCCTTTTTTTTTTTTTATTTCTCATTGCACTGTGTAGTACTGAACTGCAGTAATTATTTTTTTAAAAAAGCAGTCCTATTATACTGCTATTAATGTATTCTTGTATGTTTAGGCTCTAAAAAAAATTTCAAAAATTTATTAGAAGACACTTCTTGGAAAATAATTTTTCTCCCTCAGAACATTACATTATTTCATTTTGATGAAACATATTTTTGTTTCCTTTGCTTGTGTCAATATTTTAATTTTGGTTTATATTTTTTCTTCCACAAACTTATTTGATAATTCAAATTTAAAACAGAAACTCAAATTTAAATGTGTATCTTTCTAATGAAAATTTGCTTCTATTTTATGGGGACCTATAAAAAATATGCAGTAAAGTAAATGAAATTAAATTATTTACATCTGAGGATCAGAAAGACCTTTCAATATATTGTGTAAATTTTACTTATTCAGATGAATAGCACATGGAGAAATTTTTTCAGTAGCTGATATGTCAGAGCAGAATCATATAAGTAGTTACATATGGACCAAAGGACTGAAGTAATTTATATAAGACTTCACTTTTGTCTAGGCCATTACTGTTACTATCATCAATCAAAAAAAACCTGATGATTTGAGCAACAAATTGTTTAAAAAGGCATGAGTAGCTTTTTCATTTATTGTCTGTGAGAATCTCCCATAACAGGGATTTTATCGATCATTCTTTCTGCCCCTTCTGGCCTGTTTATTTCTAACTGTAAACCAAATCACTACAGAATTGTATTGCAACAGCCCTAATATTCTTTGCTCTGATTTCCAGTCTGTTTTTTCCACTACATTTATGATTATTCTATTCTTCACTGTGAAGAAATGTGCTTTTTGATTTTCTTTGGTATGATCCTAAGTACACATTTTATTTCTTTAACTATTAGATGAAATAATAATTACAAATATAAGCTTTGATCTTCTCCATGGGATTGTAATTTTATTCTGAAAAAAAGGTCAAAGGCAAAATGGACAAAACTCCGCTCTTTTCAAATTCACTGTCATGCAATTTTCATATTAGTGCACTTATTTCAGCACTATTATCTTTTAAGTTATAGAACTGATTTAATCTAGTTGCATTTAAATCCAAGACTGAAAAACCCCGATTCTTCAGGTCAGGTAAACGAGTAAAAAAGGGGAATATGCAGAGCACAGATCCATCTCATTTGCTCTTTATTTTCTCTAGATATAGCTGCTACAGCACAGACTGAAAATACATGAGAACAAAATGGCAAGAGGTTAGAAATTATTCTGTTGTAGGAGCTGATTCAAGAAATCAAAGCTTCCTGAGAGATTAAGTGACTGGTTTACTGCTCGAGAGAGTAATATAGGAATTTTGGATGTTATAAATGAGCATCAGGTATAGAAATACAGTTCACTGATTAGATACTAGGCTAAGATTTCAATTCCCCCATCCTACCCAGACTATTTTTCTTATTTCAATAAAATAATTAATTCAGGGCACCTAATTCTAGGGAACCACTTTGTAGAACAAACAAAGGCATTTTATGTCATTTGCGATATTTCCAGAGGTATCTGAAACATTCCCAGAGGTCTGAAATGCAAGACAGGACAAAGAGGGGCAGCTTAAGGCTGGAAAAATTATTCAAAACAACAGTAGACCTCCTCATGCTTAAAGATTAAATACCTACTTTAAGCTAGTAATCTAGGGTTCGCTTCACTTCCCCACACATCATTACTCAATGCCAGCAGAGGTGCTTTGCAAACCTGTTGCATCCAAAGTCAATACTCAGATGACGGGAGGATATTGCACCTACAATGAGAAACATGGAATCACCGAATCATTAGAGTTAGAAGAGACCTCTGGAGCTCGTCCAGCCCAGCCCCCTGCCAAGGCAAGGTCACCTCTAGAGCAGGTTACACAGGAATGTGTCCAGATGGGTTTTGAGAGTCTCCAGAGATAGAAGCTCCATGACCTCCCTGGGCAGCCTGTTCCAGGGCTCCGCCACCCTCAGTGTGAAGTTCTTCCCTATGTTAAAGTGAAACTTGTGTTTTCATTTGTGTCCATTGTCACTGCGAATCAACAAAAAGAGTCTGGCGCTATCCTTTTGACACACACCTTTGAGACATTTATATGTACTGATAACATGCCCTCTTGTTCTTCCCTTCTCTAGATTAAACAGGCCCAGCTGCCTCAGCCTTTCCTCATAGGAGGAACCACCAAACTTGGATTAGGAACTCCAAACCACTAATCGTCTCTGTGGCCTCCACCGGACCCCCTCCAGTAGCTCCTTTTCTCTCCTGTCCTGAGGAGCCCAGAACTGGGCGCAGCACTCCAGATGTGCCTCATCAGGGCTGAGCAGAGGGTCAGGATTGCCGCCCTTGACCTGCTGGCAGTGCTCTTCCTGATGCACCCCGGATAACCGCTGGCTCTCCTGGTCTCAAGGGTGCACTCCTGGCTTGTGAGCAATTTGGTATCTGCAAGACTCCCAGGTCCTTCTCAGCAGAACTGAAAAGTAGTCTACACAGCAGCCTCCACTGGAGCTCTGGACCACTGCCCAGCAGTGCTTCTCCGTGTCCCTGGCCATGCAGGCAGTCTAAGCTGCTAAATGAAACTGATGGCTCTACTTACCATATGAATAAAGGTGTACAAAATGAATGCCATAATCCTTTTCCTTTCTTCATGTTTCTGTTGACTCTTACCTCATGGAGTGATATGAAAAGAGATTCCCTCAAAGCCCTAGAGCTGTGCAGTAATGAACAGAGCATAAATACTTGTGTGAAACTATGCTCCTAAGTGAGAATGGGTGACAGATGCCAAATTAAATGGCTGTCCAAGAAAACAGAGGAACACTCAGATATATGGATTTATGAGGTTTAGTGCTGAAGATGACTGTCTAAGCTAACAATAAAAAAGGTAATTTTTTGTTCTGTTACCATTTGTCACTTTTAGATTTCCACCTGGTACTCAGAGGATCATTTAAATAATATAAATATGTGAAATTATTCACACTGCTCAAAGAAACTGGGGTACATTCATGAGAAAGGGATATTTGACTATAACACTTGGTTATGCAAATAAAGGCATGGTTGTATTTGCAGTGCAAATATGTATTCTCTCTCTCTCTTTTTAAGTGAACCCCAAAGGTTAACAGACAATAGCACATTTGTTTGAAATTATGATCTTCTTTCCTCCAAAGTTTTATGTGTAAAAAGAAGAAAAACAGTCTTTCAATTAACAAAACTACATTTACATTTTATGACAATGATGGTGACAAATTATAAATACTGCTAATACTGAAGCAATAAATAAGTCAGAGCAGTGAACTAACTTACAGATATCAAGGGAAAAGAGGCTGGAACAATAAAATACCTGAACAGTTGTTAAGCACTACTATATCTGACAATTTTATTAGCTGGTGAAGATGACATCTCCTCTGTGATGTTCAGCAGCAGCTGACTGCTAGACACAAACAGTGCAAACTGAACTCAATATTCTGAAACAATAAAAGTTGTTCGTGAAAGCCCAGCACATGCCTAGCATGAAATGCAGACTTGGTTATCTATCTAGAAACTTTGGTCCACTTTACAAATGAGGATGTGATGATCAGATTTTCATGGATGTTAGGTGGGTTTCATCTCCTGCAATATTGAATATTTACAGCGCAGGTAGCTACATCTGAGCCTGTGATCAATGATTTTATCATCAGTCCCAGGGACTACTGGGCCATACCAAAGGTGAATGCATACAGTGTGCATGTCAAGTGTGTGTTGTATGGATTTGCTGCCAATGTGATGCCATAATTATTACATCATAAATATAAGCCTTAGGATCTAAGTCATATTGTAATGAGTAAGACAGCTGGCGTACAGCACTGTAAATCATGGAATTAATTTTACATTTGCAATATTCATTCAAGGAATTTTCTCTTTTTTTTTTTTTTTCAATTTTTCTTCTCATTATTTTTCTATTCTGCTTTGTTCTTGCAGAAAAAAGATCCCACACATAATCACATACACTTATATTCATGTATTTACTTGGCTAATTCAAAGACAGATCAGTTCTGTCTCTTAATGTGAAAAAATATTTTGATTCTCTATTATTAAAATATGCGTTATTTAAAGAAATTCCTCTACAACTGAATGCTTGGAGCTTCATCAGGAATTACTCATCAGCACATTGCTGCAGCTTGAAAAGGAAATGGGTGGTATGGTTAGTAGCAGACACATAATTTGTGATGAAAAATAGTGGGAAAATAAAAATAATCCTTAACTGTTTCAGTAGAAGCTGTTTCTCAATGTTTCCATTAATTCTAATATCTCCTTCTACTTTCTCCCTCAATCTCTCTTCTCAGTCAAGCACGTCTTGTATTACAGTGGAGATGGATAAACACTGAGATACAGCAGAGTAGGTGAATAATGGCTCACCAGCATGCCAGTACCCTTAGCATTTATACATAGCTGCTTCAGACAGACTGTTTAAACTGGGATGTAGAAGACAGGTATTTGCTGAGGTGCAGATATTCTCAGAACCTGCACATAAAATAAAAGGGTTATCTATCATGCTGTGTGATTTTTCTACGTGTAAGATTGAGCAATCATTGTGAAGTAACCACTTACAGAAATATTATTCCTCTGATATTTCTAGGACAGCTGAAATTTACCCAATATCCCCAATTTAAATCTTTTTAGTTGTTAGGAAGATAGCTTTGGTTCAAATTCTTTCCTCCTGCTAGGGAGTTAGCTTCTTTCATGCTACCATACAGGTGAGTTAGATTTCGCGAGTGGAAATTTTGCAAAATTAAGAGCAAAATTTATGGGCCAGAGAGAGGAACTAATAAAATTTATGAAACTGCAGACACACTGAAAGATCTTCTTAGGAGTAGCCAACAAAGCAAAGATAGGACAATCTACAAATCCCCTAAACAAAACTCTGCAATGGTGAAGAAAAGAGAAGTTCTGCTAAACAAGAAACTGTTAACAAGGAAGGTAGACAGAAGGCAACTGCTAGAGATTCGTGTATGGATGTGAAGTCTAAAGGAAATATTTTTTCCTTTTATTTATGTCAACAAAAAAGATGTCAGGATTTTTATTATGTCAGTACAAAAAGAAAAGATAACAAATATTAAACTCTATGAAAAAGTCAATACAGTGGAATTATATTTTAGAACACTTAAAGATCAAAGTCCTACATAGATTAATACTGTGGAGACCCTTAGTAACAGTCTGAAAAGGCCTAAATATGCAAGAAAGGCAAATATGAAGATACGTTAAGGAAAGAAAAATAAAAGAATAAGGAGTAAGACCCTAACTGTCTCACTCAGTGGTCTACTCTGCCTCTTTATAAATTCTAAAAATTCTATAATGAATGAAAGGCAAGAATTAGTAACTGAGGAGGAAAAGGGGGAAAAAGACACCCAACCCCTAGCTACCAATTTCATCTACTGAATTTTTGCTTTTGCCAAAGGTGAAGAAAAATAAGAGAAACCAATGTCTCTTCTAAAAATATTTTTTTTAAATTTGGAGATAGAATAATTTGTTTCTAAGGCTGCAAATATGAAGACTTTTGTGTAAAAAAACAAACAAACAAAAAGGTATATTTATGAAGTATTTTTTAGATTCACTCTCAGGAACATCAGTGGATGCTCCAGCACTGCATGGGAAAAGATCTGTGAAGAATCATTCTTGTACTGCATGATGGGTTCAGTAGATTTTTTACCTATTTTCTCTTATACCACACAGCTCTGGGTAATGTTAAGATGTGGGCCTAATTTTCCTTAAGATAAGAAAACCTGTTCCCTACTATGCAGGGATATTTCTCCCTGAGAAATGATCGTGTCATAGCCTCCAGCATTATAATTCTTTTCTTTTAATGATTCATGCATTTGTAAACAGTGTAATACTTAATTTCTGATTTAAGATACAAAAAGAGAACCTTGACACTACTTCTTTTCCCCTTTCAAACGCTCAGTCTGTCTGGAGAAAAGGAAATAATTAAATATGAAGTCCATTTTCTTAATAGTATTTATTATCATGACTTCAATGCCTTTAGGTCTCAAGATGCCTAACTATATATAACTAAAACTACAAGGCAAATGATGACATGACTCATTGAATTTCAGAGCCCTTAAAAAATGTAGGAAAAAAGAACAACCACCACTGTGAAAGTACATAAACTATTCAGTGAAGAAAATTCCTAACTTTTTATCATTAGCATTGTGCCCTTACCAATTGACAAGACCTTTAATGGCCTTAAAGATTATGCACTTCCAACTGCCCTGCAATGGACAGGGACACTTCTACAAGACCAGGTTGCTTAAAGGATTCATCCAACCAGCCCTTGAGCACTTCCAGGAATGGGTAATCCATAACTTCCCTATTCTAGTACCTTACCACCCTCACAGTAAAGATTATTTTCCTAACATCTAATCTGAACCTACTTTCTTTCTGTTTGAAGCCATTTACGCTTGTCCTAGTGGTGCTTCAGCACTCCGATCATTTTTGTGTCTCCTTTGGACTCACTCTAATATGTCCATGTCCTTCTTATGTTGGGGGCTCCAGAGCTGGATGCAGTGCTCCAGGTGGGGTTGCATCTGAGCAAAGGGGCAGAATCCCCTCCCTCAATCTAATGGCAGCAGTGCCTTGGATGCAGCCCAGGACATGGCTGCTTTTCTGGGACGCTGCTGGGTTGTGTCGAGCTTCTTGTCAACCAACACCTACAAGTCCTTCTCCTCAGAGTCACTCTCAATCCATTCTCCATCCAGACTCTATTTATGTTTGGATTGTCTGAACCCATGTACCTTAAAATGTTATAAAGAGAAATCCTTGTGTAATTTACACAGAGTAGTAGAGTTATTACAATGAAATGGCTTGCTTCACTGAGCTGGTTTTTGCTGGGATAGAATTAATTTTCTTCATAGTAGCCAGTATGGGGCTGTGTTCTGGATTTGGGCAGGAAAGTGTTGAAACATGAGGGTTTTCATTACTGCTGAGCAGGGCTTACTCAGCATCAAGGCCTTTTCTGCTTCTCACCCCACCTGTGTCCAGGGAGTTGGGAGAGGAGAGATCCAGGACAGCTGACTCCAAATGACCAGAGGGATATCCTGCACCACATCGCATCATGCTCAGCATATAAGCCTGGGAGAAGAAGGAGCAAGGGGGGAATGTGAAGAGTGAACATGTTTTTCTTCCCAAGATGCCGCTACATGTGGTGGAGCCTGTCTGAGAATCCACCTGCCCATGGGAAACAGTGAAAGAATTCCTTGTTTTGTTTGCTGGCATGAACAGCTTTTGCTTTACCTATTAAAGTCAACCCACAACTTTTCTCACTTTTAGTCTCCTGATTCTCTCCTTCACACAACCAGGGGTGAACAAGTGGGCAGTTGTGTAGGGCTCATCTGCCAGCTGGGGTTAAATCACCGGGGTCACCTTTGAGAATTTTTCAGCATATGATTTTCACCCCTGGTGTTTTTCACCAGTTTATTGGTTATGAAATGTCTCTCTCTAACAGTTTGTCACTATAACTGTGTCAAATTCAACTTTTGCTAGTTACATTCTCTTTACAGATATTACCAGTAGGTTTAATTCAGCCAAAGTATCATTTTTCTATTATGCTCTGTTACTTCAAGTCACACATTCCATTGCTAATCAGCTGATATGTTCCACTAGAAAACTGGCTACAGCACTGAAAAACCACCTAGAGGAACTTCTGTGGAGTTTAATGCTGCTTTTTCATGAAAATATGTTATTTATAGTATATACTTAATAATTTCATATTACTGTACAAACATTTAATTAACTTGAGAATGTTACTTCACTTGTAAATGAATACTATTATTATTCTAGATAATAGTCATTGAGGTCAGAAAGCTGCATAATGATGACAGTTTCCTACTCCCACAGCTTGTTTTCATTCTTGAAGATTAATCTTGAATAATTACTTTCTAAACTGGAAAGTGGACATTTCTCAGAAAGAACATATGCAAACAGAACAAGAGAGTCCATTATAATTTAAATGAAAATACTAGCTTTAAAATATACTAATGCGCAAAAACAATCAGCCATCAGCCTCAACCGTAAAATAGCTGTACGTAACCATTTCTCTGCATCAGGTGATTGGGCTATGCTGTGTTTTCTGGCACATTTTGTCTTGCATATAAATGTTAAAACAACTTTTATTTCCAACTGGAAGGGAAAGAATTCCCAAAGGATTCGAGATTATTGTGCTGCTTATTTGTTTTCCATTTTCTAGGAGAACGTGAGTACCGCAAGATTCAAGAAGAATCTGGTTTTCTTCCTTTTTCTTCCTTAGGCTTAAATTTATTGCCCATTTATGCACATGATACTTTTCCTAAAAGATAGAACTAGTGTTTTATAGCTTCCTTGTGCCTTTCCTTGCTTTTGAATGTCTGGGAGTGTTGTACTTCCAACATCCCAGGGAATCAAGCCCAGAGTTTTTAGGAGATAGAAAGGAGGCTTCTGCCTTCTGCTCTGACTTCAATACATTTTATTACAGGGCAAGTCTCAAGCTCCCACTAAAATAGATATATTTTGCTGATTGAGTTATTTTTTCCTCCTGTTTTTCTTCCTTTTAATTCTTCCTTGGCCCCTCCCCCATTTTTATTTTAAATATACAATCAGCCCTTACTAGTTTACTGACCTGTGCAGAGCAGGTTATAGCTAACAGTAACAATGTACCATTCTGAGACTAATGTTATTCTTGTGACATAGGGACATCAAAAGCTGTATAAAAACATTCAGAGTGACAGGTGGCATTTGCTTTGTTACTGTGCTTTCGCACATGTCTGTGACATCTCTTCATAGACACAGTGGGGCTTTGATTCCTTGGTGTTTTGTATTCATGCACTTTCCACAGTGCTGCTATGGATCTACAGTATGCTAGGAATTGCAGAAATTCAAAGCATGCATGTAAATGGATAAATGATAAATTGTTGATGGGAAAAAATGGCTGTGGTCAAGCATGGGAAATAATCCATGAGAAAATATGTATTCCAGAAAGAGTATAAGCTCCCATGTGGAACATAAATGATCACTATTGTTTGTCCTACAATTTTCAACCATTCCAGAGAGGTTTCCTACTAATACTATTCTTAAAAATAGTTGGTCATTAACAAAGGCTTCAAATGCACCCTCTCATAGCTGGGTAGTATATTTTAATCCTGTAAGTGTCATTGTGCCACTCTCTGGTTCAATGTTGGTTTCCCAGTTTAGTATTCAGAGAGCTAATTCATTTTGTTGCTGGCAGCAGTGCATTAATGATCAAGCTACCACAATGAACACTGTCTGCATAACAAATGTGTCTTTCTCAAGCTGCAGTAAATACAAAGTGATTAACATGAAACAAATGCTCCAGCAAACTGCTTCTTTGCTTTTAAATAGATACTAGTGTTTTTATTTAACCCTGCATTTGTCAGATATGTCTTGAATGGGCTTGTTTTAATTTATTTTTTGGAGGAGGGGCAATTGCTACCTTGGAGCTTTATTTTACAGAGTGCATTCTCTCGGAGAGCTGCTGTTAGCATACTGGATGCAAATGATTATTAATACTCTGTTCCCTGCTTCTGACATTTACTAAGGCAGAAGCATCAAATAGAACTAAATCACATCATGCTCCTTCCAGCTAGGTTAATCCTGCCATCCTATCGAAGATAATGAAAATAAGGTCTGAGCAGGTTAATGTTGCAGTTGTTAATAACCTTTAAATCTAAAAGAACACAAGGTGAAGTTGGTTTGCTTCCCAAGTCAGACAGGAAAGTACAAAGAGAGAAGGTGGTGGAACAAGAAGAATCAAACTGAAGTTGCTCTCCCCTCACAGCTCCACCCACGGTTTTTATTCTTAATCCAGGCATAATGAAAGATCTGAGCAATGTCACTGTATTATGAAAAGATGGGATTATTCTATTCTTAGAAGAAGTAAGACAGAGACAGAGACAGAAACAGAGACAGAGACAGACAGGGACAGAGACGGAGACAGTTGATTTGACAGTCAATGTCCCTTATCCTTGTTGCCACTCAATCCCTGTTGGGGGAGCTCCTACCTGAAATGTTACAGAGAAAACAGAAAAGCATAGCACCCTCCATGAAACACTTTGAAATGGTTCTCTTGTCATCCAGACAATCCTCTAAAGCCGTGCTGTTCACATTCCTGCTGTCATCTCACTTCATCTCATGATACTGTGCCAGTAGCGTAGGCTTTCTACTCCACAACAGTCTTTTAGAGACAGAGTTTTATTAGAAGATGTTGTATAAGAGACCTCAAGCATTCCTTTTATTGTTTTTTTTTCTGCTAAGGCATTGACATAAGGACTGGAATTTTTTCTCATTTACATCATATATGTGGCAATTTTGCTATCAGTTTATAGAAATTGAATGGTTGCATTCTGGAAATATGTGTTTTTACTGTTCTGAGAAGGCCATTAAAAGGTTTATCTCAGTGGAAAACAAACAGCATCACGGCAATGTGATGCATATTCAAGAGTAATACAATAGAAAAATAAGAGAAAATTTTGTTTTCCTCGGGGAAATCTCAAAAGGTATTAACAATGTGTTGGGGCTTTTTGAAGACATACTGATTCACTCTCCAGAAGTACTGAGCAAAATTTAGAGGGCAGAGGGGAAACGAGTATATTCAGACTCTGTTTAAAAATTTGAAGACAGTTCTTTTCTCATTCATTAAGCCAAGTCAGGTTCATGGGAACCTTAAATAAAAGGAAAAAAATAGCCATTATTCCTAAGAATACAAGTTGTGCATGTGTTATTAAAAAGGTAAAAAGATTTGGGAAAGATTTGCTTGGAGCAGGATGCATATGGACTTGTGACCATAATATAACCTACCAAAGCCCATGAGTAGTGGAGAAGGAAATGGCTGGTAAATAGGCAAAACAAATTTCTTGAAATATTCCCTTGACAATCAGAGACTCAAATGTAATCACATTTGAATAGGATGAGATCAACAGAGAAGTGCTAGTTCAGAGAGAGGCATAAACATTCCCATAATTAGAGCTCTCATCTTTCATTTTGGTAAGCTAGGATGGTTTGAAAATAGCATCCAGTTAAAATAAGGATGAGGTGTGCCTGCTGTGCTCTAAAGAGGAAGATCTGGAATACCTACAACCAAAACACCCACTGGCATTTAAGTAATCACAAAAGAAGTAACATCTTCAATCTCCCGTTTTTGCAGTATGTTAGGTGTGCAATGAACTAGCATAAGCACTTACTCCCTGCTACTTTACTCCTTGTTTTTTTCTACTTCTCACACTAAAGCTGGTGGTGTGGGACAATAGACTCTCCTACATAGCAAAGCTAGGTTCAGGAAGTCTGAGAACACACAGGCATCTAGACCACAGGCCCTGCTAATATTTGTCCTTTCTCTTTTGAAATTTTGACTACTGAATTTTTAGTTGGTAAAATCAGATTCATATTAGGATCATTTAGCTAATTTTTTTCTTTTGATTTTCTTAAACTAGGGGTTACATGCCAAGCTTTAAATGACAGACTGCTAATGGAAATTCTGTAATTAATGAAAAAATATGGCTTTTCATGAAAATTATGAAAAATAGCACCATATCATGAAAGCAAAGAGAAACCACAGGCTCAAACTCACAGCTCTCATCCCTAAAACTAATTTAAAATGATTTCTAAATTAAACAAAATAACTGGTTCCCTGACAGACTGAATTATTGAATGAATCAACAATTTAAGAATATGAAAGAAGTTCTGATAGCCATGCACTGATGATAAGATGAAGGTATCAAGTCAGCATCAGTTTTCAGAGAAAGTTTTTTAACTAGCAATAAACTGCTGTGGGGCCAATAGTCACTGTTTCTGCAGAGGTTTATTGTCAGATGTATGGAAATTCTGATGAAATTGAGGCACAGTTTTTGAGCATTATGGATGAAGCCATACAGAAAAAAAGAATCTCAATTATTTTATAGAGTCCAGTTAAATTTTACATTGATAAGGTAATCCTTATTCTTTGCCTAAACTATTTGGACAGTTAGTATGCAATCAGAAAATCAATAGCACATGATATCTTTCACCCTGAGGAAACTTTGTAAGCAATGTACACCTGCACCATGTGCATTCTTACAAGGTATCCTGCAGTGTTATTTATGGTGAGATCATTAAAGAAAAGTTCCAAGTATCCATTTTGAATCTTCCTTTCTCTGCTCTGACTTTTCACTGGAGCAACGTTAAATCATAAAAGCTTTTATTGACACGTGCTTTGTCGCTACGCAAGCAGGAAAAACATCTGTGTACTGGGGTTGAGGTAAAGACTTTCAACTATAATAAATTTTGCTTCTAGATCTTGGTCTCTTTTTCTTTTCTTACTTGCTTCATTCATACAGTTCTTTCTTTTTTCATTTTTTCTTTTTCACTTGTTCACAGAGGACTCAGTGCAAAAAAACACCAAACAGGTCAGAGTTTAATAGTTTTGGCTTTGTGTTGGTGCTATTAGTATACTCTCAAACCACTTAAAGTTATACTGTTTGATGCAAACATCTTTCTCATTCAGGTTCTACCTTTGCAAAAAGTCTCCTACATTTACATTACTGACTTGGTTTTTCCCAATTTTGATTAAAAAACTCCAGTTATGTAGCTTCTCTTTTCACCTTTATTGTCAGCTGAGCTATGTTTTGCATTATTTATCAATAGAAAAAAGTTTTAAAGTAAAAACTCATATTGTATGCTATAAAATTGCATTGTGTCCTATTAAAATTTATGCTGACTGGATGCCAAATTGTGCTCTGTTTTTACAGACTCCACTGGATTTCTGTGGTAAGCTACATATTTGGGGATGGCAGAGTTTTGAGCAGCTTTTGACATACACTCTGAAACATAGATAAGAAGCATCAAGGAAGAAAAGAGTGCTAGAACACCACATGAAGGTTGCATTGGTAGAGTTGTGATAAATCGACAGTTTACTGCTTGGTCTTTTATTCATGTGCTATCACTGGGGAGCATCAGGCTGCTGAAGTAAACATCATGCATGGAAGAAACACACAGAGCACATTGCTCTGCTACAAGCAGGGGATGATTTGGGAATTTATCAGCATGCTCTTTGTGATTCCCCTTCCCCTTAGTGCCAGGCAACAACTTCTGCCCAAACACAGTTGCAGGTTCTTATTGTCTTGCTTATATTTCTTCTGAATTGCTATGCTAAAAATAGGGAAATCCAGAACGATACTATGTCTTTACCAGTTTGAAATTGTAGTATTGAAAATAGTTGCCATATGATATGATGCATCACACCAGGGATATCCATTGATATGGAAAATCTTGTGCCAAAAGTTTAATTTAAACTATCTCTTCAGGGAAATGTTAAAAGGCAGAAGCTCTTTCGTAAAAATGTATGATGTGATTGTGTTTTAAATGTCCATATTTTATCATATCCTTCTTATAAAAAGAGGCTTTTATTTACTTCAGTAAACAAAGACACTTTTTAAAAATTACTTTTAGCCGAAAACTGTTTACAATAAGCCCATAAAAAAGGGTTTTGAACAGCAAAAAGGTGCTGAAATTATTGTGTTTTTTCAGTTTTCTCCTGGATAAAACACACATGTGGATCATATTACCAATGATAAAAATAAGAAATAATGAAAATTTTAAAAAAAGATAACACTTCTCTCTACTCGGTAAAGCCTCCACTGATTGCAGGGGTTTTTTATTTTACTTTGTTGGATTCTTACTGTTCTTACTTACTCACATAGGGTGGAGGGAAATGAGGCTCCTGACAACCTGTTTTGATGCCTCTTGATACTGAAGTGGAGTTGTTGGATTCCTACTGGTTACCCCTCTGGATTAATGAAGGGTGAGACAGAAATTGCAGAGCTCCCATGCAGAATGACCTTACCTGATAAGACTGTTCTGCCTTCACTGCAGTAGGTGAGAAGGGCAGGCTGTATGCAGCAGGCTGGTTTTTCTGTACTTTAATGAGAAAAATTGACCTGTTTATCCACCAGCTGTCTTCTTTGTTTTGATTCAAGTCATTTTTGGAAAACCTTTTCTGCTCTTAAATGTTGCATTAAAGCTGAATCCTCCAAAGAACGGATTATTGTCAGCAAAATCTGGTGGATTGCTACAAACTATGGGAAAACACCTGTCAATAAATGCATTTATAGGACAATGATATTCACTGACCACTTCAAGACATATAGTATTATTGTCTTAAATTATATGATATATGAGTGAAGAAGGGCTCCTTTTCCCTACCTACTAAATTGCTTTATTGTCTTTTATAATAATTTTGTATAGCTTATCTTTGATTTTTATTTTTCTATTGTATTTTAAGACATATTTGGGTGAAAAAATAAAAGATGAAAGACTGCAAATTACAACTCGTGGGAGGGGGTTGAGTTCATGTAGGAAATAAACATATCAATAACATGACTATCCTTGGCTTTCATCTCACCCTAAAAGATAAGTATTTTCTAGTACATGTACTAGAAAGAAAACCTGTGTCTATCAGATTGTACAAGAAAAAGAAAGTATTTTTTAAGGTTACTGAATGAAATATTGAAAAGGTAGGAAGTGCAAAAGTAAAGGTGGAATGAACAATTAATTTAGAATTACAGTACACTAAACTATTAGCCATTTCACTGCTCTTTTTCTGGTTTTCACAGTTCTTGAATCTAGTATCTTTGTGCAGTTCCAATGTCTCCCCAGATGCTCATCTCAGCATCTGATTCCTCATTCAGCCATTAGACTCCTGCTGCTCCTTGATTTCCCTTACTTATTTCCAAATCACAGAAACATAGCAGCCCTTCTCTCCCCCAGTTCTGCTCAGGCTTTCACTCTCCCCATCACCCAGGTCATCAATAAACAGATAAAAAACTACTAACAGCGGTATTCGTTCCTGAGGGATGTCACTGTTAACCATCCACCACTGGGACTTTGCATTACACATCACAATATTTTGCCCTTGATCATCCACCTGGCTTTCCGTGCACCTTTTAGCTAAGTTGTCCAGTTCATATGTCAACAGTTTGTCTGTTGGAATACTATGGGAGACCATACAGAAGGCTTTACTAAACTCCAGGTACACAACACACACAGCTCTCCCTTGGTCCTCGGTGCATCATCTAACAGCAAAAGGTAATAAGTTTTGTCAGGTACTAATTCCTCTACAGAAAAACCATGTTGACTGATCCCAGTCACATCCCTGCCTTTCCCAAGGCTGGCAAACACTTCCAGCATTAGCTGCTCTACCACCTTCTCATGTATTTAGGTGAGGCTGGGCGGTCCCTAGATTCCTCCTTCTGCCCTTCTGTGAAGATGAGTGAGAGCTTTTTCTTTTTCTCACTTTCAGGAGTCTTCCCCAGTCACCATGATCCTTCAGATCATAGACAGTGACTTCACAGTGACATTGGTCACATTCCTCAGCACCCTTAGATGCACCCATTTGATCCCACGGACTTGAGTATGCCCAAAAGTCTGAAGCGTTGCCTCACTCCATTTTACATTTCTCTGGGTAATGCTTGCTCCTACACACGGCCACTAGATCTGTGGGAAAGCTTTCACCATACCACTGAAAACTGAGGCAAAACAGGCAGGGAGAATCTCTGTCTCACAGTTTTTTAAAGTTTTCTTGGCTGCCCATTTTTTAAAAGAATCCTTCATTTTTGCCCATCAGATCTCTTACTGCTTTTAACTATGCCTGAGCTTTGGCTTCCTTAACTCCTGTATTTTTGTAGAGATCACTTAACATTACAAGGTAACTTCCAGCAGCATATCAGACTTTTCTTGTACCCTACACTCAGACAAAAGTCACTTTATTAAAGCTTTAATCTGCAGATGGTTGATTCAGCCCTCAACATCCACAGACAACCTATCTTTTACAGCATATACTATACAGACAGGTTTCTTTGCTGTAGGCCATTTCCAGAGCAGCCTTAACCTCTCTCCTACTGCAACCTCAAAACTTTCAGTTTATACAAATTATCTGAGATTTAAATTTTTTTTTTAATAACATGTTTTAAGCAACAATATTTCAGCGCATAGGTTGCTTATTAATTGTGTACTGAGGGTATTGCTTTTAGTAGTATCTTATGATTCACTGATCTTCATGTAGCAGCACATAATTCCCATCTACTACAATGTTTCAGACATCCTAGCGCATGGCAGAAATCAGTCTTGACAGCTCCCTCAGACTCTGGGACTATGTGTAGCATCAGCATTCACAAGGCAGTTCAGTTCAGTTAGCAGGTAGTGATATATGTCAGCATTGCCATACTTGCACCACATGATGAGCAAGGACAGTCCAAGTCTCTCAGATTAATTCACTTACCACTCTGTAATATCTGCAGTGTACTTTTGCCACATACATAGCTGTTGTTTCTTAAAACTGTTGTGAATCAGCAAGCACCCCTTTCCTCAAGCATTTCTGGAGTGGGGTCCACAAGACAGCAATAAGTTTCCAATAAAAATCTAGAGCCAGCACTGCCAAATGCATTTGTTTACTCTCTAAGTTTAGCAAAACTCCATTAGACAAGAGCAAGGTGGGTAGCAGACAGCTTTTCATGGAAACAATACAAAGTGTTTCCATATCACATAATAAAGTTTGAACAGATAAGGATTGATGGGATCTACCTATATGTTTATATCTATATCTATTTCTGTATGGAATATATATAATGTGGGTTTGGTGTAGGTGTCCAGACATTGGTGGCAGGGTGGCATCTGTGAGTAAGAGGCCAGGACCTGACCTGAGCAGGACACAGCAGATTCCAGCTGGAATCCAACAGACCCAAGATGGTGGTGTCGCTGTAAAAATACACCTAAGAAAGAGCAGAACACCACACAGCAGTAAAAAGTGAGGGAAAAATGTGTGAGAAAGCCCTGCAAATACCAAGGAGAGAGAAAAAAGGGATTAAGGGCTCCAGGGGCAAGAGCAGAGATTGTTCTGCAGCCTGTGAAAAGGACTGCACTGGAGCAGATACCCATGCTGCAGTCCATGGAGGATTCCATGCTGGCACAATTGAATGTGCCCTGAAGAAGCTGCAATCCATGGGAAAGCCTGTAGACATTAGGATCAAGCTGCTGAGGTTCACCAGTCAGCACTGTCTACACAGTCCTACCTGGACCTTATCAAACTCTGAGGTTCTTGGTTTCTCAGGAAGAATGCCTTGACTTTAGGGTCGTGAGAGCAGTACACATGGCCATGCTTGTGAGTGTCAGTAAACACAATGGACCTCTACAGGTGATACATTCATGGCATATATAGCTTGATCTGTGTAGCTTCTAAGCATGAGGCACTCTTACCCAAACCCTGCTTTTTCACCACCTTCTTGTTCTCTTCTTTCCACGAAAGACCACACCCGTTCTTTCCAAACTCAGTCATGCTCTGACTCATCCACAGGCATATACCAATGGACCTGGTCCATTAGAGAACAGGCCTTTTTCTTCCTGAAAATCAGTGATGCTGCCTCCACATGTTTGGGGCAACTTTAGAGTATCTCTGAAGAATTTAACATAATTTTTAGAGAAAGGTGAATTCTGTATGCCAAGGGAAGGGCAGCAAGCTGCACTAGCGTAGAGATATGTCCCAGTGATGGCCTAAATTCTTGGCTTGGAAGATACTGCTGGCTATTTCAAGACATAGACTTATGATTGCAAATCTCTTCTAGGACAGGAACTCCTGCTGGATTGTTAATTCTGAAGGAGACCTGTAGGGACACAGTACTTTCTTGGCACTATTAGAGGCAATCTGGACATGCTCTGTGAGAGACAGAAAGATAGATTAGACTGGAAAATGGAATAGTTAGTGCCTTACATTTTCAATAACATCTGTCTTGAACCAAAAGCTCACAATACTCAAGTTCATTGAGCTGCAGTCTGACCAAATGGAACTGTTACTGGCACTTAAGAAAGAGCTCAGCATCACCAATCACATCACAGCATCTTTCTCTTGCATAAACATATTAGCAGGAAGTGTGGAGTTAAACTTAATCATGTTGTGACATTTTGAGACAATTGTCCTGCTCTATCCCTTTGGATGGCATGCATTTTCATTTTTTTCTGTCAATTTTGTCATTTGGGTTGTGGAGTAACCAGCATTTGCTAATTGATGTCATGGAAAATCTAAGAACTTCTATTCTAAAGAAGGCTTATGAAGAATCCTGAGATCTCAGGTTAGAAATTGTTGGCAATACATGGAGACAATCAGAGTGGTAGATTGTTACTTGGGCAAGTCCTGTTCATTGACTCCTTGCCAGATGCCTGTTTTCTCATTCCCCTCTTCTGTCCTCTTCTTTGCATTCACTCTGGGCTAAGCAGAGCTTAAGAAGTGGGCATGTGGCTGTGATCTTAGCTACATTAATTTTAAGAGCTTCATACATAACCTTTCCCTACTTACTCCTATTTACATAGATGAAATCCTTTATTTCTTCAGTTCTTCTAAGGAACTGCACACAATCTTTGTTTGTACTATAACGTATTAACAAGTAGGAGTTTTTGTTTTATTTGATACGTGTTATAATAAATTGCTGTTCTTTTCCTTATCTTATGGATGTGAAGCCTAGAAACATGTGGCTTATTTTTGTAGAAATTAATGCAGAGATAAAGACATCGACATTTCTTACTAACAGTCAGTCATTAGGTAAAGGTCCATATTGAAATAAATAGGATTTCTACATAAAAGAAGATATTTGAATACATCCCTTTATTATCGAAGTAGAGGAGATTTTTTTTTCCTTTTCTGCTCTCTCATTAATATAAATTACAATTTTATATGATTTTTTTTTAAGACTGGAATTCGTGTTATGAAATTCCATATGAAAAGCTTTTTACTATCTAAAATAATTTATGGAAGTTTAATCTTTCATCGCACATTTGTAGGGCATTGAAACGTGGTCAAAAGGAAAACAGTAATTTATTTACTTACTGTAGCTTAGAACAGAGAGTGTCAGACTATCAACTGTAACAATAAAAGGTACTAGATTCCATAGCTAATTTAATACTGTCCTGTGGCTTCATTAAGAAGAAGGTATGCATACAAAAGTATTCTGCTTTTCCAGCTGACTTGATATGCCAAACTCGTAGTGCTGCTAATGATGTAAATAAAAGGAAAACAAATCCCTGCTGGATCCTAGTTTGTTTACTGATATGAGAGGTCTTTTTAAAAGAATGACTATTGTGTACAGGCATTCCAAAACATTTTGAAAATTAACATTAAAATAAGAAGTGTATTTGAAACATACAAAATTTTCTAGCCTTGTCCTACCACCAGAATTATCTTGCTATGAAATAAAATTGAAACATTCAATTATTAAGTTCAAAAATAACACTCCTAGCTTTCCATAGCAGACTTGCATTTAATAATTAAAAACTTCTTTCAAGCAAACAATGCAAATTTTTGTATAGAATTTGAGTGGCAGTATTGCTGTGGCATTATTTTGCAAGACATTTAATTTCATTTTCTGCAGCTATATACCTTGTGTCAGTTACATGTCATCAAAAAACACTTTTTTTGTATCTTAAAATTAAGAGGAATAAAAGCTAAGTGTTTTTGATTGATATTTATCAGCATAGGAGGGAAGAAAACTTTTCCAGATTTCTTTGTTCAAGAAACTGTATAATGATTAGGAAGTGATTATAATACAGTAGTCAATGAGCATATTAACATTTTAAGTTCATTTTCAGAAAGTCAGAGAGGAAAAAAGTTACTGTTTTGCTTTTAAGTACCATACATACATGACCATACATAAATAACCTTCATATAAAAAAGAACAATTCGCATAATTCTAAAACATCAAAAGTTGGGTACGGTGGAGCAACCCATGCAAGAATTATGCCAAGAAGCACTGTATCTTCAAGAGATCCCTGTCCCTCCTAAAGTTATTGACCTTCCTAGTGTTAATTCCCTCTAGCAGTGCACCATAGGAGTCTGAATACTCCTGGAAAAGCAGGACTGATAAACCTCAAATAAAAAATACAGATCTGCTCTTATAAATGAACTAAAAGCACCTCTGTTGGGTGAGAGGGAATGAAATTGAGAGGAACAGTGAAGCTTTATTTTGTCTTTGCTATCAGCCTATGGAGAATATGTTGCCACGTCCTATCATGTCATCATTCAGCCCTACCTCACCTGTACAGAACAGGTTTGCTTCATCCTCTGAAAGAATTTTTAATCCAGAGCATAATATTCTATACAGACCAGTTGCATCCTAATTGTTGGGAAAGAAGACTTCAGACCAAGAAGAAAAAATCTCTCTTTCCCTTATACTATTGCCTTGGGAGGCCTACAGCTCTTGGGCTGACAGATTTTCCACCCTGATGCTGTGTCTAGCCCATAAAATGTCCCAACCTTCCTACCATAACTTATGCAGTATTAACCAGATTAATTGCAAGAGATACAGGGACAGATGTGGTTTATCTGTTTATTCTACTTCTGATCATGACCCTGTGATTTTTATTTTGATTTCTTAGCAGTCATAGATTTACTTCAAGAGTTTCAGCTTTTCAAAAGAAACTGAAGTAGTGGTTTGGAGTTACATAGACTAAGCCTCAGGGGAATCCCTTAGAAAAAAAAACTTCATACTCTGCAACACTTATGATTATTAAGTTATGTTAAAATGGGAGCTAACATTTTCTTGTCCACATCCCTCTCTTTCTCCTATGTCTTAATAATAAGCACCTCACAGTGGAAAGGATCACTTTGTCATATAACCGTGAATTAATTGCATATTGTTACTCTGCCATTAAAATGAAATTCTAAAGTTCTTTCTGAGTTTGTAAAAAAAAGCAAAACAAAAGGTTTTCCTGCCAGAAGTTGTCTAGTCCAGACAATTTGGAACTGAGTTTTAAGCCTGCCCCTCATGGAGGGTGTTTGCTTTCATCATTGCTGCATGGGTGAGGTCACATGCTTGAAATTCTGACTCCTGGCTAGGACCCTGAGGAAGCTTAGAAGATTATCTGCACAAAAAGAAACAGTGTCTTCAGTTTAGTCCAAAACTAAAATTTTTCAGGAATTTTAAGCAGTCAGGTAGATCATACTGGCATTCTCATGCAAATTGCTCGTATTAGCAACAAAGTTAAATACTGATTATTGCAGAAATAGTCTGCAGACAACTTCCATTACTGCATGTAACAAATAGGTATCTTACATATCAAAGAATATTAAATGTGTAAGTAATTTCCTACTTCTGTACAAAGCTGCAGAGTATTTTATGTCTGTTTAGTTATGTTTGCTTGCGTGCATAATATGTATATCAGCTGATATGTAATCTTTTAGTTGAAATATATGTGATGACACAAAGCAGTGAAGGGAAGAAAACTTTTAGTCTTTTGCTAATGACTTGTGATGGCATCGACTCTCCAAAGAGACACAAAGACTTGTATCTCTACTACAGAATGAAAAGATTTTTTTTAAATGGATTTTTGAGACATGTTCTCCTCTTTATAAAGTTCCTTTCTTTTTCTTTGCTACTAAACTATTGATGAGCAGGCTGTTTTCTAAATAAATTCATAACTAATAGAAGATAGAGCTTGAGGAAATAATTACAAAATTGTGACTAGAAGCAGAATTTTTTCTCAGTCTTCAACTATAATTATTCCTTTATTGGAAACCAGAGGCTTTGCAAAGGATTTTGCTAAGTGAATTATGGAGAATAAAAGAGTAAGGTCTTTAAAAGTGAGAAGGAATGCAGAGAGTTTTTTGGATGAATCAGTCTAGTTATGGTTGGGTTTAGAGCTAAGAAAGGCTGAAGGATGATTTTCAAGAAATACATAATAAACCACCAAACCAGATACTGTATTTGAGAAGCAGGGAATATGCACTTTCAACAAGAATTGCAATACAAACCACAATACTTAAAAATCTTGTGATGGTATCCATAAAACTGTAAAATCCTCTAACAGTCAAGAATTTAAGCCTCAGGCAGTGCATGAACAGTAAACATTTAACAAAAACAACTCCCATCTCATTTTTCCTCCTCTTACTTCATGCAGTTTAATTTGTTTTATTGTTTCATATTTCAATTGATCGCACACTACCTTTTCCCTCCCCACAATACTAGTCAAGAAAGTGTATGGCAATTAGATAGCATGCCTCTGGCACAAGTTGTTCACTGCAGTGGAGTCAGAAGGAATTTCTTCCAGTGCACAGTTCAGAGTTGCATTCTGGGATAATTTAATTTCAAACTACTATGAATTTACTGTCGTGTCAAAAAAAAAAACCAAACAAACCAAAAATCTCATTAAAGGAATAAATATGAGGGAGGGGAAAGGAAGGAATTCAAGGAGCTTTTTCCTTAAAACAATGAAAATTAGGCATGCCTGAAGGCACAGATTACCAAATGAGGCCATGCCACTGCTGCAGGATTTAGAGCGAACCCTCCAATATCGTGTTCACTGCATATAGATTTTTTTTTAGTGCCCACTTACAGTCTTTCCAACTCCATCACTTCTCCCAACAGAATACATCTTTTCCCAAGCAAACTCCTGTAACTAATGTTTAGAGATTTTTCCCATTAGAGTGTCTGGGTTTTCCTCTACATGCCTTTTAAACTAGGCAGCAGACATATCTCAGGAGCCTCTGGGACATAATGCTATCTGTTCAGGACAGAAGTCTTAACAAAATTTATCATAAAGATGGATGCTTCTGGAAGATTTCTAAATAACTCCATATAGGAAAAGGTGGAAGGAATAAAATAGAAGGGAGGATTAATACCATCTCTGTGGCTGTTCAAGACTTTCAAAAATAAAATGAAGTTCCATTCTACCTCCCTCAAGCCCCAGAAGTTAGTCCTGTAAAATCTTTGCTCACAAACTGTAGGTGGACTCCAAGCAGGTTCAGAAGGTATTTTTAGTTCTTGCGGTTCTGATTTCTCAGGGTCTTTTTTAGAGCCAGTGTTCAAGAAGGACTATGAAAAACTGATTAGCTTCATTTTTTCAGACATGACTATGGTACATAAATGTTGCTTTAGTCTGCAGATATACCTAAACTAAGCTAACAACAGGAAAAACTATTCTTGGGGGATATATTTTCTGTTAATTCATTTTTAGAAATGTTAACGAAGTCTTGCATTCCTCAGAATTTCCAGGTGAATCTGACAAGACATTTATTTTATAATTTTGCAGGTATCTTCTACAAAGATCAAGAGAGGATGATGCAGGCAGTGGGCGCCTATCTTAATAGCATTATTCTGCCAGAACTTCCCTGAGTGAGCCAGCAAAATTTTGTAGCTGGCCCAGCATCTGACTTTCAGTAATGATTACACAGTGTCAAAAGCGATACTCTTAGCATGCAGACAGTGCCAAATCTGTTCCTGCTCTGGCCGCATTGCTGAAAAAGGGATGCATCCCAGGAACCATAAAGAGGATGATAGCAATATTTTTTGTCTTCCTGGATGGTGGATATTGTATGTATGCCAGGCTGCATGTTGCTGGGCAGGACTGTGACAGAGGTGGGAGAACTGAGTTGGCACACGGCAGACCCTGGCTAGGAATGAGTGTATTGACCTACACATGTTGTGAGTTACCCACAGCATGTGCGTGACATATCTGGATTAGCTTTCTTATGCATACTCATAAATTAACTAAAACTTGGCTTGGTTATGAGACAGCTCTATGTGTGTTTCATCAATCTCTTCCTAGCTATTTGCCTTGCTCCAAGACCATGCAATTCTTTAGCTTAGAAGTGACTTCTGGATCATGGATCATGTTAGTCAATGTACGGTTAAATTCAAAGTTAAATCAGGTTGCTTAGAGTCATAATCAATCAAGATTTAAATATCTCTGAGGACAGATTCCACAGCCTTCTGGGAAAATCTGCTGTTTTTTGATGGTGCCATTTACTGACACCTTTTCCCCAGTCCAAATTTCTGGTTTTACAACTTGTTACACCAAATACCTTTTTAATTTCTGCCTGAAAATAGTCCAGCACTGCTTTCTCTATAGTCACCCCTTAGATAGTGGGAAAAAGCAATTAGATCCCCCTTTAGCATTTTTTTCCTCAAGACTAACTTCTCCACCTACTCTCCAGGTAATCAATATCTCTCTTGCACCAGGGAGCCCATAAGTGGCACAATATTTAAGATGAAGACTCACAACTGGTAAGTAGGAATGAAAAATAATTTCCTCCAACCTGCTGGCTATAATCCTATAATGCAGGCCAATATTCAGTTAGCCTTCATCTCAGCAAGATGTACTGGTGATTCAGTGTGTAGGTTTTGCTCAGCCTTCTGCTTCCAGGGCCTCCGCCTCCAGGCTAGAGCCCTGCTCTAGCTGCTCCTAAAAATGAGAGCACAGGACTTCCACTCAAACAAGTCAAAATCTGCACCTCTGAAATCTGAGCTCTCCAGTCTGCAGCTGGTCTTACTCCAGTTCCTCAAACTTAGATTTTGCCATTTCATAGTCACTTCAGTCAAAGCTGTCATCAGCTGATCAGCTTTCCTATGTTGGTGTGTGTGCATAGCAGATCCTCCAATGCACTTTCTATTTTTCTCCTTTTCAGTAAACATTTAAAAATTGTACCTAGCACACTCCAGAATTTTCTTTGTCAGCATGGATTGGAAGTTCAACATTTTCTATGGGAATAAAGGTCATGCCATTATCAGGCTTTCCTTAACATGCGGGCAGGGCATGCAGGGGATAGGAAGCATGGGACAATTGTGTGAGAAGGCAGTAGAGTCATAAGATGTGCAGCAGAGGGAATATCCATATCCAGATAAAGATGGTTAGACTTTTCTCCAGTTTGTGTCTGTACTGCATATTGCCTACAGTTAAACGCTGAAAGAGTAGACAGCAAGGATTTCAGAAATAGGTGTAAGTTTTGCACTACACTGCCCTTCAAAATGTAATGTGATTGTGATATTCTGACACTCCTTCTGGCTAAGAAATCTGCAACACTGGGTAGCCCAGGTCTCAACACAATGCTGGCAGTGGAATAAGGTTTGCAAAGTGAGGTATCCTATCTCTCAGAGCCACCACAACAGGGAAAAAGGGGTGTTGCTGAGGCAAGGCAGCAGCTCTCTTCTTAGTAGTCTACACACACAGGGAAAGCTCCAGTTCTATTCATCATTATGCTCACAGTTTTTTTGATTACGTGGAGCATGACTCCTTCACATTGTGAAGGGGATTATCCTGCTGCACAGGAATTGTAGGCACATGCTCTGTAAATGAAACATAGTTTAGACTGCTGCCTTAACATGACAGCATGGTATAAACCCAGTTGTGTATCCTCGTCATATGTTTAAAGATCTAAGGCATGTTATGAAAAGGCCATTCATGACTGCTGCATGATCTCTGGAGCACATACTCAAACAGGTTCTTCCTGGGAGCTCCAATTATGCCTTGGACTTGTTTCAAAACATCATGGAAAGCCAGGGAACTTCTCCTTGGGAACATATCTAAAACCATTGAAAATAGGAAGTGTAGACATAGCTAGCAATGTTAAATGTTCTCCCAAGACAATCCAGAGGACTACTGGGGAATCTAGTGTTGAGTTCAGGCTACCTGAGTCTGAGTCAAGTGCTTTCACAGTGTCATGGTTATTTCTCTGATGTTTATCTGAAACCTCTGGCAGATGATTGCTTCCTGCTTCCTGTACATTGCACTGAGTTCATGTGATTGGGGTTTTTTAATATTGTATTCTCCAAGGTAAGTCCTAACTTTTGGTATTAAAGTTAAAGCTGATAAGAACTGAGCAGAAATACTCAAGAAGGCATGTACTAACAAATGGTAAGAGGCAAACAGCAAAACTACGGAAAACAGACAATTCGTAGTATCAAAGATAATTTCCTAGCTCTGGATCAAGTAAATTTCTGTAATCTGCATGACCCTCTTCAGCCTTAATTTACGTTCTTTCAGTTTCTATATTAAACTGTCAGACAAAACATCAAAACCATCAGATAAAAAAATCAGGAAAAATAAGAACCAAAGCACACACACAAAAAAACCCCAAAAATCCACACCAAAACAACCACCACCACCACCACCAACAACAACAAAACAAAAAACCAAAAAAACCCCAAAACAAAACAAAAAAAACCCCAAAACAACAAAAAAGCCAAACAAAAAAACCCAACAAAAACAAAAAACAACTCCCCCCAAAAACCCAAAAACCAGAACAAAAAAAAACCCAACAACCCAACAACAACAACAAAAAAAAACCAGAAAAAGAAAAAAAAGCCAACAAAAACCCCTTACAAATGGAAAAAAAAAGGCAGAAAAAACATCAGATTAAAAAATTATATGGGGCTCTAAATCTAATGTTTTTTTTCCTGTTCCTAAAATTTGAACAACTCAAACTATCTGTTGTAAGACTAAAAGGTGTTATAGAGAAACTGAACAAACCAATAATGACAATGATAATATATTGGTATGTTCTATTATCTAATACTTACATAATAAGCTGAATAAGGTTTCAATTCTTGCTTTATTTCTTTCTATTTTTTAGATTATAATTCTCTTATGTTTTTGAATCCTCATTGATGCATTTTAATAATTATGTTACCTCTGTGTTTGGCAATACTTGTGAATGAACTAAAAGTCATTTGACAGGAAAATAAGATACGTGTTCCTGATTAAAACATTGAAGAATAAATATTACAATAAAGCAAAATTTAAGTAGTCACTTCAAATTTTAATGACATCTGTTGGATAGATTGTAATTAAGCAGACTATGATGATAAGTCCCATTTACACAGTTTCCTATTGCAACCCTGAAAGCAGATGGTCTTTACATTAATATGGCAAGGTTAAAAAACAAAACTCAAAAAGCCCTGACAGTATCACTGTCCTACTCTGACAGTTTAAAAAAGCATGCAGAGATGAAATGTAGACTGTTTTTGCATGAAAGCTCAGGCAAGGCACTGGCATGGAGGAAAGGTGGGAATTCAGGTTACCTAAAAAGTGCCTATTGAACCAGAAACTTCAGCTACCTTTATAGTCAATGGGGGATATGTTGACAATTTTAGAATATGACTCATACAACATATTTTAAATGCCTATTTGAGGATGATAGAAAGCCCACTCTTTCTGGGCTAAACACAGCTCTTTCTTCTAGCTAAAACAGGAAAATAACATAACTATTCAGAGGTAGATGTCTGTGTTTGACCAGAGGAGCTATACCCAAAACATCAGTTTCTTCTTCTATTAACTTTGACAGAACATGTAAACAGTAAAGGTTCTACTGATTTCTTTTGCCTTTTTCTAAAGCGAGAATATTTCTCCATAGCTTGCCCTGAGAGATTCGTTTCATTGCTGTAAACAGGATGAGACAAGGCTCTGGCCTCTCCTCCTATATTGACATGATGGTTTTTGAGGAACATACAAATCATTCACATTTCCACAAAGAAAACCCTTATATGTCTTTTAAAGTCAAGTTTCCCACAGCTGCACATAAGAGAGCAGAACTTGTCCTTTAGTTGCATTTATTGGCTACTCTAAACTGGTAAATTGAAAAATGTTCCTGGATGCTGAAACTCAACCATCCATGCTCTTATATTGTTAGAATGGTCCCTGGCATGAGTCTTGCAATGGACCAAAAGGCTTTCTCACAGGCATGTTCTGGACTGATTGCAGGAGTTAGCAAAGGCAAGGGATAATCCTCAATATGCAGTCTGCATACAAGTGCCATTTTTGGGGGAATTAAAGCAATTCAATCATGCAGACACAGGCGAATGCATGCCAATGGATCTAAATGCTAGAGAATAGCAAACCTTCTGGAAATATTTGTTTTTCTACTACAGAGAAAATTCAACAGCCTAGGTGAAGAAGTTCATATCTTTCCTTTAAGTTAACATGCTAGTTAATATTTTTCCTCTTAATGATAATAAAAATTTTAATTAGATATAAACTTCTTTTGTAATATCCTTATTCATCTGCTTTGTTTTGCAGCAAAATGGCTGATCATAAGGGAGGAAGTATAATGTCCAAACTACTTGATTTGATTGTCACCAAATAAAGCAACTGGGAAAAATTTAGTTTGTCATGACAGTTCAGCTTCAAAGCAGCCAAAAAGGGGATAAGTGATAACAAAAAGTTATATCACTGTATAATGACATTTCAGTAAATCTCTTAAAAAGGTAGCTATCTCCACATAGGATCACAAAAAATTATCATTGCAGGAGGAGGTTATTGAAATTTAGGCATGCTTATTCTGAAAGTTAAATGTTTAAAATAATTTCCTATACCAACGGCATAGAATTTTTGGTGTATTTTTCCAGAAAGCTTTTCTTTCTTTTTTTCTAGCTCCCTCTTTTCCTCCTATTCAGATTTAATTAATTGTGTAAAATAATTTCTGTCAAATGTTCAATGTACTCCTAAAGAAAATTCATTACCATACATTGAAGTGCTTTTTACCATGAAGCAATATGTAAATTATACCTGAAATTAATCAAATTATATTGTACTTCAGGTTACATCTTCACTTTAAATAAGTACTGTCTGTAATTAAAGGAGCAAAAAAGGTAAATAAAAAGACATCACAGCTGTTACTTTCATTCCTTAGACTCAGTGGCTTGCAAAAAATCCTGCAGCTGTTTCCTAGAAGGAGGATGTAGTTTTAGGTTGTCTCTACACAAGGAAAGTAATGGAGTTTAGACTTATATTGCTTTATCATAAATAAATAGAAGTCAAAAGAAGACAAGGATATGGTCCCACAACCAATTCACCTTAGCATCTTTCTGGATCTTTCTTGTTAACAGCTCTATAATTCATACAGAGTTTTTACTTCTTGTAGACGCCTTTATGCAGACCATTTTTAAATTAATAGTACTTTGTCAAAAGATTTGATTCCACTACACAAAAATTATCCAGTGAGATATTGTTAAAGAATACTAACTTTTCATTTATTTATATAATAAATAAGGTTTCTATTAAGGGTTAAGAAAACAGAGACATACAGATTTTATGTACTGGATTTTGAAAAGTTGTAGCTATTTCTATAATACAGGATAATTATTAAATATTTGGTTGGCCAATGATGTGTTCATAAGAGGTTAGGTCTTCAACATAAGAAGTGGGAATTAGAAATCTAAACTAAACCCAAAGATTACCCTTAGAACTCACCAGTTTGGCAGTTTCCCCTTGATGGTAGTGCATATATACTGTGTTATTTGAACAAGTAATTTTCTAAAATAATACTTTGGATACTCATAACGAAATTCTTCAGTCCTAAAAAGCTAGGTCATTCATCTCACACTCAGTGTTACCATGTGTTTTGTAAAACAACGGCAAGATAAATTTTTTTTACTCACTTTGTTTATGTGTGTGAAGTGCAGCTCAGAACTTTTGTCTTGAGAAAACATATTTTCATTATAGAGGTAAATATTGAACTTTAATTTGCTCCCCAGTCATCAGAAGACATTCCAGTTGAAATGTGTGCTCTATTCTCTGTAGCCAAGCTAAAACCCAACTAGTGACAGTTTCTTTTGTCACCTGTGAGACATGGCTCTGCATGGCTGTATCTGCCAGATATTGATGTTTCCAGTTTGCAGTGACTAGTAGATTTACACACATTCTGTTTCAGGGATGTGATTGGAAATCTGTCTCTTTTGCCATATTTTATGGGCTATCACAATGACTACCACTCCAGAGCAAGGTGCCAAAGAGGGAGCACAATCCTTCCACACTAACCTGGACAGCACTGTTAGCATATTGGTAAGGCAAATTTCAAACCTATGAGGAAAATTCTGGGTGAAAACATTAGTCAGAGTGTTCCAATTCACAGAGAGACATGAGAGGTTACATTGTCCAGCTCCCAAGAGTCTTCATGAAAGAGTGAAGAGTACTGAAAAATGTCTCTACAGCTGATCTTTGCAACTAGAAGAATGCAACTAAAGGGTTGGGCATGATTTTGTATGGTTTTTTGGGGTTTTTTTTTACACTCAGGTTCTCAGCTTTCTGTGCTGCTGAAGTCTAATTGAACTTAGCTATACAATTAGATACACACACAAGACACTAATATTATCCAAGAGTCAAAAAAGACTATTTCAGAAATTCATTAAAATAAAAATCATCCTTCCAGAGATAATTAATCAGGATTTCCACAAAAGTTATATTTAATACAGTATGTTGAGCTCTGAAGCATGGGCCAGATGCTTTGGCATATATTTATCTTATATTTCTTATCTGAGAATATTGTCTTTTGCAGCATTCTTGCCAATTTCATAATTTTAAATGCAAAACTTAATTAACTGAATTCATATAATTTTCTATCTCTGCATGTCTGGCCACAGTGACAGTTTCTTTTTTTTAAATTATATTCCTTCAAAGACTAGCAATTTGGATTCTTCAAACTAGCTATATTTTTCTGTTTCTATGATTTTCCTTTCCTTTCCCCTTTCTCATCATCAAGTATTCCTTGGCAACCTGTTCATTAAAACAACACAGAATGTAGCATCCTCACTAGAGAAACAAAGTTATTGAATTTTCCCATGAATGATTTTTCTAGGGTTCTTTTTTTTATTCCTTTGTAACGTTTTCTCTCAAGGCCAAAATCATTTGGTTTTCTCACCTGATTTTATACTCTCAGGTAGATGACTTTTCCGTCTCTTTCTTGGTGTTCATTTTCAATGTGAATAAAAGCCATAAAAAGGTTTGAATAGACGTCTGTCTTCCATTAATTGTCTTGTCAAAATTTCATCTGGTAATTCTACTGCAAAATGATGGTTAGAGTTTTCCACGAGTTTCCAGGGATAATACTGATACTAGTCCTTTCATAACTCTAATCAGATTCTGGCAAAGAATGTCTTGTGGAAACTGTTGGCTGATCATAGCTCTCAAATCTTCAGCTAAAATCTTTTTTTTCATTTTCTCAGTTTTTGTTCCCAATCTTTTACCAATATTGAGGGAACACTCCACCCCACCCCTTCCAAACCTAGAGTAAAAGTGTGGGTTTGCTCATTTTATTCTTCTAGTTCTTCCTCTAAAATCAGGAAGTAAATATTGCATTTGTTTCATATCTTTTGTTCATATCAACTGGGAGTACACTTGTAAGACAAACATTTCATATTGTAACTCTTTGATAATATCTATTACACTAAATAGAAAAGCAGCAAGAAATTTGAATGGAAAATGTAAATTAGAGTGGTGGAAGAATGAAAAGTAGTCTGATAAGCTGAAAAGTAAATTAACTTCATCTTAGCATCAGTCACTTTGTATATTGAATATATCTTATAATTTTGATTCTTGCTATAAAACTCTAGCCAGTGAAATGTTTATAGGAAGAGGAAAGATGTATTTTAAACACCACTACAAAGCTGTATTTTTCCTGTTCCTCATGCTTCACTTTATTACACCTCAAGAAACAACTGCTAATAAAGAGAATATTGTTTAACAGTAATACTGATGATTTTACCTTCAGCTATAAATATTCTATCTAAATATGATTTCTGAATAAGATCAGTTGTTTACATAGTACCTCTTTAGCAGGAATTTTTTTGTGACCACATCTTGACTAACAAATTTGGAACAGAGTGTTCTCTTCTCACTAAGTTAAAACTAAGAGCTAACACAAAAATTGGAACTAACACAAAAAATCTGCATAGATGAGAGATTGCACCTTCATTTGTCATCACCACATGATTGTGCATCTGCAGTCATCATTTGAAGATTGCATTCAAGACAGTGACTATGATCCAAAGGTGCTGGGGAACTGAAAACTTTTCCAGTTCAAAGAACCATTTCCATCATGGTTTCCACAATGCCTGGTACCTGGAAACCCAGCTGGGGACTTCCAAGTTAAAGATACAGACTAACAAAGTTTGACCTTAGGTGAGATTATACACTCCTAGTTTTTTAGAACGAGTTGGAGGAGACATAGAAACACCCTCAAAAGTAACCATCACAGAGTTCATCTCATTAAATAAAACACATTTTATTACTACATATGCTTCTCTATGATTTAGCTATTTTTAGACAAGTGGAAAAATCTATTTTCTGTGATCTTCTCAGCAGTTTCCAGTAATTCTGTGGAGTCTGACAACCCTGATAATTTTTCTAAGGCAGTAGATCACTATCAACAGGGCCAAACAACCTAAACTTATGATCCACTGATTGATTTGATTGAGACTGTAGTACAGTATTTCTTTCTATGATAGTTGGTAGAGAACATCTTTTCTTCCACATAATTTCTTTTTTTCCTGCCTTCTGGTATATAATCCTGCACAATCATAAATCTTTTCAACTTATCAGACGTTATCCTTCAAATTATTTAAACAATGCCTTTAGCCTTTTCACTTTTAGATTATAGAATTCACAAGATACAAATTCTTATCTTTCAAAGCAGTTCTATGCAAGAATTTAGCACATGTCCAAACTTCTGTAGTGCTGGGTATCTTTCCTTCTCACTTTTATTTCTGTCATAAAGGCTAGTATTCTGTGCACGCAGATTATAACACTCTTAATGCAGTCTGAAAAGGTGGATCAATGAATATGCAGCATTTGCTGGAACAGTTGCCTTGGAAAATAGGCATAACAGGTGGCACAATTTTGTATTCATAGGCTCATCTAATAATTAGCTCGTTGTCTTTAATGAGTACCACCTAGATAATGGTAGATTAAAACAATTTCTTCCTCCTTGTTGCAAAAAAAAAGTTAACAAAAGTTCTTTTCTCCACTGTTTTGTGTAGAAATATGGTGTGAAGGGGCATAAAAAGAATTAACTCTGCTTTCATTGTGATTTATGTGCTGGTCATGTGAAGTTCACACTGTCTTCAGTCTCCCCTCTCCCAGGATACAATCCCTCACTAGTGATGGTGAAAAAACTTCCATAGTCCCAACTCGCCTTTGCAGATTTCCTAACAGTAACATCTGTGCACTGTTGCAGGACTCACAATCTCCCCTTTCCCTTCCCTCTCAGTCTTCTGTCTGCTTAAGGTGCTAAAATCAGCTGGCTGTGTTAAAGCAGTAAGTTATATTTATGGTGTTTTCTACTAGTTTTCAGCCTTTTGAGCAGAATGTGCATTATGCATCACGGTTTCCAGAGGCAAAAGTTAACTTCCCTGTGGTTCTAGAGCTCTGGTCAATCCTTTGAAGGACTCTAAAAAATCTGATTTAGCTCTACACTATCTATAAGTTTATGCCTTTCTCTCATAGCCTGATAATTCTCTTGAGACAGTTCTATGTCTGCAGTTTGGTTCTTTTACTCTTCTTTTTATTTTGTCTTAGACTTTATGGGACAACATTGGATCATATGCAAAGATTTGTATTTGTAAAGCTGCCATAAAAAATGAAGAGGCTGTGTTAACACCTCTCTAGTAAAAAAGTACATGCAATCCTGAATCTTAATTCTATGGTATTAGAATGTTGATGGAAAGTACATTTAAAAATAATTTTATGCATTTTATAGTACTTAATAGTTTTATACTATATAATATTTCAATACTAGTATTGAAACAAATATAGTATATATATATATATATATAAAAATAATAGGTATCATTCAAAATGTCCTAAAAGTGGCAAGAAATTGCTTTCTGATTTTGATGGCAAATGCATAAAACCCTTTATATATATATGTATCTATAGTGCATTTTGCTATTTTTTTTCCATTAATCTAGAAAAAAATAGTAGTTGTACTATTCTGTCTCTTAATGACAGCCTGAATGGCAGCAGAATATTTTGTCAAGCTGGACACTTCTAGTTCCCACACCACTGTTCTTTCCTCCCCTGCTCAAGATGTCCTTCCAGTCTTCAGAATTTTCCTCCTCTACCACAGACTATGCTGGACTTTTGGGCTCCTTATATCTGCCACAGAATACTTCTTATTTCACCAGCTCAGGAGCAGTTTCCATTAGAAATCTGGCATATTTTCTCTTCTTGGGAGACCCCACTGTACTCTGAGGTGCCAAAGTTGTGCACTGCATTCACCTGTGATATTTCACTTTTGGCCCTATCTGCTTGTTTTTGCATGGAAAAGGATTTCCTGGTACATTAAATATTTTTAGGTTATGTGGGGGTTTTTCCATCCTGAAATGGGACACAAAATTGATCTCTTAAGTTTCCATAAACACACTGCTAACAAGAAAAGGTGATCAAGATGTATGAAAGATTTCAAGTTTGAAATATTTTTTGTTTACCTTTTCTTAAATATATCAACATTCACATTGAAAATCGATGAATGAAACTTTGACTTCTAGAAGTTAGAATAGAATATCTTGGAATCTTTTTCTATTATTAGGACATTCACTTAAATTAGGTCTTTCTCTCAAGGTGACTTTTTTTTTTAGAAGTCCACTGTTTCTGCTAAAAATGTTCAATAAAATATTTCCAATCTGTTTTACCTGTATAATCAATGATTCTTCACAGAAATTTTCACAAAGGAATGCACGAATGCTGAAGTGTAATCAAAAATTAATAAAGACTTCAGAACAAAATCCAAAAGTGAAAAAAATCATTATATTTGAACTTATGTAAGAACAAAATTGTTGAAAATAAGCTTAAAGAATACTAGATACACAAAGAACTAAGATGGCAAAACCCATCTATGTTGTATTTTCCAGAACTATAATCCTGAAAGGTAAAGCATGACTGAGAAATTATATCCGAGAGTCATGGAACAGCTTCCAATGTCTGTTAGAAATATAGAGTTTAGAGCATTTAGAAAGACACAGGATTACAGGATAATTGAAAATCTTCACTTTGGATTTGAGAAAAAAAGCAAAACAACAAAAACAACCAGCCAAACAAAAGAATTACGAATATTAAGAAAACGTAAGAAAACCTGAGAGGCAATCGTTGCAGAAAGGAGTCCAGTAGTAAAAATGAGATTTAGTAGATGCACAATTGTTACATTCACAGGAGTCAGAAAATAAGAAGATTGTGTCCTTTACATATTGATTAACCAGGAAGAAAAAGGAACAATTAACATTGGAAAATAAAAGACATTTAAAAGAATCTTTTGAAAACACAAGAAGATGATACAGTTTTGCTTAGTTATATGGCCTTTATTAGCAACAGCTGTGGTCTTAATCGATCTCAGTTGCCACAATTTTCTAATAGTAGGGCTAAAAGGATGAAGTAATAACAAAGGCAAGCAGATGTTAAGGGACACTTAATGTAACTAATTTGCATGAGAGTCATAATACATCTATTTGATTTGGTAGTATCTTTTGTAAAGCACTATTACTTTGCCTATTTTAATATTATGTTTCCATATGTTGCTGCTTAAAGCAGAATCCGGAACCAATAAGATGAAAATTTCTAAATGGTTTCTTTTCTACATTTTCTATCTACTCTGTATTTTCTATCTGAAATTTACATTTATCTTTTTCTGTTGTGCTATAAGGTAAACATAAGGTTACTGATGTATACCTATTAACTAGTTCCCCTATTGCCATCAGAATTTTACTTTATTACTTGTTCTTTCTGCTTTCATTTTTTCCTCTTCTACTCAAGTATTACAGGTTTGTCTGCTGGTGTTGTTTCTAATTAAAGCTTTTCTGATCCCAATATGTATTTAAATGTAAAAAAGGTTTAAAAGCTGCATTTCAAATCTCATTATCTTTTTACATTCTCTGCAAATGGATAAACTCTGTCTTTTTTTCTGTGATTTTACTTGAATCGCTGTTTTGGTATCTCTGCCAATTCAATCTATAAAGATTATGCTGTCATTGCCCAGAGAAGTGGTCAAAATTTCTATGTGTGGAAGTTTCTAACATTTTGAAAATAACTTTCATGTCTCATTGCAACAGAAACAGATACCTAAAAGGACAAGAAAAAAACAAACCACCAAGCAAATAACAACTCTGATTTCAAGTATAAAGTCTCTACAAAATATATACAATCTCTCAAAAAAAAATTTCAAACTCCACATGCTTGCTTTAACTGGGAGACTCTCTGAGGAGCTGAACCGATTAATTGTCACCAAGACAGGTCTGACAGAAACACTTTGAGCTGTGTCACACCTGGGAGAACCCAGATGCTCGACGGAACTGAAATCTCTAGCCCTCACACGGCAGAGACTTCATCATTGCCCAAGGGCAAGCTGCCAACTTCCCTACCCCAGGCTTTGTCCCAAATCAGTCTTGTCTTTTAGTAGAATTTCTCAAAAAATGTTATTTTGTTTTATTTTACCAAGACTAGATTTTGCACCAAAAATGTGATGGCTTTTTTGTTTGTTCGTTTTGTTTCCTTGACCCATTCTATTTCGTAGGGTATTTCTACAAGAAATAAGTACTGAGAGGCAGGGACTTGCCAGGACCAATAGGCTCTGTCCTATTCTGGAAGTCCTTATCAACACTCTGACTCATGCGTAAGTAAGCAAATTATGATACCAATTCCCTTATTGGTTAGAACAAACCAAAGCACAGTGTTGCTTAAGACAACTGTTTTTTTCATTGAAACAAGTCTTTTATAACATAAAAAGAGAGTCTTAAGTAATTTAACAAAAAAAAATTCTTGTACTGATTACTGCAATAAATTCAACCCACCACACTGAAATAAAGCCACAGAATAACCATGATACACTGTGTTTCCTGCTTGATTAGTTCTAGCTCCGTACATATGGTGGGCTCACATTTATCTCCTCATTATCAGAAGGTGACATTAAAATCATTAGTACTAGAAACTAACAGTAATTGTTTCATGATACCTTTTTCTTTAAAGACTTCTGGGTGCTTAGAACCAGAAGGAATCTTTCTTAAATTCAGTCTAGCCTAAACATTTTAGTATTGGCCAAAGGAAAAAACCCTCAAAATACTTCTTTTCGAATATGCCAAAATGTGAAGTGCTTCTTCTCTAAAAATCTGTTACATATCTGGATCAACAGAGGAACAAAACATTAGGCAAATAGAAGGATATAGAGTACAGTCATCTACTACTTAGAGATTCATTTTGGGTGCTTGTCCCTGGTCTGGTAATTTGCACAAACCAAACATGCGAACAATCCTAGGATCAGCAAGTGAAGTTTTATTTCCCTTTTTCATATGAATACTTAGTAACTCAGTCAACGAAATACTATTTATTCTTGTGTCTTCTATCTCTGAATTATTCTTGAGGTCTTCTCTGTAAAGATTTAGCTGGAGCAATATTGACTCTTTCTAATATTGAATGTTTCAAAAACCCTCTACCCTACTGACTAGCGGATCCACCAGGAAATAGGAGGAATTTGAATTTTCTCAGCCAGAATAAAACCTTTGATCTCCCACATTCTCCATGCATGTTCTGACCGTTACACTAGACTATAAAAAGAGGAAGTAAATTAAAAAATGGGCTATCCTGATAACAAGGATTTCTGAAGCAACCAGGAGAACAAGAAGGCCATTCAGGGCTTGAAAAATATGACCAGTAACACCTTTCTGTATATTAGAAATAAAACATCTGTTTAGGCCAAAACATTTTTAGATCCTCAGCAATTTCCTTGACAACAATTAGAAACTCACCAAAGAGAGAAACTCAGGGCAATTGCTGAGGCAAGTGACTTGCAGAATTTTAACTTTCTCTTCAGAGAAATATCTGAAAACTCCAGCTCTGCTGCACAGGATGGAGACACAACAAACAAACATGAAAGAATTGTGCAAATTTACAGTATCTGCAATGGTTTGCTTGCTGTATATAAGGGGCAAACAATATAAAGCAGATTTCCCAGTCAAGGCGCAATCAATTTCTGACTATAAACTAATTTAACTAAATACCATGATATTTTTAAACACCTCTTTGTTGTTCTCTACCACAACTCTGCTCAGAAAAAAGGGCTAAAGAGAAATGCAACCAATCTGCCATTCACTGTCTACGACATGGTGAACTGCCTAACTTTTTGACCACATAGCTAGATTCACATAAACTGTTAAAGGACTTCTGAGACTTGGCTCACACACAGCCCCTAAGTGGGTGAGTTGGGGTGACATTGATGTTACACACAGAATGGATAAAGAAAAGCAGTGGCCTCAAGAAGGAGAATATTCAAAATTTCTAACCTATGTGTGTGCAGATAAAGGTAGTCCAAGGTCTTATGAAGGTTGGATTTACTGTTGAATTGGTTTTGTTTTGAAATACTACTTATTATAATAATTCAAATAGTTCCTTTAAACTGAAATGTATAAATAACACCAGCATAAAAATATATATTATCCCTGGCATTCCAGTGTCAGAAAACCCATTACAAAATCTTTGGACTGAAATAGATTTTCCGTCAAAAAATAAAGATAACACTTTTACTCATATCTTTAAATGGGCTTGTCTTCCAGCATTCTTTGCTTCTACTTTAGTTCATTCATAGTCACTTTGATATTAAGAAGTACTTCAAAAAAAGTGTCAAGATAATTTTAAAATTTAGAATATTGCTTGAAGACTCAGTAATGTTTCTTAATTTTCCCTTTTAAGGATTCCATTACGTGACTCTACCATAAGACTTCATAAAACTTCATTTTTGCTATCAGAATGAAAGACTATGACAGTAAGCACATGAAGCTAAATTTTACAGTCCTGGAGCATCAACAAAAGAGTAAATCCATATAAATATAGCAGCCTTCCAGTACCTAAAAGGTACAACAAGGCTGAAGAGGGAAGGGCTCTTATTAGAAGGGCATGTAGTCATACGACAAGGGGATAAAATGGTTTTAAACTGAAAGAGGACAGGTTTAGACTACACAGTAGTGAAAGTTCTTTACTGTGAGGGGTGTGAGGCCCTGGACCATGCTACCCTGAGAAGTTGTGGATGCCCCATTCCTGGAAGTGTTCAAGGCAAGGCGGGATGGGGCTCTGAACAACCTGGTCTAGTGGGAGGTGTCCCTGTCCATGGCAGGGGTGTTAGAATGAGATCATCTTTAATGTACCTTCCAACCCAAACTGTTCTCTGATTCTATGAAATTCATCTGAGATTTCGCCTTGGGAGATCAGCCTCATATTGAACACTTAATCGCAAGACACCATTCATGCAATTCATAAAGTACAGTCTGAATATGGTAGAATTTCAGATACAGTTTGCTTTCTTTGGTTCCTGAATAAAGTAAGATACACTCATATCCTGTTTCAGGTTAACAAGTGATATTTTATATACGGGTTTGCTCCAGGCACAACTCCATGTCATCATGATATTTGTAAGATACAGAAAAGGCAGACTACAGTATTCTCTGATCTCCATGATCATGTAACTTTGTTCATAGTATTCCTCTGAGAAAGTGAGTCTATTTACATATGGATTTTTTTAAATTTCTGTACTAAGTGGCTTTCAGTACCAGATTTCATTAAACTGTAAAGTTGGAAGAACATTTTGTTTTCTTCTCTTGGCTCTTGAGTTTTTTAAACTGCTTATGCAACTGTAGCACAGAAATGCTGAAGTAAAAAATATTACTATCTTTTATCAACATTTAAAAGCCAGAGTTGATTTGATTATCTAAGGCTTTTGTGCATGATTCTTCACTCATATCCCTCTGCTTGCATATATTTTGTCAATCTTCTGCTCCTTGTTTGGGAGTCTGCAGGATGTTCTTGCATTTTCTTGTCAAGATTTTTCCCTGAGAGAAGCCATGTTTACAGTTTCAGGGTTTGGCTTTGGGAACTTGCAGATTTTTCTCATCATCACAGCTTTACCGCCTTCAGTTCCTACTGAATTCCCTTCAAATACCTCATTCTAGTTCTCCATTTAGGAATCTGCTTAACATGGTCGAAATAGAGCTATTTTATTTTTCAGTTTTCACATTTCTTTTTATGATAATCTCCACAATACTTTGTCATGCAGATATTTTATCAGCTGGGGTTTGGTTCGGCTTACACAACCATAATTCTCATTTCTGGACAAAAACCCTCTCATGTTAACCTTTTTCGCATCACACAAACAACTTCTAAGCAAACTGATTTTCACACTGAACAATAAGAAATAAGACTGATATTTTGACTGCCCCACATAATCCTTCCATTTCAACATCATTGTTTTAACATTATGAACAACAATTTTTCCACTTCATTTGCTCTTGTCTAAACATTTGTGTACCAAATTCATGCAGCCTCCTACATGTATAATTACCAATATAATAGCTATATGACAAAAAAGATGCAACAACAGTTACAGCAAAGTATTTTATCTTTCCCCCTCATCACATCATTTCCCGAATTATTTCTTATGAAATTTTTTGGTTTAACATTTTCTCTTACTGAATGGACATTCTCAGAACTGAATAGACAAAAATATGGGGAGAAATAATTTGACTAGTGAAATGTGTACTGTGTATTACAGAGAACTTGGACAGAATTCCTCACTAAGTGATTGTCAGATTTCTGTTTGCTCTCTTAATTTAAAAAAAAAAAAAAAACCAACAAAATTCATAAAGCAGGAATCGCAAAAAATGAACCATAAATTTTGTTTAACAGTAACAATGAACTGGTAAATATAAATGATAAAACTTTGGTTTCTGGTCCTATATAAACTATTTTTTTATCTTCTATTGATCTTACTGTGAATGTACTTAAAATAAATTTTTTTTAAAGTAAAGAAACCCTTACCAATGTACCAAAAATTTACAACATAGTCTTAACAGCTATATTAATTGACAATAAAAATTGAACCATCGATAGACATTTAAGCTCATTGTATATGCTTGATGCCTATTTGTGTGTCTGACATCCTTTTGTGTTCATAATATGCATCTTTGAGGTACATTATTGATTAATTGTATTAATGTTAAATGAAGATTGAGGGAATAGTTCATAACTTCCTCAAGTATGCCTTGACAGAAAACATACAAGTTAACCTTGTCATTTTAAAAAGCTAAGTATTATAAAAACATGTCATTGAAGTAGAATTTTTATGAGGTGTCAATGGAGTTGCTATGGAGAAATAATATGGTATAGTGATATATATAAATATATATACATAAATGTATACAATATCAGAATTTCTTGGAACAATTCCTTGTAGAGACCACTTCTATACACTCAGATTTTTGGTTATCAATCACTTTATAAGGTCTGACAAATAGCAGGTCACACGGTCCCACTGATTACCATGTGCATAATCTGACACACAAATCAACACTTCCCTAATAAAGAACCAGTGAAAGTCCTAACATTTCATTTTCTGGAGGACTGTGTTTTTGGCAGAGTGCCAAATCAGGAAGGAATATGGAAGTAGATATAAAGAACTGGAGGTTACAGAAATTTTTTTGTTTTGCCCTGCCATGTGCTGATGTGCCAAATGTCTTTAAATCACCCCTGCGCATCCCTTCTCTTAATACAACAGGGTAAGGATGCAAAAACCAGCTTCTCTCACCAGGCTTCATGAAAGTGCTTTTTGAGTATATGTGCAAAGTAAATCATAATTTTTCAACCCCAACAATATAGAAATCCCCTGTAGTAAGCATATAATCTTCCAGTGAATGAAGAAACAGGTAAGATGAATTTGGCAGTTAGAATAAAACTGAACCAGAAGTGAAGAGAACAAGAAAAGAGAAAAGGAGTAAGCTAATCATCACAGGTACATTCAGATCCACAATTATTTCTCAGCCACCTGTTCCTTGGAGAGAAACAAGGAACAGCTTACATCTACCACAGGACATGCCTTCACAGAAACCAGCATACTAGGGGCAACTTAAGCTCCCAAGTTGTTTCTTTGCAGCTTAACAGGAAATATTTTTCAGCTCCTTTAATTCAGCAGATATGTGTGCAAGTCAATCCAAGATACCATCACACTCTACTTTGCTTGGATTTTCTACTTCTATGCCGATAACACAACATGGGTTTGACAGTCTCACCCTGCCTCAACCTGTCCCTCTCAACAGAAGCAGCCTACTGTGAAACTAAGTTTCCTCAGAAACAAAAAATAAAAATAGAATATCGGTTAGAAGACTGGAAATAAAAAAGCATGGAAAGCTAATAATAAATTATATTTAATTGAAACTTTAGCAGCCTGTGGTTGCCTGTGGTTGTTTTCATATACCATTTTTGCTCCTGATGAAGCTAATATGGCAATAACTCATATGCAGAATTTAGATGGCCAATCTTACCCTATAACACAAAAATGTTAACATCATAAGTCTACTAAAAAATTTTCACTAAATTAAGTTTTGTGTAATCTAGCACATAACACTTTACATGTTTTGCTTTTCTGTAAGACCTTCTAAGGAGAGCACAATGTCTATTTCCTATGACTTTGCCGTAGTTATAACAGTATCAAGGTTGATAGTTAAGCTAATTTAGTCTTTTTCTCAGTGGCTTTTGTGGCCCCCTGTAAGCCATGAAAAATGCAACTGTACTGCTACAAGGGCACAAGACTGATTGCCAGATTCCCTGCCTACATTACATTGAAGGCAGCTTTCTCACTGTGGATATAATCAGAGCCTTATGGAAATGCACAAGGTCCATCAGAAATACTCCTTTCCAGAAGCTGCATTAGGACTCATTGGCTAGTTCTTCCACTAGACCATTCTTTCCTTGTATAGACATATTATTGACTGAACAATATTTCAAATGAAGTTATACATTCCATAAGTTTATTGATTTTTATTGACATCAGGGATTAACAGATATAAATCAACGAAAATCAATATAAATCAGCTAGTTACAAACAAGACAAAATAAGAGAATTTAAAATGTGTCAAACACTACAGTCAACTTTTGAAGCTGCAAAAGTTCTTAACAGTTCAGAATTAAAGAATTGTTTATGGTACGAAAAGTATTAAATATAAATAGATTTACTTCACTATGAAGAACTGGAAATGAAACACAATAATTTTATTTGAAAAAACTATTTATATGTCAAATAAAGGACTATAGAGATGAATAAAGAATTAGTAGCTACTTGAAAAATACTAAAGGTGTAAAGATACCTATATAAGATCCTGGCAGAGTCACTGAATCAATTATCTTGATGTGTGAAAAAATCTAGACACAAGCACAACTGAGAAGAGACTCTAAGGCACTGGAAAAAACAAAGTGGTAACATAATAATTTAATCCCTAGAAGTCTATAGCTATGTTTTGTCCATATAATTGTTCTAGATACCTTTAAAATAACAGCACAAATAGCAATTAGGGTCACCTTCAATGACTCATGGTTACTCTGAACTTTTCAGATTTTAGTTTTGGTTATGCGTACTTCCAGAAAATTTCTGAGGAATTTTCTGGTGTATGTTCCCTAAAAAGGTCCCCCCAAAAAAGCTTCAGCTATGTTTCAGAAGACAAATTTTCCAAAATTTTCTGTCTGCTGTAGTGGCAAAATGAAAAGGCAATTGAACTTGTGCAAATTACAGGAAGTACAAGTGTGGTACAGTCAATAAGATCATCATCAGACATTTCACTATGCCTTCATTCATTAGGAACTCCAGGAGAAGTCTGGTTTTCAGGATCACAGTTCAGAAGTAATCTAGAAAAATGATCTAGCAAGTTATTGCCTGAGAGAAGAATTCATGTTTATTCTGTGGAGCTACTCACACATTTTGTGTTTTCACTATCTAGATGTATACGGTAGACTTCTGAGTTACAGTCAATGGAGAAAATAAAACACTTCTAAAGTGTGATTTATTTCATTTTAAAGAGATATTAGAACAAACTATAATACACTATCTACAAGTGTCTATAATACACTATCTACAAGTGTATTTCTTTCTCCGTCATCTTTAAAGGAAATCCAGGCTGATTAACTCAGATTTGGATGTCTGGACCCTATATGTCCATTTAAATTAGTTTCAGTTATTGCATTTCTAAAGCTTTCCAATTCTCTCTTTCACAAAGTCCCGCTTCACAAGGAGTTCTAAAAAAAATCACATTTAATTCCTAGAAATATATTGCTTCCCCTTAAATTGGTTTCTGAATCTGCATACCACGCCTGTACCAGACTATTATACTGCTAAATGTGTAGGTTCCAGAAGATCATGCTTAGTCCTCCAGGCCCTAGAAAGGAACAGAGGAGCTCATGTTCTTTCTGCTTAGGGATAACTCCCTCCAGTGCAGCCTAGTGAGAGCCACATGAATAGCATTTTCTTCTGGGCTGCCTCACGAATGCCTGGTGCATTTACAGGCTATTAAACTTATGTGCTCCCTTTCTCCTTGGGATTTAGTAGTGAAGGTGTCAATAGTTTTAATAGAGATATTTTTGTGTACATACAGAAATACCACATATTTACCTTGGGACTACTTTAATTTAGAACAAGTCCTGACTAATTTACATGTACACTGACTTCGGAGAACGTCATTCAGTCCTTGTCTGTGGAAGCAACACCCACAGGGACTCTTACCACCTTTACCTACCACTACCTTGCTCCTTGTAGTCTCATTGTGAGTTGATAACGGAAAGCAATAAATGTCTTCTTAATGATACCATCATTTTCCTATTAAAAAAATGTGTTTTCTTTCATCTAGGAGAAATTATTCCTAGGCCTATGACATTTTTTGCTAAACAGAAAGACTAGATGACTTTTAAGGTCCATTCCAACCCCTTAACGATCCATGATTCTATGATATGCTTTGATCATTCAGAGTCCAAGACACACCTAGTTCTATGACAGGTCATACATTCATGCTCTTAATGAGCATTCTGCTCTCTTTAGCTCATCTAGAGACATTTGTACAAAATTCTAAACACTTGGTGTTTAGGAATGAATCATGGTTCCAAATGTTCTCATCAACACAGAATTTTCAAAATATTTGTTCTAGACACCGAGTTGAGAGCAATATTAGGCAGGATTTTGATAGTAGATGCATCATCCTAGAAGAGCATTACAATGATTACTTTATTTCCTCTGTGTCAATGCATGCCTGTTACAAGAAGATTTGATTTTCTTCATTAGATGAATCAAAGAGCTGAGTGTATGAATCACAGTCTGAATGCCTTAGAATTTAAAAACAGTTAACAGAATCTGATATAACATGCTCCAAAAATTATTGCTGCATTATTGTTATTAAATTTTGACTCATGCAGCAAAAGCAGTGTGCATTATGAAATAATGTTTTCACTTAAAACCATATTTTCTATGATCAGGATCTGCTACTTGCATATTTAAAGATACTCTTTCTTATGCTACTTGTCATGTAAAAACCCACCACTATTCTAAATTTTGTCTTTTCCCTATCTTAACAACTCTAAAACAGTTTTTTTACCAAACTCAGGTGTCCTATTCCTACTCATTTTTTGTAAATAAATGGACACATTCTGCCTGATAGGCAGATTGCATACCTGAAATTTATAAACAGTAAGTGAAGATGCCTCATTTAGATTACTGTCTTTTTCTTTTTTTCTTTCTTTCTTTCTTTTTTGTTTTTTTAACCAGTGCATTTTGTAGCAGAGTACAGAAGTATAAATGGGAAACTCAGTACTCATACATCTTTGTCTTTGGTTTCTATTTCTGACATACTAATCTCTGTAGTTTAAAAAAAAATGAAATAGCACAACTAGAAATACGTGTCTGGCTTCAGACACTGTGTTCTCTGATTGTCAATTTTCTGTTTTATAAGGCATGTAACGCTCTTGCTCGGAAGGGTGCTCATGTCAGTCTAGGCTAACCTCTTTTTTTTTCATTGGTCAATAACTTGTCAATGGCTTTGTGTGCACCTGCTAAATGAGTTTCCTTTCAAATAAGTCTGAAGAGGAATAAAGTTGCCAGATGGCCATTTAACTTAGAAGCTGTCTCTGACTGAGGCCAAAAACAGCTAGCGAAACAAAGGCAGGAATTGTCCACACTGAATACACAAGCAGATGCAGGACAAGCAGAAGAAGAGTTCTTTCCTAAAGGAAAGCACACAGGTCAGATATGAGTAAACGAGAACAATTTGTATGATATAACAATGGGACATATTATGGCAGCGCTCTCAGAAGTGAGAGCTTCTACCTCCTCTTCTGCCTGACTATTGTATTAACCACACTTGCCTAAATTATATCTTACTGGAGATCAAGATTTCATTAATATTTTCCTTCACCAGCTGGTTGGTGGCTAGTGAAGTTAGAATAAACTGTAAACTTGGGTTGTTTAAGATCTTGAACTGTATCGATTTGTGTGGTACTAAAAACATAAGAATCATGGCAACATACTACAATTTGATCCGGTTATTACCTAAATCAGTTGGCATTTCTGTTTCAGTGAGTAAGGCTCACACAGAGGTGTTCTTAGTACTACCCTCATTGCTTCAGGTCTGGTCAGTTCTTTTTCCAGAAGTTGAACAAGATGTGAACACTAGAGGTACTTTCTAAGACTGTATTTGGGTTGAGAAACACTGTACAACAAAAAGATCCAGTCTAGTATCTTACAAGCACTGAGGAACCTAACCTCCAAACTAATAAAGGCATATTATTATTCTTTCACTGAGGCGTATGTTTTCTCCCTCCATTTTCTGATCTTTCATGACTTAAAAGGTCTAAAATTTTAAACTCTTTCTAAGACAAGATTTCTTAGTTCAAAAATCACACTGAATCATTTAGAATCACATTCCCTTCCTTGGCTGTTGGGAGCTGTTTCGAAGTTACATATTTTTCAAGATGCCAGAGCATGTTACAAGATTTCCACATAAATAACCTCTGGGTTATAAGTAAAAACAATTATCAGCAGCAGTGCAAGCTATATGCTTACTTGATAGTGCAAAGCAATGTTTTATAGGTTGCTCTGGTAACCATCCTTCCTCAAGAGCCACTGGTTTTCTTCTTGCTTTACAAAAATCTCCTCAGGTCTCATTTTATACATATTGTAAAAGATGGAGCTATGCTCATGAAAACTTTATATCTTCCATAGATGGCAGCTTATTTAACTTAGCAATAATATAACCAGAGGCTTCTTCCTTCCCCAGAGTAGAATGTTACTGGAAGGAGCAAAATTATCAGAGCTACTGATAGTCTTGGCTTTGGTGTGGAAGGGGGGAAATTCATTTAGGCTATTTTTATTGACATAGAAAAATGATTTGAAGGTAAAATAAGATAAACTATGACAGCTATATTTACTTCCTTGTTGTTTTCTTTTAACTTCTGTCCAAATATTTCAATAAAAACAGAAAATAATTTAATGGAGAAAATAAGATCATTTATCTCAAAGTAAGTAGCAGGTATGTTTATTTCTTTTCTATTTATATAAAAGACAGTTTAAATTATTTAACATACTGTAGCATATTAGTAGTCACTTACAATTTTGTGTCTTATGTAATGCTGTCACAGACTAGTTAAGAAATAGTGAAAGTATAATCAGTTATGCAACTTAAAATAAAACAAACCTAATTGCTATTAAATTCAAAATTTCTCAGAAGATATTTTTTATAGTAACAAATTTCTTAAAGAAAAGATTATTTTTTAAATGAAAACTGCTGCATTTTTCTCCCAGAATTCTGAGATTTGATCAGCTTTGAGTTTAATTCTCCAAGTTGAACCAAGAAGCTCATCAACAACCCACAAAAGCTGTTGAAAAGTGAAGCAATTCAAAGAACATGCAGAACTACTCATCTCTTCCACCTTAGTTACATCAGTCTCACCATAATGGAGAAAGGAGTGGGACAGCAGTGGCCATGAATAGAGAGAATTCAATGGATGAGTTATCTAGCTGATAAAAGCATGTACTCTTCATAACTTGCTTAAGGTCTTGCCTCAAGACTTTCCTTAAAAAAGCCTTTGATCTTATTTACTTCCCTCAAAGGCTTAGAAAGTGGTGAAAACTCAAATACGAGTAGGCATAGAAATAATAGTCCTTAATTAGTACTTGGTGCTGAAAATCTCCAAAGTGCCCTACAAATACAGACTAATCATCTCAAGATCATTTTTAAAGGAGAGATGAATGTTTATATGTTAATAAAAAAGTTTTTAAAATATTCCCTTATGTTTAATGTCTTGACTCAAGGTTAAAACAAAACAGCCAAAGAATTTGGACATTAAAAATTCATGAGTTTTCATCTACATCCCATGTTTAATCTAAGTTCAGGGTCAAAAGTAGCTTTTAATTAACAGAGAAAGAGAAAACTAATTACTTTGTTGATAAATTGTATTGTCACAGAAACTTACAATTATAAAATATGAAAACTCCCATATGATAAATTTATAAGAACATTTTTTACTAGTATTCAGGTAATGTAAGGCTCCAATTTCCCTGTCCTCACAGGAGCAGTGCACCATCCCCCTAATCACCTTGGTGGTCTCTCCTTGGATTTGCTCCAACAGGTCTGTGTCCTTCCTGTGCTGGGACCCCAGAGCTGATGCAGCACTGTGAGTGGAATCTCACCAGAGCAGAGCAGAGCAGAGCAGAGGGGAAGAATCCCCTTCCTTGCCCTGCTGGCCATGGCGCTTTGGATGCAGCCCAGGGTACAAGTAGTTTTTGGGGCTGCAAGTGCACATTGCCTGTCTTTGATCATCATCCCCAAATCCTCCTTGGCAGAGCTGCTCTCAGACTGTTCATCCCCCAGCCTGTGTTGATACTGGGAGTTGCTTGGTTATCTATACCCACTACCTATATTTGCGATCAAAAGAATTTGAATTTTGATGTCAGGCAGCCCTTTCGTTAGAGAAATTGTTTCATCCTGATGGGACATGTCCTTCAGACTGAGATACTGTCCCACCCATGTGTCAGGTTTGCTTGTCACAGAAACCAAAGGGAGACAAAGGAGACTTTGTACTGTGAAAAAAGGACCTTCAGCAGACCTTTTCAGAAGTTCTGTTGGTCCGCGTGAGGTTCCATGGAGATAATCTCAGTCTTTTCCTACAGCAGAAATATGTCCTCATGCTATTCTGCACTTTGAAGGCTACAAGAGAAACAAGGAGGGGAAAGAAAAAATTAAAGGAGTTAGGATGCATCTAAATGGAAGGGAAATCTTAGACTTCGTCTTTGTTTGTCAACTCCACAACTGAAGACTCAGAGAGGTGACAATTGTGCATTTTATACCTGCAGGATATCTCATCTTTGAAGGGTGATTATTACTGCTTTTTGTGAGCTTTTGAGCTACTAAAGTCTTTCTCTGAAGTGAAAGAGAAATAATCACCACCCTTCACTGAAGAGATTTTATTTGTTCTACAAGAAGTCATGTCTTCATAAAAGCCCACATTTGAATACTGAATTAGTAAGCACATCAGCTTCAGTCAGTCAGTTTTTATTTCTGCTTGCTAGCCTTAAGGAGGAATGCTAGTCCTTACTTCTTCCATGGAAGGAGGCCAAGCTCTCTGACAGAAGGAGAAATCCTATGGAAAACCAGAAACGTACATGTCACAGGGAATGGCAACCCACGAGCTCTGTGGAGCTCAAACTTTTCCATTAGCTGAAAGTATTTTATATATTGAATGCTTCATCCAATTAAAAATAATAACTATTTTTTAATATTTTTTCAAAATACATTGGCCCTTCCCCCATGTCTTGAAGACCCAAGTTTCCATTTAAAATTTGAATATTAAATTATTTCAGTGGTGCTTCTGACAACTGGGTTTTTTAAAAACACATTTAATTTTAAAGACTATAAGTTCTGTTTGCTGGCTGACCTGAGAAAAACCAGTGCACAGCTATAACATCTTGACAGCCACTGTAGTACACACTAATTTTCTGCGTTATGTTTCTAAGGGGTGTTTTGTGCATTGTTAAAGGTGCCTGGATTGCCTCAGAATATGGAGTTCTGCATGATATTTTGTACTTCTGAAGTTTTACTGGCACTTAGTGTTGTATTAATGCATTAGCACACAGTATCATGTTGTCCCTGACTCAAAAGAGACTGCTCTTATGTTTCTCATTTGAAAATGGATGTGAGCTGTAAAATTCAGAGTAGGCTTTCAAGACTCTAATCCCTCAAAGAGGAATGGTAACAGAGTGCAAGTAGCATTTGCTTTGAGTATTTTACTCTTTATACATGAAATAGAATTGTATTAACTTCACTGAATTTTGAGTGTATCTTCCCCAACACTTAATTCTAGTGTCTTCACTCTGTAAGTCTTATCTGGATGATTTCACATTTCTATTCTCATTTTAGTTAGCCACTTGCTGTTTAAAACATTTAACAGCTCTGAATGTACTTAGGAGTATGGAGCTATTTTCTGGATTTTAAGCTTTTGCCCACTGCAAATGTAGGCACTGATTCATGAGCTCTGTAATCTGAGCCTTCTTATAAGTTAGGTTTATGGATTTTCCTGAAAGTTGCAAAACATCATTAAATTGCAAAAATTTCCATTTTAAATCATTAGAAAGCTGTAACAAGCTATGATATTCATGGTGAAACCTCCCCCTCTTTGGCACTTAGAAATCAGTGAGATGTATTGGATGTATTCACAGGCAACTTCACTGCTACGGAGCTGCTCCTGAAAGCTTCCCACTTGAAGAACCTAAGGTTGGATTTCCTTAACACTGCAGGCCCTTCTGTAAGCTACAGAGACCCCCAGGGGCTTCTTGCTGCATGTAACAAGGTGCATTTTGTCCCACAAGCTACCCCAAAGTCTCTGAAACTCCTAAGAAAATCCCTGCCACCCATCTATTCTGAGATCATTTGTCCCTCTTGCATAAAGACCACATGAAGCTCCAGGTGAAGAGCCCTTGAACGGCCACCTATGTTCTGCAAAATGATCTTATTGCAATGGGGTGGAGGGAAACAACTCACAGCTCAAGAACTTGAGGGAGAATCAAAGATGGAAGACAGAACAGAAGGAGAGACAAGTTACATAAAACTTTTCATACAGCTGTCACCTTTTTCAAGTTATCACAAAATGAACATACTACTTGCAGAAAGACTAGGAAAGATACTGAATTGCAGCTCCCTAAAAAGCAGCTTGAAAAATAGAGAGCAATCTGTATTAATCTATAACAAAATTTGAATCTCTCTGATGTCACTATTACTCAGACAAAAGAGAGTCATAATAAAGAGCAATCTGAACCTCTCCACTCCACCCATATCTAAAATGCCAAAGTATGTTTTCCATAACACTGTACCATATATACTCTACAAGCCATGCTGTGATGTGGTAGGCTGACCTTGGCTGGCCACCAGGTGCTCACCAAGCCACTCTCTCTCTCCCCCTCATCAGCAGGACAGGGGGATGAAATAAGATCAAAAGCTCATAGGTCAAGATAAGGACAAGGAGACCACTCACCAACTACTGTCTTGGGCAAAGTGCACTCATCTTTAGGGAAATTGATTTAGTTTAGATCCTTTATCAGCTAGACAGATTAAAATATGGCTAATCCAGAAATTCAGATTTGTGACATATGTAAGAAGACATATTTGGTCTTGGAAGAGCATTAAGTGTTGAAAAGGAGAATGAAAAGGATTATATTAATGAAAATAATGAATCATATTAGTTGCTATAATGCAAGTACATTAATGATCAGTGTTCGGGTGAATGACAGCTCTACAAGAATTGGAATTGGTCATGAACCAAACATCTACTGTCTTAAAGAACTGGTCTACAGTCTTCAGAACTGAAACTAGGGCTTCATTTTCATTAGATAAACATAAAACAATAATGTATTTTTATTATATAATTTATTGCATTATGTTTCCAGATCATAAGGGCCTTAAAATTCATGCCTTTCATTCCATAATAATAATGACTAATGACTAATGAGGAATGACACCTGATATATCCATGGTTCACTATTTACTATTTTGCTGTCTCTGTTAGCTAGCAAAATGTACTTTGTGCAAGGAGACTAAATTTATTTGGCTTCTAAAATAAATTACAATTTAACAGATATGCTAATTATTAAATATTGGCCAACAGGTGCACAGCGCCAATGGTACACTGTCCAATTTTCATTGCTAACCAGAGTGAATACAAATGTGTCTATATTTAGAAATAAGCCGCCTTCTGTAATTAATAGAATACTCAATTCAAGTTTATTTAAATGAAAAGCACTGAAGAGTTGAAAATATCTTAACATATGCAATGTAAGGTTTACTCATATAGAGGGACTTCCCATGGATCAAGTTATGGCTTTGAAAAAATATCAAGTCAGAACAATAAGGAGAAAATTCAGAGCTCTGTAGTTTTCTTACAGACTTTTTCACTAAGGTGGTGCCACTCTAAAGGAGAAAACTGCCTTTCTCAAAACCAGTATCCTTATTTTTCTGTAATTTTTAATAGCTGCTGCATAACTTTTGTGACTTTTTAGAAGAATCACAAAATTGTCAGAGGTTTTTGGTGCTCGCCACATTGTGACCTAAAAGGACAGAAAAAGAAAATGCTGCAGAAAATAAGCACAGAATATGAACACAAATCGTGTAGTTGAGAATTAAATACACAAATATGTATTTTAACTATTCTTTATCAGAATAAGACAATCAGTTAGGGATGAGTCAGGAGCAAAGATAACTTGCTTCTCAGTATGTGAAAGAAAAAATTTATAAAGTACTTCAAGAACAGGACAAGAAATAGAAAGGCTTGGAAATCGCTGTCTTTGGAGTTGCTTGTGGCAAAACAAGATGCCCCATCAGAGAAATCAATTCCCCAGCTATTCAGGATTTACTAAAAAAGTAACCCACTATAAATGCTTTTTTACCTGAATATTCTGTGACTCTAGAAAAATCTCAGAAGTTAAATTGTATACTGACAGATAAGAGCTATACACACTGTTGGAAAAATCTGGCTAATTTTCTCAGTTTTGAAGTAAGTTCTGATTAAGGAAAAATAAAGGAAAGATAAACTTAATGGCAAACTCCCTTGACTTATTTCTCTCAGTCCGGCACAGATTCCTGTTCAGACAAAACATGCAAAAAGATATTTTCCTCTCAAGATCTGGAAATAAATTGAACTTTAATGAAGATGAAAATTACAGTTTAATGGGATCTTTTACAAGTTCAGCTTCATCCTTATTACCCATTTAACTTACATGAGACAAAAAGACAAAAATAGCTCTAAAATGTATTTGGCTGTTACTACTATTTTGGCTTAACTAAGCAATAAAAGTCTGACAGCTATGAAAGGTGTGAATATTCTGAATAAATATATTAGCTTGTTTCATAACTGCGTTACTTTTTCTGTGCAGGTAAAAAATTTTACTGATGTCAGCACAGCCACAGTAGTGCAGACATGGACTAAAACAGTTCTTCCATTGAAAGTCTGACTACTCATGCAACCAGACAATTTTACAGCTTTCCATCCACCAGTTATAGATATGTTAAAGCTCTAAATCTGCAGATACGAATGGTATTATTAACCGAAATTTCTATTTCTGACTAAAGTGGAAAAATACAGTGTCAGGACAAATTATTTCAAAACATGGTTTCTTTCTGCAAAGTAGAAGCAGTCCTTGATTGCACAAAAAAACACTTTGACCAGTGGTGTGGATTACAAAGGATGAATTAGAAACAAGTTAGAAAAAAAAGGAGACATCACAAAATAGACCTTTCTGCTCCTCCTCAAGATGTCTGATTCACACTGATTAGACAAAGCAGTGTGGTAGTTGTGCAGTTTTGGCTCCTATTTCAGTTTATGGCTTTTCTATGTCTAGAGGTTGACAAGAAGCACAACTTATTCCTGCACTGTGATCCCCCATCATATTATAAGGTGATCACCTGAAGATACTGGAGGTGAGACTGATTAACTGCTTGGGTTAAGAAAGATTCTTTTTCCTTCTGGGATGTGAGTGGAAAAACCTTAATAGCTTGTTCACCTTTGTCCATCTCCATTTCAGCAATATTCAGTCAATTAGGTTTAGAACTAGTAAGGATTGCTAGCTCTTTATGCACCTTGTGCCCACTGTGGACAAAGGAGGCAGGTCATACAAATATAAGAGCCTTGAGCAGTTTTGGTCACTGCAATATAAGAAAGATATTAAACCATTAGAGGGAGTCCAAAGGAGGGCAGTGAAGGGCCTTGAGGGGAAGCCATGTGAGGAGCAGCTGAGGTCACTCGGTCTGTTCAGCCTGGAGGAGACTGAGGGGAGACCTCACTGCAGTCTGCAGCTTTCTCTTGAGGGGAAGATGAAGGGCAGGCACCGATCTCTTCTCTGTGGTGACCAGTGACAGGACCCAAGAGAATGGCCTGAAGTTGAGTAGGGGACATTTAGGTTGGATGTTAGGAAAAGATGCTTCACCCAGAGGGTTTTTGGGCATTGGAACAGGCTCCCAAGAGGAGTGGTCACAGCACCAGCCTGACAGAGTTCAAGAACAGTTTGGAAAATACTCTGGGTCACATGGTGTGACTCTTTAGATAGTCCTGTGCAGGGACAGGAGTTGGACTCGATGGTCCTTGTGGGTCCCTTCCGGCTCAGCACAGTCTGTGATTCTGTGATTCTGTATCAGCAAACAATATAGAAACGATATGACCAGAGCCTGACAATCCCCATAACCCCCTTAAATGCCTTGTATGTGAAGGGAAAAAGGAAGAACAGATCATTCCCTTCTTCATCGAGTGCCATGCAATAATTTTATTAATTATATTAATGAACTCTCTTAGTCTATATTAATTTCCATGCATGTCTTGATGTTTGTCTTTTTATTTCTGATTTTTCAAAATAAGTCATCGACTTCAGGATAAAATGAATAAATAGAACATGACGACCAAACAGTAGAAACAAAAGTCACTAGTGCAAATATACCACACTACAGTGCCCTTTTTACTGTAACATGACATGTTCTTAAAGTACCTCCAGGCCATGCCAGTCTCATTTCAGACTACAGAGCATATTACTGCAGATTGCACTTGCATGTGCACACTCTCCTCAGCTTTTCTACTTGTCTGTTTCATGCACTACTGCCTTCACCTTGCTCTAGTTTAAAAATAACTCAGAGCAGAGGCAATGCTTAGTGCATTTTATTCTGGTTTCATCTGAGGTGGAGTTAGTTTTCTTCCTAGTAGCTGGTACAGAGCCACACTCTGGTTTTAGTATGAGAATAATGTTGGTAACACATTGAAGTTTTAGTTGTTGCTGAGCAGTGCTGACTCTAAGCCAAGGACTTTCCAGTTTCCTGTGCTCTGCCAGTGAGGCGGTGCACAAAATGACAAGAGGAAGCTTAGCCAGGACAGTTTACCCAAACAGGCCAAAGGAATATTCTATGCCCTATAGTGTCTTGCCCAGTATACAAAGTAGGGGGAAGTTTTCTGGGAAAGGCTGATGGCTGCTAAGTGCCAGACTGCATCAGTCAGTGAGTTTTGAGCAGTTGAACTGTGCCTTTCACTTGCCTTTCTTGGGTTTTATTTATATCTGTCTCTCATTATCAATATTATTATTATTATTATTAAATTTTAAGCACTATTAGCATTATTATATTTTACTTATAAACTTTAAATTTACTTATACATTACTTAAATTTTTCTTATCTCGACCCATGGGTTTTACTCTTTTTTTGCAGTTTTCCTTCCCATTCCACAGATAGTGGGGGAGGGAGGGAGCAAGCATCTGGATAGCACTAAGCTTCCAGGAGGGGTTAAACCATGACAGCCTTTTTTCATCCCCAATGTGCAGCATGATGGGTTGAGAAAACAAATCTTACCAGACTGGGTTAAAAATAAGTTGTCAGAAGCATTCACTGTATAGGTTGAATAATCGATGGCCAGAATTTATTTGCTCTCGGAGTTGCACTTGTTCTCAGGATTGTGCAGCATGTAATCCCTGTGGTGATCTTTATCATTCATGAAGTCTGGGCTAAGATTGCCTTTATGTTGTACTTCACAGTATTGGCCTGGCCTACGATGTGATAGAATCACTGGCCATGAAACTATTCTGGTGGGTGTTCTCGGCATTGCTCTCCCTCTGTATTTTGGGAGCTATCTCTTGGGCCCGACTATTAATTACACCTTTTGCCTGCTCTCCTCCAACAGGGAGATATGTTCTTTCTCTCCTTCCTTCCTTCCTTCCGCACCATTCCTTCCTTCCGCACCATTCCTTCCTTCCTTCCTTCCGCACCATTCCTTCCGCACCATTCCTTCCTTCCTTCCTTCATTCTTTCCTTCCGCACCATTCCTTCCTTCCCTTCCGCACCATTCCTTCCTTCCTTCCACACCATTCCTTCCTTCCTTCCTTCCTTCCTTCCGCACCATTCCTTCCTTCCTTCCTTCCTTTATTCCTTCCTTCTTTCCCATTACATTTTGTTGTTTGAGAATTTTGAAGTTTTTGAATATCCTTTGAATACCCTTGAAACCAACTTGGCTTTTTGTGCCAGGAACCAGCATGTTGCTGCATAAGGTTCAGGTGTTAAGGCTAAACTACTATTTAAAACTATCACCCAAAAATCTCTCCCAAGCCTGTATAGATTTGAGTGGCAGAGTGTGTTTGATATTATGGGCAAGCATGGACTGTGGGCACCTCCAATGTTTTGTGATCTCACTTCTGAAAAAGTGCAGAATTCAAAAAAACTCTCAAAATGTTTGAAAAAAAGTATGCTGTCACCTTGGCAATTCCAGAGAGACACAAATCACTGCAACACTCCTGGAAATGCACAAAGTGTTGATGTGGTGCTTAGGGACATGATTCAGGTCCGGGTTAATTGTTGGACTTGATGATCTTAAAGGTCTATTCCAAACTAAATTATTCAATTATTCTATGCTGTTGCAAAGAATGCTTTAGGTTGCTCAAAGAATCATGACTTTTAAGTCCTGTTCAACACTTGTTTGTACCCTCAGAGGGAAAAGTACGTCTTTGTTTCAGACACTTATATGCTATAATGCACTAAATTCTTGCAAATTTAGGTGAAAATGAAGAATTAGCACACATTGTATAAAATACAATTACAACACTCATGGAACAAGCATTCCTTCTTAATTGAAGCAGCAAGGTTAATTCACATAGAAATTATTCTGGTTACAAATACCCTCATTCCTTCTCTACTTACTATGACCATGCAGTCAGAATATGCAGATTTACTGCAACTAGCTCAGAAACAGAGCACTTCTTTACACACAATGATGAGAAACAGACCTGCCTTTCTTACGGGATCTTAATCCCCAGCTGTCACAATGACAGTGACCAATGTCATGGCTTAATAGAACATACAAAAAAGTTCCTTTTTTGAGTACTTTGCATAGACATGTTTCACTATTGTGATATTTAGAAAATATAATTAAATAACTGAGTTTTTGCATGGACCAATCTTTTAAATTTAAGGAAAAAATATCACAAGTTTTCATAATTTAAAGGTTTTGTTTTTCACAACATTTTTATGATTTTGAAACCCTGAGACTGAGAATAATCTAATTGGTCAAAATTATTGCTCATTTAACTAATTTGGCTCTATTGCAAGTATAACACTGTGTAAAATGCATATTCATACATGTGTAATCCCTCTTCAATAAGAAATTGTTCAAATTATTATGAATATACTGTCAAATAGAATCTTAATTTAACTAACAGCTATAAGGTAGCACTTTTTCATTCTTGTCCCCATTTCTCTGGAAACTTTAAATTTGTCTCTGTATTTATTTTTTAATACATTTCAGAAATTTATTCTTACAGGATTCTTCTATTTTTCAGCTAAACTTTAAAAATATGCATTTCTGTTTCAAAGCAAGACTAAGGCTCAGAATTCTTTCTTGACTTTACACTTGATCAGAAAATTTAAGCTTCTCAGATCTTTGGTACTGAACATTCATATAACGCAAATTATAAGCTCCATTTTATAGTCTTGCTTTGAGCTTGTAATCTGTTCTTTCTGAGAGGCTCATTGATGAAACCATTATTTTTGTCAAAAAAAGGGAAAAATCATGGATATCAATAAAATAACAAACTAAAGTAAAAAATGCCCAAAATTCATAATTTTATTAGAGCTGAAAAATCACAGAAGAAAAACATACATTTTCAACATAATGGATTGCGTTTCCATCAAAATACTAATGAGAGGGACTCAAAAGCGCTTCTAGTACATATTTATAAGGTGGATGAATGAAAAGTTCAAATATCTAAATCAGATGTCATTCTTCTAATATATGTAAATTTCCCATTCTCCTACTGCAAACATTCTCCTATTTCAGTATTTAAAATACTTAGTAGTAAATATTTTAAATTAAGATACTCTCTGATCTTCAGCTATTAAGGGTCCCATACAGCTGCTCTGTTTATAGCGTGTTTTCCAACACCTCTTCACCTTTTGATTATTGTTTCATTCCCAGAGGTGGCTCCAATTCCATGCTTTTTAAAATATTTGAGGTGAACATTTCTATATATATTTGTGTAACAAATGTGTTATTTACCAAGGGACAGAATTGTATGTGTTGAATGAGGTATACGATGCTAATACAAGGCAGATGAATAGAACTGTGGGAGAACATTTAGCTCCTGTTTTTAGTATGGTAATAACCATAATTTCTCTCAATCAGATAGAAATTTTATAGTAAAACCCATTTCAACTGATTTTAGAACCATGTACATCACAAATGAGTTTGCTGTTAAATACAAAGTTCTTCTGAGGTTTTATAGTGAAGAATTTTTAATTATTAGAGTGGTTCTGTTGGTTCGTAATGTGAAGCAAACTTGTTTTCTGATTTCTGATAAAGGAACATAATTCTAATAGCTGAAAAATATATATATATTTCTTTGCTATTTTGCTTATTAACATTAGGTCCATAAATTGCTCTTAGTTGTACAGCTCTTTATCACAGAAATTAGAATGGTGGTGTTTGAAACAAACAGCAGGTCAAGAGCAAAATAATAAAAGACCTCATTCAACTGCTGTAAAAACTATTTCTTGCAAAACAAAAAGAGTAGTCCTGCACTTAGATGAATGTTGGTATAGCAAATGTCACTAGATTCTTCTGTTTAATGATTAGAATTAAACTTCGAAAGTTTTTGAAGGTAATGTAGGAACATTGATAGCAAGAAGACATCTGAGATAATTTGCAGGACCCTCTTTATATTCAAGTATCACCTCTTGCATGCTTCAGAATATTGAAGGATAGTTCACAAAAGCTTTAGGCCTGCATTTAGGGTAGATATTAATAGTTCTTAATAAACTATCCAAGATATTATTCAGTCATCATTGAAATACTAAATATTTCATTGAAATACTAAGTATTTCATTGAAATACTGAAAATATTTCTAATTAATTCAATGCAAATCCTTTCTCCTAGTTGTAGACTAGAGTTTCCATCACACAATGGACCTATATAGAAATTGTTACCACTAGTCGCATTGTCTTCATGTTGGTTCCTTTCAGCTAACCAAGTTGAAATGTCTATTAATTAACTGACTGGAATGACTATCGAATGACTAACAGTTTTATCTGTTTTAAAAATTAAACTAACTGTCTTCTCCCTCTAAAGACAAACATGGGAATGCCATGATGCAATTTATTCTGCCTTATCTTAAGAAAACAGGATAAGTTAAGCTAAGGCAAACACAATTTTCTGTGTTTATCTCAAAGTTGCAGAAATTAAGATACAATTAATTTCTGTAGTACCTGCCACATAATCTGTCTCTACTTGGTCCTAAAGTTCCATAAATTTGCATCTAGACAGGGCATAAATTAATTTTACTTAGAAGGGAAATAAGGGAATATCTTGAATTGTAAACTGCAAAGGCACTTTTACAGAGTTTAAGAACTTTGGTTAAGCGAGTAGGACTTTATTTTGGATGCTCACATGGGGGCATTTATTCCCCTGTTAGGATGGTGAAGATAAATTTCCTTAAGACACTTGTTTCTGTAGAGATCCAGAATTTTTGTACATATATTTGTATAATAAAGATGTCCCACTACAATAACTAACTAAATAAGCTAGGTTAGACAGAGAAGAATCACATTCTAAAAATCTTGGAGGTTTGAGTCCTAGTGTCTTTATCGTGACTAAGTAAGTAATTAAAATCAATAATTTTTGTTAGTTTCGTATTTACTTGTCCAAAACAGAATGCTGTTTCTGGTATTTTGTATAGGTACATACCACCAGTCATTAACTGCATAAACATATCCATGGCCATGTGGTCTAAACCTTTTCAAGGGCTTTTGAAGACCTATTTTTTGAAAGTCAGCATACATCAATGCATGGATTTTTAAAAATTTCACTAATAATACAGATGGGAAGAAATATTTCTTATTCTCATGAAGAGCTAGAAGGCTTTACAGTGATGTTCAGCAAAGTTTTTAAACCTTCAAAAGACTAGCATAGATGCAACTCCTCAGAAAACTCGAAAGACACAGCGAAGCTCAAAATCTCCTAATTCTGAGCAGTTGCTCTTTAGAAAGTCTGAAAAATTCATTGCTGGAGACCATAGACATCAGAAGGTCCAAAAACATCTAGCTATGGTTTAAGGAGCTTATATCTCCACAGACAGTCTGGACAGAGCAAGTAAACTTTGTAGGCTAAATACCTGTGATTTAAGACACTTCAAAGTTTTAGCCATTAAAACCCATCATAAGATACACTGTTTAAATTAATTTTTTGTGAAATTCCAGGGTCCTGACGTATTTTTTTCAAAGAGCTACAGGTGAGGAATGAGAACCATAATTTCACCATTCAAAGCACTCAGTAGCAAAACTTTTCCCTCCGTGCTTGGCTTCTCACTCCCACACTGTTGTGTGACACCTCCCAGTTGTGCCGAAGCAACCACTTCTGAGTTCAGCCTGGAAGACAGCCAGGGGCTGATACATTTTTTAAAAAGATTTTCCACTTCCACCGCTATTTCAAGAAGGTTTTCTGTGCAGATCAGTTGCTTCATCCCACAAATACTGGTGTGAGAATGACTGAGAAGTGTTGCTCTGTTAGTGGCAATGAGAAGCCAAGGGCTGTTAGTGGGGTGAGAGCTGCTTTCACTGGGACTGTCACAGACATCACTTGTTGAAGCGTCTGAGACTGACAGTCCAAAACCATTCTTTTTCTGGGACTTGGGTGATTCGACCTACACGCAAAATAACAGTTCTTTCAAGCCACAGGCTCATCCACAAAAGTTTCTGAAAATTATCATTCAGAGCACTCAGAAATAACTCATCTTTTTCTACAATACTTAATACTTTTTAAAGCAATCTTACAGTGGTGAAATCCAGTCATGAGAGCTCCTAGGTTAGAATGAGAAAAAATTTAACTCTTCCTGGCACTTGTAATTGTACTTGGCTTGCTGAGGAACAAAACAAAGGAGATTCAGGTCCATGCTCCTGGAGCAGTTGCAATCTGCAACATTCTCTGTGTAGAGTCCTACTACCTCAGTCTTCATTTTCTGGGGTTTTTTTTCACCATCCCTATTTTACAAAGAACCTACCCGTACATTCAGCACTGAGGAAAAGTATTAAAGAAACAACACTCAATCATTATTCTTATGCCAAAACAAAAAATTCACAAAAAAATAAACTAAAAACTATAACGAAGGGTTAGTTATTTTGAAAGTTACTGCATGTTTTCCTTCCCAGGACTCTGACAACCCTATTCATATTAACTACTTGTGTTAGCCACATTTGCTTGCAGTTTTAACTGTAGAAGGTGATCAGGAATCCAGGTTACAAAAAAAAAAAAAAAAAAAAAAA
>VZRL01001508.1:474832-632160 GCA_013397895.1 Origma solitaria
AAAAAAAAAAAAAAGAAGAAGAAAACAAAACCAAAATGAAAAACATGGAGAACAGAAAAAAAAGGTGATACAAGATTAGCTAGGAGGATGGGAGTTTTAGACAATGCTTTAATGTTATGAAATGTCCAAAGAGATGGTGCCTCACCTGATATGGTGCTTCATGTATAGGACAAAACTGAAGATGAAGTATATTCCTGCCTACTAGCAGTCTGGTTGTACTCTGACCTGCTTACACATAAGTGTATGTGTGTATTGCTTTATTGATTTTGTGCTTTCAAGGGAAGAATAAATACATTATTAAACCAGTAACTGCCTTTTTTATTGAAAAGCATCACACTCATGCTACACTCACGTGATAGATAGGTCTTTCTCTTATGCAAGGTATGTTTTCAAGCTCAAAACACAGAGCAGCTTTTTTTTGCTTTTTTGTTTTAAATATTAATTTTAAGTAAATGATGCAAGAAAACAATCTTGCATTATTTTTAGAATCAGTTTTTCCTAAGCTTCCTTACTTGTTACTTAAAAAAATATCTAAGTAATTAGAGTTTCCAAGAAAAGCTCTGGCCTTCTAGAATGATTCTATTATCTTTAAGTAGATTTTTTATTCATGTCTGTTAACTGAAAACTTGCAGAAATAGAATCACTTGAATAAATTAGTTTTTCTCTAATAGACAAAGAGCAGCTTAAATTCTTACTGTTGTTATAACAAGTATCTTCCCTTCATAACAAACTCTATTATTTTAAACCCAATTGTTAAAAAGAGAAATGTTATCACGTATTATACAGGTAAAATGCAAAGTGATTTCAGAGCACTTGAAATAGAGAGAGACGAGGAAATCCACTGGGAAAGAAAAAAAAAACCAAACCCAACATATATATTTAAAATTAAATAAGAGGAAAATGGAAATCTAAACAATTCAAATGGTTCTGACCATGGCTAGGTAACATATTTCCTGAAATGTTATACATTATTCTTTATCATAGCGCACTAAAAAATATGTCATTACTTATGGTAGCAATGTAGAATTTCAGAATGGTCCACTATACTGTTCAGATCCTTGAAGACTGGGGAAGCACTATAATAGTAATGAATAGTGAAAAATCCTGACTTCAAAAGCACTGAAATTAATTTATGTCCAGCAACCACCTCCAACAGTCACGACGGTTGGATTAGATGTGCATTGTAAGCCTCCTCCAGCTGGAACTATTTCTATTCTATTCTATTCTAACCCCAATTTGTCCTTCTCTAAAAGGAGTGCTTGTCAGAAAAGCAAATTAGGCTTTGTGACCAGGACACTGGCTTTAAGATATCTTGCATACAGAGCTCACTGTCTATCTGTCCTTCACTCTTTGTATTTACATGCCCTCTACATGACTTTCCTCAATCTATCAGACTGTAGAGTAGCTTCTAGATTATAGGGTAGAGTGTAAAAAGGATTACTCCCTAGATGTTGGATACTTGACACAGAGACTTAGACCTGCACACAGAGGGTGCTGCTCCCAGGAGGGCAGCAAACAGCCAGAAGCCAGGCCAAGGAATAGCTTGGCATATCTTCATTGCATAGGTCTGCATGCAGGAGAGACAAGAGCAAACCCAGGCTAGGGGTAAAACTGTTATCTTGTAAAGCCGCATAATGAACTCACAGCCTGTTTTCACTCTCCAGGTGTAAAAGACAAAAAAAAAAAATAAGGGGCTTTTTTTGGTCAGCAAAGAGTAGCATCCTGACAGCTCTAGGCAAAGATGCCAGAGCCAGGCTGTCCTCAAGCAGCTGACAGGCTGAGAATTACAGAAACCTCTGAATGAATAAAGCTTATTAACAAATGCATGAAATAAAACAGCAAATGGCAGCCATGAGTTCAGGCACATGGGTAGGATCGATTGTTAGAGGTACTCATCACAAATTAGGCCCAGGGAGAACCTGTCAGTAGAGCAGTGTTTCAGGAAAACACATGAATCTCACTTCCACCCCTACTAAGCTGAGATTTTCAAGGCAAGTATAATTCCATGGAACATTCAGGTCAGAAAAAGGATCAATAGCCAGCCAATATAGATTCACTTCTCAGTGAGGAAGTTATTAGAAACAATTTGTTGGAAGAAATTTGGAAATGTCTTAGGAACAGTGATTTGGATAGAAGTAGTCAACAATAATTCACAAGAAAATACAGGAGCTGGATTTCCTTTCCTTAGCATGTAGAGTTTCTCAGAGAAATTACTATTCAATCAACACAGAAAATAAAATGTAGCACCATTTTTTTTTTTTTTTAAACAGAATTTCATCTTCCTATGTGGAGAGGTGCTCTGGCTGGGATGGAATTAACTTTATCATACCAGTTCACGTGGGCCTGTATTCTAGACTGATGACCAAAACCAGTGCTGATAAAATGGTCATGTTTAGATGCTGCTGGGCAGTGCTTGCACAGTGTCAAGACTTTCTCTGTTTCTCACTCCGCGTCCCCCCAGTGAATTGAGGGGGGCAGTGAGGTGTGTATGCACAAGAGGTTGGGAGTGTGCACGATCAGGAAGATGACTTGAACTTGCCACAGAGATGTTCCCTGCCATATAACATCATGCTCATCTATAAAAAGGGAAAAGAGGGCTTTTAAGGGAGTTTAGTCATCTTTTACTTAGGAACTCGATGGACACAGGTCTGCCCATGGGAGGTAGAGGGTGATTGCCTTTACATCACTTGTTTGTTTTTCTTTCTTCTTCTACATCTTCTCCACTTATTAAACAATTTTTAAACATTTTTTTATCTTGACCCACATGTTCTTTGCTTATATTTTTCCTCTCCTCTTCTTCCACCCCACTGGGAGTGGAGGTGAGTGAGGAAGCAGATGTGTAGTGCTTAGCTAACCAGGGTTAATCCACAACAAGAGGGTAAGGGGGTAAATATTGCTGCACAAGCAAATGGCTAAAAAATAAAGCTGTTGCAAAATGCAAGAAATCACTGAAATTGATACTCCTTAGACTGGAAAAAGGTATGCCTGAGTCCCTGGGCATGGTTTATGCCCGTAACATCCATTTATGTATCTTTAGACCTATTTAATTTCCTCTATGGATTAAAGAAAGAAAAAAAAAACCAAAGAAAAATAATTATGAATGTGATTCCAATTTAATTAGTAAAATTAAGCCTTCAATATCTATATACATCCTCAAAATTATAAGTTTGTATAGAGATCGTAGTCATGATTTTTTTTCTTTGCACTGTAGCGACAGAATATGTTAGAGAAGTACATACATCATCAGTAGCGTAAAACATTAAGCTCTGGCTTGTGTTAATTACAAAGCATATTGCACGTTCTGTCTGCTTAACATATCTTCATTTTCAATCTAATCCACTTCAGGGGAAAAAATAGAATATCTCAACATTTCTGATTAAGCATTAAAGAGAAGAACCAACTAGTGTTTTCAGCATTTAGAGCGTTATTTCTTTTTAAAGATGAATATATTTAGTAGCACAATAAAGAACAATGCCCTAGCTACTAAAAAAGGTTAAGTACTTGCATAATGTTTCCATCTCTTCATTTTCTGAAAGAAGTATAATAATAATAATTACACTTTATAATAGAATTTAGTGGCTGCCTAACTGTGTTTTGATTTCTTAGGATTAGCAGTTGGCGCTGTAATTGTTACTCCTCCTGATTGCAAGAAGCACAGCATTTAACCAGTCAATTCTCATTCAGCATTTCACAGACTGCATCCTTTTTGAGACTGATTTACAGGTAATGAAGTAACCTATATTTAGATATTTTTCAGGGGATGATTCTTTGGGTATTTTTAGTTGGAAGTTAAGTGTGCACATTCTAGGTACTAAATGAATAATGCTGCTAATATGCATAAAGTTATTGGATTTTTTAAAAGATAGGATTTAAAGTCTTCCTTATTTTTAATTGTGTTAGAATAGAAAGCAGAAAATAGACTTGCATATCTGCATTTTTTTTAGTTGGAAAGTTCAACCTTCTGACACACATAGCATGCAAGAACTGATCAAGTATAAGATTCATAAAAAGGAATATTTGAATAGTGATTAGGTGTTGAATCAATACTTATGTCAAACTGATCTACTAATTTGTTTTATTTATTGGATTGTGTAGCACCTGTCTCTTGACATTTATCAAAGTATGACTGAGAAGGGAAAAATTGCCATTATTAAGATTTCCAGTTTTCCTCTGGGTTTCTCTTTTCCATAATGTTAGTTAAAGCATGATTCTGCGCTTCCTCAGCAACAAAATAACATTACCTCACAGCCCCACAACACTCAGGTGCAAATTCCCACTGATCTATGGGGCTAGGATTTCACCATTACAACTGAACAAAAATTATAAACCAATAAATTTTATTTCAGCTTATCAGATATTAATGTGTACTGTTCTGTACATCACAGGTTTGTGGAAATATTGACTGGAGGGGATCTCTGGGCACCACTATTCCAATACTCTGATTGGAGCAGCACTATTGCCAAGAGTAAGTTGGCTCATTCACGGTGGCTTGGTCTTATTCTAATCGTAACAGTTTACAAGGATGGAGGTTTCATAGCTACTCTGAGCAAGACATTCCAGTGCTGCACAGTGAATTTTCTTTCCTTATATTCACCTGACAGTCACAAGGTGCGATCTTCAGCCATTGCTCCTTCTATTAGTGCTCCTTGCACTAACCAGAGAGGTTTAGCTCCATAACTTTGCCACTGCCTTTCAGATGGCTGCAGACCTGTGCTAGCCCACAGTTTAGCCTCCTCTTTGTCAGACTAAAGACGTCAAGTTTCCATGGCCCCCCCTTCTACGTGATGCCAGCTAGACTGTAAACACCCTGGTAACTCCCTCTGGGCAATGTCTGATTTACCTATGTCCTTCTTGAACACGAGAACTCAAAACCGAACACAGTCTACTTGTGTAGGCCTGCCAGTGCCCAGAAGAGGGAGAAAACAACTTCTCTTGATCTAGTGGCCATGATCTTGTTACAGCAAAGTGTGTGGTTCACAACTATGTCAGCCAAAACTCAAATACACATTGAGCCCATGTTGTTTTATTTTTTAAATAATCCATGGTAAAATGAGTTGCTTAACATTCTACCCACACTCCCTGCTGTAGTGTTATCCCTTTCAATGGGGAGTGTCTATTTTCTATCCTTCGATAATGAAGGATATGACCTTGGGGTAATACTTAATCCCTGGTCAGATAACCTGAGGTTTCTAAGTCATCTTCACAGGCCAGAACAGGACATGTCAGTTGCAGCTATATCTTAGAATCAAAGTGTCCTGGGGTGGCATAATGATATCTTGTATTCCCTATCATTTATATGCTTGACCAGAATATGGTCTTATACCTTTAACTGGGTCCTGCAGCTGGGAGAAGCTTTGCCAGCGCGGGATGTTTTGAAATTCTTCCCCCGGCTGTGCTACGGGGCAGTGAGAAGGAAGAGACACTGATTTTGTTTGTTTTTTTTTTCCCGGGAGTCGGCTGCTGCTGCTGCTGGTTGCTGGCGCTACTGGTGGGGCTGCTGCTTGGGTTTTCTTTTTGATTCTTTTTTTCCCCCTGGGATTGTTTTTTTTTTCCCATCATTTTGGACCTTTTTCTTCGACTTGCTTTCTCTTCGGAGAACCTGAGGAGTCCCGGGAGGACAGCGGACGAGAATCCTCCAGGGAGCCACCGGAGGAACTCCACCTGGCCCTCCGGGGACCCTGGAAAGGTGAAGCTGCGCCGGAGGAAAAGGACACTACAGCTCATCAAATGTTTGTTCAGGTTTAATGACCCCTTTTCCCCTTTCCCCTTCCACTGTGTGGTCGGTTAATTAAACAGCTCTTTCCCATTTTCAGCTGAGATATTCTGTTGTTGTGGGGGGGGAAGGGGTGCTAGAAACCTTTGCTGTGGGGAAGGCACCTGTTCAGAGTGCTTTCCACCTAGGAAAATTTATCTCTAATCTGAGACACAAAGCTAAAACAGTGGTCCTGGAAGAGACACTATGCAAGGGATTCTGGATCTACTGAAGACAGATATCCTTATGTGCAACTTAAAACTTGCATATGGTAAATATGCAATGATCTTTTCTGGTACATAGATGTGTTAAAGTTCTACCTATATTTAGATTAAACACATTCCACATATTCCACAATTCCCTGTATTATTATCTTTGTTTCTATCCTACTGGGTTGCAGTAAAATAAATTTGATCTGTTACACACTATTTACATTTCAGTGCTGGGCTGGTTGCATTAGATTTCCCTTATGGCATTTCAAATAGTATAATACATAGAGAGCAATGAAGGAAAAGCTTTATGTTCTCAGGAATAAAAGTCAAAGGACTTCAATATTAGTAATAGTAAACATGAATGGGGTCAGACAGAGGCTGATGTTCATAACACCCTGGTTTTCTATTATATCTACATGAATAAGAGTTATGGTTTTGAAGTATTGAAATTTCAAAATCATTATATCTACCAACCTTTTGGTTCCTTATTACTTGCAGACTGCTACTAATGTCTGTGGAAATTGGTTTTTTCAAAAGTCTACCCCAGACAGAGTAAAATGTAGGATGTGAGAATTACTTTTGCTGTTATTCCTGTGTATTTTAGGACATGACACTTTCTAAAAGTATGGGAACCCCTAAAGCTACATGCACTGAGATAAAGAGTTTCACACTAACCTATAATGGATCAAAGCTTGGAAAACTCTCCTGCTTCAGCTGTACAAACACCTCACTCTTGTGTAATGCTTTCAGGAAGAGTATCTTCTAATACTAGAGGGTTGTTTAATGGGCATCTTTATTTTTCGTTGACAGTGAATTCATCCATTTCAAAGGGCAAGTACAAGGTCTATGGACATTTAGGTCCCATTTGAGTGCTCAGAGCAGAACCAAATGGGATGCAAATGGTCTTGTTATGGACTCAAGGTAAATTCTACACTGATTAAATAGGCCATGGTGTCTCAGTGAGAGACAATGGTTAACAGCAGTAAGGGTGGAAAAAACCCTGTTCAAGTGATAATGTCTATATAAAGTGTCCTCTTTGCCACTTCAGAAATATAAAATTAGGCCTGATGAATTTAGGCCCTTGATTAAAGCTTCCAACATGAAGAACTTGCAGAAATGCAAAATGCTCTCAGGTAAATTGGTGTGGAAGTGCTATCACCTAATTTCACATAGTACACATATTTACTCGAATTCTTTTCAAACCTCTCTGCTGGTCTGTTTGTATATACTGTTGCTTTCTCTGTCATCTATTAATTCACTTGAAAGAGTACTTTCTGTCTTGCTTCCCACAAAGCCTGAGTGTCATGCTCCTGAGAATTAACACTAAAACTGTAATTCTTAGCATTCTAATTGTAATTTCAAAATCAAAGTAAAAATCTCATTTTATAAAATTTAAAATAAAGTAAGCCCCTAGAAAAACAAAACTGGCCTCATTTGTTGGTTCTTTTATTTTCAAAATACTTTCAGAGTTAGAACAATTCAAAAGAGTGACGAAATAACTGAAAGATCTGCATCACCTATGCAAAACACAAGGTCAGAGCACATTCATAATTTATCACATAAATTTTCTACAGTTCACTCACCACCTTTTCAAATATCAAGAAAATAATTATCTGTGAATAATCCAAATTCTTCCTCTAAAAAACCCATTGAGTAAGTATCATTTTTATTTCTTTAATTATAAATTGATTATCCATGCTGCCTTACTGAATGGCATGATGTTCATAGATAGTTCTTTTAATGTAATGAGATTGTTCTCAAGAAAATGAACAAAAAGAAACTATAAAGACACATTTCCATGGTATTTATAAATCAGAAGACCTTTGTGTGCTCAGCTTTCTCATTTCTTTATGGCATTCTTTGTTTAAAGCAATGTGTATCTTTTTTTTTTTTTTTTCCATAGTAAGCTGTCACAATTCTCTGCTCAAGAATTGCTATTATTTTGTGATTTTAATTAGTTTACCCACTGGGAAAATTAAATGCTTCAGTGTGTACACAGAGGAGTAGTGAATGAAAATGGATTCCCATAGAGATTTCCTAGCAAAAAGTTTACATTTACTTTATGCAAACTTGGTGACTAGTTTTTAATTCTTGCAGTGTTTAATTTATAATTGTATTTTTTTAGTGCAGGTTTTCTTGAAACTGATAACAGTGATAATCTAATGTTCAGAAAATGGTTGACAACCTTATTGTTAGGTGTAGTTACTCCATCTTTCAATGTATCTGGACATGGTGCCAGCTAATATAGCTACAATTCTTATGAAATATGAGATATTTATAATATCATCGTTGTAAATATGAATAGTTTATCCAGTTTGGACACTATTCTCTGGTATGTAAGATACTATCCTGGAAAATAAAATGTCTGTGTTTAGCAACATTTTAGAATAAGCCGTCACTCATGGACCTCTACTCAATTCTTTTCTACCTTTTTCTGTGATGTCTGCTCCATGAAACTATTATAATTTTCATAGTGCTTTTTCCATTTTACCTCAGACCCCCATTCTCCACTATAATTGTCTAAATCCTCTCTTTTGAGATTACTAGCTCACCCTGGTTTTGATGCCCACTGATACCCTATATTACTTCCTTCAGTATTATTCATTCCTGTTTGGTAAGGGTTGTCCAGTTTCATACTTGTGTTTTACCACATTATCTTATCCTTCCTGGTGTTGAGCAGTGGTAAGCTCTTAAGGTAAGCTTATTTTTTATTATACCTTCAGTTACTGACTTTGTAAACATCTCTAAGAGTAGTCACTTTTTCTCATGTCTTTTCTCTCAGTTTACAACACCTGCCCCTCTGACACATTTTCTGTCCTCAAATTGTCTAAGAAAAATTTCTGTCATCTCAATTTGCACCTTAAAAATCCTATCCTCTCACTTGTGCACCTTAAAATTTCTGCGTTGCCTGCAATAAAGCTCTCATGTCTATGTCTGTGTCCTGTCTATGTTCTCCAGAATGTTCTGGATTATATGTGCACCCACATGTGCACCCCCAGACTTCTGCATCAGTCGAACATTCTTGTGTGCCCAAAGGACCATGGCTTCATTTTTAAAACAGAGGTTTCATGGCATAGCGGAATGACCCAAACTCATTGCACCATGGGGAAGGTATCCTCCGTTCCCTGCTACATGGTAACCGTTCTTTGCTGTGTTTCTCGTGGTCAGACACATCTGACACATCAGATAAGGCAGAATCACAGGATGGCTGAGGCTGGAAGGCACTTCTAGGGGTCATCTAGCTCAGTCTCATGTTCCCAGGAGAGTTAGATAAAACAGGTTGTCCAGGACTCTGTTCAGCTGGGTTATCAGTATCTCCAGTGATGGAGACTGGATATTGAGCCTTGGTGACCTCTCCTTAATGTCTAATACTCTGCAAGCAACAAACCTGCCTGACTGCTCAGCAGGCATTTGCCCTCTGCTGGCACTCATCACTTCCTCTTGGTGCTGCTCGGGGACTCACTCTCAGTTGACTTTGCTTCTTCACTGGACGCAGCTCACAGTTCCCAGGCACTTGCTGCTACCAGGACACTGAACCCATGGAAGAGCTGCAGACCTTCAGGCAGAACACAAGGAACAGGAACTCTTTTCCTGGTACTGGAAGACATAAGCTTCCAGCTTTTACTCTCGTTTTCCAACCCAACAGGCAGAGACCTTGCCTTCCCCTGTCCTTTGGTATAGCTGTGGGGCTCAAACACTTGTACCCTCAGGATCTCAGAAAAGCTTAGTTCACACTCCCTTTTGTCATCTCTGACACCTCTTGACCTCACCCTGCAACTCCTTTCCTTGGTGACACAGAGGCTTCCCCAGCACACACTTCAAGGGGACAGCTAAACCTTCTGACTCAGAAAGAGACACCAATCACCTCAATCACCCAACAGTCTGGAGGTGCAGAGCACCTTCCTCCCTCCCTCCCTCGGGACCTCACTCTGCCCTGTCAGGAAAGGTTGCTGCAGGGCTGGTGCCTGTGGTGTCACCACCACTGCAGACCCTGCGTGCGCTGCCCTCAGCAGAACTGCTGGCCTCACTTCTGTGCACCTTCTACTCTGGCTACTTGCCTCCATTGGCTGTGGTCTGAGCTGCAGACCCCTAGGCACAGGCTGAAATTTTTTTGAATTTCCCTAATCATTTGGAACAAAGCTCTTTGACCAGGAATAGCTGACAAACAAATCATATTGTCTGTCTCACAAAGCAGGCGGGCAAGGGAGGAAGAAAGGAGCTGCAGGCTTCCACTCAGCCTTGAAAAGGATAAATGCTCTTAGCTTTAACACTGTGTGCAAAAGGAGGAGGAATCATTGCTTCCTCCAGGCAAACTTGAGGATGTACTCTCTTACTCATGCACATGTTTTCCTTCATTCCCAAGTTTCCAACAGAAGTGACTCATAACTTCAGAGGAAGTTTCAAGGACACAAACTTCAAGTTCATGCAAATGTGTCACTGAAACTCTGGGCAAGATGCTGAAGCTTGAGAGCTAACTCAATTTGTTGCCTACTTTAATTTCAATTCAGACGTACTGGTATTTTCTCCCCAAATATCCCACTGGGTCTTTGAGAAGCAGTAAAAGCAATATAGTATATCAAACTGATAATACTGTTGAATATTACAATCTGCTTCACTAAATAGGAATGTGACAATTTGCAAAGGTTTTGACTAATGTGAATAAGACACATCAGTTAACATCAGTTGGCTCATTTTTTTTAGAGAGTTTTCTCACAGATTAATTAGATAATTAAATTAATAACTGTTCTGCTTGTTTTTCTTTTACATTTATAATTTAATTAAATAAATAACAAGAATATTAAAAACTTACATTTGTGTTGCTTAGATATATTTTTTGTTTAAAGAAAATACCTACCCAAAAAGCCTTGCTCATTGTCAAGTTCCCGAATTGAATGAACTTGTTCTTCACTCTGGAAATCCCTTATTTAAAGTAAAGCAAATACGGAAAAGTCAATGGAACTTAGAATTTAAATAGCGAAAAGTTAAGCAAACAGTTATGGTTACCACGCTAACATTAACACTACTCCGCTGAGTTATAGATTATTTTGTCTCAGATTTTACAATAAAATTTATAATGTTATTTGTATACAATCCACTAAAATTATTCATGAATGCTAACAATGCTCCTCTGTTACAGATCTTGGAAAGATGAAGAGGCTATATGGTTTTGCCAAAGGTAATACTGTCCGTATCTAAAATTAACAGGGCCAAGATGAGAACTCATATATTATTTAGTATTTGGTGGTGCTCATATGCTCATTTAGATACTACCATAGGGCTTCTATTTATTCATTAGGAGAAAACCATAAGAATACTTTTCAAATAATATCCTGCGGTTTTATTTTGTCTTTATAAAATGTATGTATAAATGCATCTGAAGAGTTGCAGAATTACACTGGTTTTATAACATCTGAATCAGGAAGCTTTCTCAGCTCCAAGACAGACAGGAGAGGTAAAATTACACTTGAGTGGGAAATTGCCTGGTAGTTATTACCTTCACCTGAGAAAGCAGAAACACAGGCTTGGGCTCTAAGTTTTAGTTAGTGAATACAGACTATGGCTGTAAGGACAGATACAATCTCTCTTCCACTAGCCTTCTCACTCAAGAAATAAATTTAGAAGAGCCTAATCCCCAGCCAAAAAGACAAATGCCTACATATTGCATGATGATTCTCATCAGCCACTGGATTATAACTATTTTGGGTGGGATCCATTTTCCTTGGACTTTCTTGTCTATTTTTTTCCAAAAGAAAGATGAAAAGAAATCATAATCTCATGTCAGTAAATTATTAAATTCAGGGCAGTAGAGAATATTTCACAACTGTTCTTAAATCTGCAAAAGGTGATTAACTTAACTGGAAAGTCTGAGTCTAATGCATGTTAGAATTAGCACACCAGCATTACATCTTCCTGACTTTTGGGCACAAAATCCGTAACAATTATTTTTTTATTAATTGATTAGGATTCACTACATAGATTGGTTAACAGGGAAGGTACTGCTTTGTTGGAGGGCATGGCTGCAGGAGGTCCAGCAGCAAAGTCTGGAGAGGCTCCTGCCGTCTCTCTTAGTGCTGAATAGAGGAGCTCTCTGGCTGAGCACACTGGGGGGGGCATAGCCTGAAACGCATGAAGAGCAGAAATAAAACATAAAGTCATTCCCTGCAGAGGCAGGAAAAAAGGCACTAATTATCACCATGGAGAGACTTGCTAAGCAGTCAGTTGGATAGGGCACCAAGAAAGGCAGAAGGAGTCAGGGGTGAGGTAACTTGCTGGGAATGGGGATTATAAAACTACAACTCATATTAAGCAGAGAGCCATGTCTAGATATTACCTAGAATAAAAATTTGGTGACTGAAAGGTAAAGGTATTGAAGTGTCCTGGAAGGTGAATATAGGAATACCATTTTTTATGTTCATGAGCATTTCTTGTGTGTTTTATTCTCCAATTCTTCAAAGTACACCTGGAAGCACCTCTTATCACAATTTCTGTGATGGGATTTAAATGGTTTTATTTCATTTTTCTAACTTGTTAGTGTCTTTCTAGTGAATTTCAGATTCTACATGAGTTAATAAGCATTTGCTGTTTCTTCATGGTCTGTGGTGATATTGCTTACTGACAAGTCATCATTGTTAGCACTAGGCTTGGGTTTTTTTGTAATTTACATTGCAAGTCTGTTCCTGACTGAGCTTCCTGATGGTGTTAGGTATATGCTTTCTCTAAATCTCCTTTCACCACGCTTCAGAAAGACCATACAGGTAGAAGAAATGGTTGAAATATTCTGCCACAATGCTATACTATTGTTCTTGGCAAAAATTAACTAATCTTTTTAAAGAATGCATTAAAGAGTAAATACTAGAGAAAAGACACATATAGACTGAAAGGTCTGAGAACTGTTGTTCATGGCAAAAAGTGCTGCAGCATGTGGGACAGTTGGGAAATTGTTTTGGACTTTTTTTTCTTGGGTTCAGTTTATTTTTCCATTATTTTTCCCAAGGCTGTGTTTTCAACTTTTAAAAAATCAAAAATCTTGATATATTTTGGCATTTGGAAAAGGGGCTAATTTTCATCTGGTTAAAGATAAAAGTAAAACAAAAAAAAATCTGATATTTATATCTAGAGTACAGCAATACATGGAAATTAATACATCAGTTAAGGGGTATGGATATTAAAAACATATTTGAAATGATATAGTGTTAGAAAATTGGCAACTAACAGAAAACATGGTGATCTTCTGAACGAAGGTAACTCAGGTGTTTGTTATGAGGGACGAGTAGTAATCCAGCCTCCATTACATTCCTGTGTGCTCTTAATCTGGCCTCCAGCACCAAATCAGAGCTTTCCCAGACCATTCTTCCTCCAAACACTTTCCACAAAATGCCTCTTTGCCTTGTGATATAAGCATGCACATAAATGATTGCAAGCTTGAATCCTCAGCAATGCTCTTGAAAATCCAAGACCTTCTTTACTGTTTTAGGTAAAAATTAAATAACACTTCTTTATCCTTCCAGACTTTTCACTAAAAACTGCCTGAGAGTGAAACAGGGTATAAAGCAAATATTGATGGGTAAACATTCAGGATTTCCAGTCAGAATAGTCCTGGAAATTGCCTAGCAGAAAATAATTTGGAAATATGTTTTCCTGTTACTCATTTCATTTCATGTTGTCTTTTATGTTATTATTTTTTCCAATTATTTTTAAACTATTATTTCATTCATATATGCTTATCTTCTTTAATCTATTGCACATGAAAATTAGTAAAAATATTAAAATATTTTGGATTATTCCACACCAAAACTGGGGAAGCTGTTGAAAAGGTTTTATGCATTTTTATAAAAAACTAGTGGTTAGAAAATGACCTGTTATTGTTGTTGTTGCTATCAAAATATGAGTCCCATGTTGTTTGGTAAGAAAGAGACATACCTGGAATACTATTTACAGATCTGGTAATTCATTTTGATAAAAGTGATTAAAGAGAGATTAAGATTAGATTCGGGAGAGGTTGATAGGACACATAGAGGCAATGTTAAAAGAGTACATAAAAATATTGCTTCTTTAATTTGGTACAAGAAAGTTTGAAGAAGAACAAAATTGCTTCCCACAAATGTCATTAAGTAGTTTACTTAGCTGGCTCTGAAAAGGGACTGTGTTGTGCTTATGTAGGGATTACATTATGCACGTCTATGAAAGCATTAAAAGCATCCAAGTTTTTTGTCCAGTCCCTATTTTCTATAAATTTTATTTACCTCTATAGCGACTATGCATTTACTTTTGCTGTTATGTATTGTACCTTACTCCTCCTTTCTTTGAGGAAGGTACTGTTCTTATTATAACCTTTTCACATTTTGGGTACTCACTCTCCTACGACTTGAAACTAGGAAATATTCCTAGGATTTACTCTATTTACTTTATTTCCATCAACAATGCTTTCTTTTTACTGTTCCATGGAAGCTGAACAAAGCCTTCTATGATTCAAATACTGTGCATTTTCCCAAGTATAAACTATAAGAATTTGAGTGATTGTAAACATATAATGGGTGTTCATAAATAAATCCTATGAACTAGTTTTCTTAGTAAAAAAAAAAAACAAACCTGGTATCTTTAAAATGCATTGTATTATTGTTATTCTTTTTCTGTTTAGAGATAAGTAGTTCCAAAGTCTTTAAAAGATGTACGATGGTGAGGATCTGTTTGCCTCACCTGCAGATTTGTTCATTAGCATCTGCTAACATCTGAAATCCTGCTCCTCTGAAATTATTGAATGTAAAGAATGTGGGATATGTGTAATATATGTGTAATTACATTTTAATTTTACCACCTTTTCTTTTTTTAACTGTGTGTTTTTTGAGAGTCAGAATTTTTACCATTAAAAATAGATGTTCATTATTTTACAGACTGTAGTTTAAAGGCACCCCTGGTTTTTTTACATTTGCTTATTGTAATTGCAATGTTGTAGTTATTTTTGTTCAATAATTTAGGAAAAAAAGTGCAGCTGAATCACCCTTCAACGTTATGATAAAAATAAATTGAAATGAGCTCAGAAAAGAATGTAATGCTCAGATCTTTTCTAAAGTGTTGACACAGAACTTTGGGAAGGAATCAGAACCTATAATCTAAGTTTAATATTGTGGTGTAGAAACCACGTTTTCTATGATGTTGAAGTCCCATTGAATATATAATTAATTTTCATTAATGCACTAAAAAGAGAAATATTTTGTGCCATACTCTGTTATCAGTATAGGTCAGAAAAGTTTATGTATTGCACAGTACAGGTTTGCCACTCTTCTAAATTAATGTTGACTTCATACTTTTAAATTTCTATTTTTTGGGAAAGATATAGCATTGTTTTTTTAGTATTGTTCAAGACAATTGCTCTAATGTGTTGGTGTTAAGATTTCAATTTGGACCTCCACAGTGTTGCAAAAAAGAGAAAAGGAACCTAAATGAGCTTCTGACTCTGGCAAAGTAAATTCCTCTTACAGTCTTGATGTACTTTTCAAGTGACTTTAGAGAAATCAAGATAAGAACCAATGAAAATGTAACAATGCCAGAATGACACACCGTAATCTCTATATGGTTATTCAGTTTCACACATGATAAAACTCTCTTTCCTGGATGAGAAAGAGAACTCTGAATAAATGACCCCAAAATACATAGTTTTTTGGGTTTTTTTAACTTTCTTAATGACAAATGACTGATAGGAAAGTCTTCAGGCAGTATGATGTATTAAAAAAGTGTCAACAATGAGCAGTCAGCCCTGTTTATAGAAAGAAATTCATTTTGGGACAAGAAAACTAGTTAAAGATTGTTTAAATGTATAAAGGAGTGAATAAATTTGCCTGTCTTGCAGAGATTGAATGCACTCCTGAAGTTTGTGTTTGTGAAATCCATGAATAACAAGATCAATTCTTGTTACATAGACAGGAATGGAAGAAGAATTAAAACACTTGGGAAACTTAGATTTTTAATGAAGCCAGAAAGGAAACTTAAGGTCAAAAAGGAAATTCACACTTAAAATATTACACCACAAAACTTACCATCAAGACATTAATTTCTTTTTGCCATCATTTACTATAGTAAGGAGAACAGGACCACTAAAGATTTTTACTCTGTTACATAGCTTCAGTATTATAATTTGCTATGATTTCCTGTGGTTTTACATCCATTAGGGATACCAGAAATCAGATAATGAGAACACAAAACCGCTGTGAATTTCTGCAAAAATGTGGACAGGGCTTGGTGGGGCTGGAGAATTTGTAAACTCACCTTATGCTCCAATATGGCAGCATTCAGATCCATGATAAAATGGCCTGCAAAGGTGATTTTTCAGTTCCTATTCTGAACTCTGCATCCCAAAGTATTTACTGACATTTCTTTTTCTCTGTGTTGAATCGTACACATTCTCTACCCGGCTCACACACTCACAGGAGTTCTCCCACAGAAAAGTAATGACAGAATGACATTTTCTTATGCATAGGTAATTTTCCTTCCTGGCTTCTCTGTGGTTGTTACCTTGACCTGTTCAATTCTCTTATGAAGACAAGATGTTTAAATCATTGTTTTCTTCTCAAAATGGCTGCATTTTCTGATTGCTTTTATTATTCTTTCTCTCTCACTTAACACAAGGTAAGCCTGTTACACTGGGCTTTCCAAAGGAATAACTGGAATTCTTAGCAGATAAGTTAGGAGAACAAAGATATTTATGTATACATATATATATTTGTACACATAAAGATTCTTTAGTATTTCTTGTAACAATATCTCCTGAATTCCTACATGGCTCCTGAGCCATGGATTAGCAGTCTCCAAAAGACATTGATTTCGGTTATTTACTAACAGCCCAAGGCTTACACCTCTCTGGAGCCCAATGCATAAGCTCTCATTGATGTCAATAGAACTCAGGGACAGGCACAACTTTTTAGAATGGGTATCTTTTATTTACAAGGTGTTTTTGTTCCTGCTACTGCATTTGTCCAAGGGCTATATTTAATGTACATGTTTTATTGTTCTCACTTAACGTTGCTGACAAGGTGGATAGTATTTTACTTCATCTCTGACCCAAACTGATGGACAACAGTCACTGTTCATGAATGGCTCTAGCACTGTTTTTATGGGAAAAGAGAAGTAACATTGTTGGTATGGAATTACAATTGAGCTTAAAACAAAAGACTCTGTTTCATCAAATAACAGCTAGAAACTTGTCTGACTCTACAAGTTCCAACTGAAAGTCACAAAGACATCCAGTTTCAAACCTAATAATTTTGTCTGTTTCCATAATGCTTGCAGTAATAGCAACCCAGCTGGAAGGAAGGAAATAAGTGACACTTTCTACCCTAAAGCTGGAAAGGGAAGCAAATGCAGATGAGTGCTATATCTAATTGTCTCTTATAAAAAAAATTGAGGCTTCCTACTTTTTGCCCTTTTTTTCCCCCTGAAGTACCCATACTAGGTACTGTGCTTACCACATATAAACTTTCCTATTTGTATCCATTGTGTACCAAGCTAGCCTACTGTTTTGGGATATTTAAGGAAACAGACAGAATGTGAGACAGTAAGACAATGAGATTCATATGTTGTTTCACTCTAGATCCTAATTTTTTTCTTTTGATGATAAAGAATAACCTAGACAAATAGATTTGATGTGTAAGCCTAGAGTATAGATGTCTGAATTTAGTTCCTCTTTCTAAATACTTGGAGAGTTTAGGGTAGGACTCAGTGCCTGAGTAGGCAGAAAGATATTCTGCTGCATGGGGGTGGCACTTGGCTTAGAAATTGATACTCAAGGCAAAGAAGGTGCTGATTTAGGCATCTCCAGCCTGAGAGTGTTGTTGAAGGGATCTTTCTAGATCCCTTTCTGCAATCCAGAAATTAGTTTTTACCTAAATCTCATTTTCGGTGTATACTGTTAATCATACCTGTGGCCTTGCCATCACTGCTGTAAATTGGAGATTAAATTTGTTACTGACGTGGATAGAAATATTGTCACTTTAACCTGTTATAAATCAGTGTAGCTGTATATAAATTGACCAAACCTTTGCTGATTTCCATCCAAAAACAATCTATCATACTGAATTTATTTGAAGTTTAGCGAGTTCTGTTGAATTGATAACTGTAACATGGTAGTTGCTGTGATTTGTATGATATGTAGAAGCTTCCAGTATACTTACCAGAAATTAAAATGCAATGCAACCCTAGATTTTTTTAAATTCCTTTTTTTTTTTTTTTTAATTGCAAATGCACAAGAGATGTTGAATTTTTGTTTGTTTGCTTTGTTGAGAAAACAAAGTATTTATCACTGGTTCTGGAATGTAAGCTAGTTGTTATTGTTTTACATCTGTGGAAGAAAATCGAGGTTTCATTTCATACGTTAAGCTGGGTGAATCAGATTGCATATGACACCTCTCCTGTGTGACAAATGGGTTTGTAAAGTATTACTTGCAGAGCATAATGGTAATTTGTCTACTTGGTGGCTGTAACAAACGCATTACATTTTTGTTTAACGGTTATAATTCATCATTTCAATACACAGAATACTTTATTTCTCAACAGGGGATAAATAGGATGTCATCATTAAAGTTACATTTGTTTCCCAAAAGCAGCAATACTAATTCATTCTTGTGTCTCCCCATAAGTAGTAGCCAGGCTGAGTCTGTAGGATTGCATTTTTAAGAACAGTCAAAAATTATACTGAAGAAAGAACCATAGTGCATGACAGCTCCATGCTCATTTGAGCAAGTGTAGCACTATGGGGAGATGTAATAGGGCACTTTTATTTTTGACTCTTTGAGATGGAAATTGTGGCTGCTTTATCTACATTTGTTGATATGGGATTAGAGACTATTTATATATCTAAATTAATCGGAATTATTAAATCTCTTTTTCTCTGCACAACTTCTCTAGAAAGTTTTGCTTGTCCATGTCAGCTTCAAAAAAGAAAAAAAAATCCTTATCTTCAGAAGACCTTTACAAAGACAATAGTGAAACCAGAGAGAAAAATATTCTCATATTGCATGAAATATCTACAATAGAAAGTCCCAGTAGCAACACTTAAGATAAATCTAGACACACCCATTGTGGCTTTTTTGTGCTGGACATGTAAGAAATGTTATCAATGTAACCTTTCCTATAAAACTAATATATGATAATCATTAATAACGTCATTTAATGTTACCCAGAGATAAACTCAGCTGGATTGTAAGATCTCAATAGGTTTAGCACAGCAGTGGTCATTTATATGTAAGTGAGTAATTAAGAGCTGCAGAATTCTGAAGAGGATTTCTTCCAGATTAGAATATAAGAAGCAGATTCAGTATTTCTTCAGATGTAGTTATGTCTTTAATCTTACAGACAGAAATCTATGGGGTTTTTTTCTGTTTGGTGTAGAACCTTAAACCACTTCCATGTGTCCTATCACTGGATCCAGAAGGAAGAGATCAGAACCTCCCTCTGCACTTGCCCTCCTCAGGAAGCTGCAGAGAGCAATGAAGTCACCCCTCTTTTTCTCCAAACTGGACAAACACAGAGTCCTCAGCCATTCCTCACGGGACATGCCTTCCAGGCCTTTCATCATCTTTTTTTTCCTCCTCTGGACACATTGAAGGACCTTTACATCCTTCTTACCTTGTGGGGCCCAGAACTGCACTGATTAAGGTGAGACCACACCAATGCTGAATACAGTGGGATAATCACCTCTTTTGACTGGCTGGCTATGCTGTGTTTGAGTGACCGCTGGTTGTGCTGTGTTTTACGCACCCCAGGATGCTATTTGCCCTTGCTGTGGTTTAACTCTAGTTGGCAACTAAGTATATGACACAGCCCCTTGCTCACCCTCCTCCCTAGTGCCATGGGGAGGGATAATCAGATAAGAAAAGAGAACCCACAGGTTGACATAAGAAAGATAAGAACAGTTTAATACTTTAAATAAGATTTTAAAAACCCCAATAAAAATAGTAGCAATAAAAAGGGACACACACAATTCCCCTTCCAAAAAAAAAAAACCAACCCAAAAATAAAAGAGAATGAGACTAAATGCCCAATACAATTTCTCACCACTGACTGACCCATGCACAGCCCATCCCCAAGCACTGTTTGGCCCTTCCTGTCCAACTCCCCACAGTTTATACACTGAGCATGATGATTTACAGTACGGAATATCCCTTTGGCCAGACAAGGTCAGCTGTCCCAGCCATGCTCCCTCAGCTTCTTGTGCATCTGCCCACTGGCAGAGCACAGGAAACGGAAAAGTCCTTGACTTAGTGTAAGCACTGCTGAGCAACAACTAAAACATCACTGCATTATCAACATTATTCTCATACTGAATCCAGAATACAGCCCTGTACCAGCTACTACCAAGAAAATTAACTCTACCCCAGACAAAACCAGGACAGTCCTCATGATTGCCAGAGCACCCGGCAGATTCCTGTTGAGCTTATCACCAACCAGCATCCCAGGTTCCCTTTCTGCAGGGTTTCTCTTAAGCCACCCTCTCCCAACTTGTAATTGTGCCCAGCATTACTCCATCTCAGGTGCAGAATCCAGCACTTTGGCTGGTTAAACTTCATGGAGTCCAGGAGGGGAGGGCAGATTTGGGCTCTGTGTGGGTGTGACCATGTTGTTATTCTATTATTCTATACTTTACACATCATTGCAAGAAATTATCTTCAACAAACTTCAAGAATTTCCTAGACTTGATCATCATAGCAATATGACATTCTCTGTTAATGACTGAAAAGTTGAAATCTCCCAAAAGGACAAGAGCTTCTGATTCAGAGATTTTTCCTAATTGTCAAAAAAACCTCATCCTAGATGGGTCATCAGCAGTAAATCAACACTACAACTTCTCTTTTTGTTTTTCACCCCCCTAATCCTTACTCAGCATTTTTCAAACTCATCAACCCTGGCTGTAAGGGCTGTGCAGTCAAATGTCTTTCCTATACACAGTGCAACTCTTGCACTTCACCTGTCCTGCCAATTATGAAACACTAACCAACTGTATAAAAGTGCTCTACTTCATAAAAAATGAAAAAAACCAAACTTTTTTTCTCTTTTCACACTGGGAATATTTTTTTATAAAGCTACACTTATTTTTTCTCCACAGTTGGCTTTTAATACTAGCAAGAATTGTTTTATTGGTAAAGAAAATAAATTTTTTTTAAAAGAGTAAGGATTCTGGTCTACTTCTCCCTTACCCTTATGCTGGACCCTCATAATTTTTGCTCTTTGTTCCCATAAAGCAAACAAAAGAACCTTATTTAACGCAGGAGTGCTGGTGGAGTGAGATGTGGTCTCCTGCGTGATCCAAGAGCATCCCAATTCCCAGATAGACCTTTCTGGCTGCTGCATTCCACAGCATGCAGGCAAACCTGTTCTATCACTCATGCTGGTGTGTAGCACTGAGACACTCACACACCCCAGAGCCTTTGATAGGCTCAGCATTACCAGGAATACAAAACTCCAGAGGGCTCAGTCGTCTGGATATGTTCCAAAGGCCTTTATTCGTCAAAAGGACTAAAGGGAGAAGAGGCCAGGGCACTCTTCATGACCACAGATATAGGGGTGAAGAGCCAATAGGGTTGGAGAGGAGGCGGGGAAATATAATGACAACCAATGGGAAGAAGGGAGGGGTGGAGTGTGTGATACAATGAGAACCAATGAGGGGAAGGGAAGGGAAGGGTGGAGTCAGGGATACAACAACAACCAATCAGCATAGGAGGATTAGCATAACCTTAGGGAGGGACCCTTTAGCCAACACTCAGAGGGTGTTTCACACCTCAGAGTTGTCCCGCCAGTTTGCTGCTGCTGTGGGACCCTCTCGGCTTCTCTGAGATGGTTTCAGCCACCGCAACACTTATCAGATGTTTAGTTGCTGTTAAGTAAGGTTATTTATAAATGTTTATAAAAAGAATATGTAAAATAATTTAATTCCAGAAGTAAATATGAGATTAACTTCATGAACAGGAAGGTTATGATTCAGTCTTACAGTAAATCTTTGTAGAGCTTCCAGTACTGTATCAAAACTCTCAGCATGACACAAAATGATGATCTAATATAAATACACTCTTAATTGAAATCATTTTGAAATACATGGTGGGTTTTCATTGTACTGTCAGGCTTTACATAAAATTTTAAATTTTGTTTATTCATTATTTTTTTAACTTTGTTAAATCATGTATAGGCTGTCCTCTTACAGTTGACATAAAAATAAAAGTTTTTGTCAACTGTGTAAACTCCGGCTATTTCAACCAAAGCAGTGGAGACTAAATGTGTTTATATGATGTATGCTGTTTGCTGGAGTGTTTCAACAGTTATAAGATTAACAATCGTGGAAGAAATTTGAGACAAACCCTGCTCTGTGAAATCAGTAAATTTATCTCCAATGTATTATATTATATTTGCCTAAGTTTCTGCAGAATTAAATTTTAATATGCTGCAAGTGTCAAGGGCAATATAATTTCACATAGCAACCAATCTGAGAGTGGAAATGGCTTCATATAAAATTGGTAAATATATGTCTTGGTTTAAGATAACTATACAGGGTGGACACTCCAAAATGACTTACCTCCCCTTTCATTTTAACCACTCCCATTTCACCAATAAGGAGAGAGCAGTACAGGAAGACATAAATGAAAAAATAAGAGTTTGCTAAAAAATGAGCAGCAACAGGCAAAATAACAGTAATAATCACTAGACACAAAGGTGCTCAATCCATCAGAGTCTCCAGGAATGAGGAAAACAAAATGGCAGAGAAAGCCCTCTCCCGAAGATGGAGCCCTCTGCAGGCAATGCCATGGTCTGAGAGAGAAAGGCAAAATGGCCGACAAGGCCTCCTCTCCCCACAGAGAAAACAACACAGCAACCGAACCTCCGCGGTTACAAAAAATCCCTCTTCCCCTAAAACACAACCAACAGGGAGCAAGGGAAAAACAAAAAGAAAAGCTGGAGTCTGAAAACAGTCCAATGTCTCTTGAGCTGTTTGCTTCAGGCCACTGGATAGGACATTTCTCTCTTCTCTTGACGGCAGCTCTGTCGACAATGGCGACTGGAAAAAACTCATGAACTGGGTCAGCAGCAAGTCTGTGGTGTCAATTTCTCTGCATCTTCCTCAGCCCTGATGGACACAGCTGGCGCTGGCACTGCACTCTGAGTTGCTGGTGCACTGCAGGGAATGTCGGGGGAAGAAATGGTGCCACTTAAAACCAAAAACCAGCAGCTCCCACCTCCGCAGGTCCCACTGCACACAGGTATTTGTGAAATTTGCCCTAAAGTAGCCTAGGCTTGCAATCTCCCTTTTCTTGGAGACCTAAGCCAGGCAAGGAGCTTGGAGAGAAACAGAAGAAGGTTTCTGCGTTGTGCTGTCTCAATTTTCTTGTGAGAATGAAAGAGAAAGGCCCAGAGACTTCTGCCTGAGCAGCCCCAACTCTTAAAAAAGACCTCGGCATCCCCCAGTCTTCCAAACCTGGGATCAGATACCCCAGTCCCACTTGTGGCCCCCACATCTTTATAGAAACACTTACCATTTCAGGTCATATGATGTAGCACAGATATGGAACACAATAAACATTTTTTGGTTACCCATGACAATACATCAAACAAGAAAAGGTGTAACATTTTCATGTGTATGTCTTCATTCATTTTTGTTAGGGAATAATAAAAAAATCTATTGCATATGGTCAAGAAAGAAGAGAAAAGGTCTTTAAGAAAAAAAATCAATAATTTTGTCTTAATAGTGCCTGCCACTCCAGAGAGAAACTTCCCAAAGAAACTTTCTCTGCTTTTAGAATTATATGACTCAATTTAAAACTTAAAAATGTTAGGTTGATGATTAAAAAATAAGAAATCATTTGATTAAACGGAAATGAAATTGAGTGATGGGGGAAAATTATCATTTTATAGCATCAAAGTGACCAATTTGTCAGAGACCTTAGCAGTCAGAAAGTCCACTGATTTTATTCTTATAAAATAGGCTAAGGAATTTAATACTGAATCTGAAATTCTGTTTTGTTATGAAGGAAATAATAAAAAAATTAGTAACATGCATTGCAACAGAGAGTGAATGAATATAAATAGCTCCTTACATGGGCAAAACTAGACACACGCACTGACACACTCCTAGCTCTAAATGTGAGCCAAGATGCTGAAAGCTTAGCTAAAAAGTATTGAAGAATTCCAAATTTTAAAAAGGGAATTGGGGGAGGGGGGGATGAATCAGTGCAATGTAAATGTGTAAAGTTAAGTAGATGCTGTTTACTGGTTTACAGAATTAGTTTCCAGATGTAACAGGAAACTACCAATATTTAAAGTTGGCCCCTGGTCAGCTATGTATTTTTTAAAAAATTAAAGGCAATATTAGAAATATTATTTAATATGTTTCCTTTAATCAGATTTGTCATGTCTTTGTGGACAATACTGTGGAAACCTATGATTTATGCTGATGAACTTCTCGGAATTTCATAGGGAAATATATTCTTATTCCATATATCTTAAGTACAGATCTCTTAGGATAGCAAAATTGAGATTTTATATAGCACTTCTTATGATGTTTCTTTTGCAGGGGTAGAAGTGGGATTTGGATTTGAGAAATAAAAATGTTTTTCTGTATACTTGTCTAGGTGTCTAAATTCTCTGAGCTCCTTAATTCACAAGGGCTACAAATAGATTTTTCTCTCTGATGGCTCCACAGAATTATGTTGGGAGGGAGCCCCAGCAGGCAAAGTCTTGTCTGCATCCATACTGCAGCTCCTCCGGGGGCATCACAATGCATAATGCAAAATGAAAAATAGGGAATTGGAAAGGGAGAAGAGTTTTTAGGGCTAAGCATGTGTTACAGTTTTCCATGGTAAAAATTAATTTTCATGTCTCTGAAAAGTCAGAGGACTCATTATATTTTAAGTTACCAATATAGCAAGATATTGTCACTGATACTTATATTTGATTATGAGAAGACATGTTCACACAGAGGTCATCTGTAACTTTTATTCTTTTCATATAGATAATAGTATACTATATTCATTCCTCAGGCATGAAAAAAGTCCTTCTATGACATATATAGGTCAATCCACATGAATGGCAAGATTTTTACATCATAACTATACTATGGTTCACTTTTGCATGGGACTGCTGCCAATTAGTCCTCTTCCATGTGCAGTATAACCTTTTAAAATACTCAAGGGCTTTTTTATGTATGCAGAGTCTGGAAATTTAGTTATAAAAAGCATAAGTATAGAATATTCAAGGAAGTTATAGAAAGATGCATAATATAAATAAATGCTACAAAATATTTTATTAGTAAAGAAAAATCTGGCATCTCAGAAATTCTTGAAAATTTAAGTGCTTCTCTTTAATCACGTATTTCAGATTTGAAAGGTCGCGGGATCATAGGCCTTAAAAGCATGCCATGTTTCTAAATACAGAAAAGTTGTTTGTCACAGAACTGTACATCAGTGACCTGAGGCATCAGAGGATTAGGTTTGGGGTAAAGAGTGTTATTTAGATGAGAAGGAGAGGTGTCAAGAAAGTCACAAAACCAGCAGTCTATTTGGAGGTCTTTTGGGCCCCAAATCAACTAACAAAATATATGTAGGGATTTGGTAAATGGCTATGTAGTTCTGTTATTTTTGTGCATAAAATGCAAATGCTGTTTACTGAGGTTGTTGAATACCTGTACGTACTAGTGAAGTCATTAGGAGCAAGTCTTTCTCCACCACCTCCTTCTTTCCTGCAGTTTGCCAGCCTATGTGGAAAGGATACTAGTGCCTTAATTTGTCTGCCTTTTCTGCTCAGTGGCAATGAAGAAGGGTCTGTTGAATGGGATCCAAAACATCTGACCAGCTGGAAAATGGTTGGCTGTAAGTAGCCAGTAGGCAAGCTACCCGATGCAGGCAAATTTTGTAACCCTTCTTCATTTCCTCTGTATTTGGCTGGTTTATGGGAATTCGGTTTTGTTTACTTAAAATACACAACCTGTGGTCCCACTTCTTTGTAGACTTCACTGACAGTATTTTTTAAGATAATGGATACTTGTACTGTGATAGACAGAGAGTTGTTCATGCCGTCACCCTTATCTGAGAAACAGGAAACCCCAGGTGAAGTTGCTTTTCAGGATCTTGGATCCTATGCTAACTCGGATAAGGGAATTGGGAATTACTTCCTCCTTTTGTAACTGTGCCACTATACACACACAGACATGTTATCTATGTAAAAATTTAATTAAAAGGGAAAGTATATAAATAAAAATACATTCTTCTTTAATAAGTTGGTTTGAGTTCTACCTAATATTTGATATTTTATTTATATTTAATAACCCTATACATAGTGGTATATCATAGTGATAAGAAGCTTGCTTTGAATAATTCTGATGGTAGAAATACAAAGTGATGAAATATTGTTTGGGGAATCCAGGGAGCCTTAATAAACATGTAGAGAAATAAAATACTTGATAGTTTGAAAAGATAAAAACTGTTCAGGGACATGCATTCTGAAAATAAAGTGTAGATTTTTTTAGGTTGTTTCTTCCTTGCTTCAGTCTTCAGTGATAATAATATCATCAATTTTTCTACAAATGTGAAAAATTATCTAATTCATATCTGGGTTGCATCCAATTTAAATAACTACATGTCCAAGTGGATTCAGGGACAAATTTATTCTAGATGGGCTTCTTCACAATGGATATGTGCTTATGATTAGTGTTCTCTTAGAGCAAAGGGAAACTCTTTCAATGATAAAACATTAATTAGGAGCTCTGTGTAAGAGCTATGTGAACACAGAAGCACAGAATGACGGGGATATGAATGCAATTTCTACAAGAAATTCTAGCTAAATTTAACAGTTAAACTTAAAATAGGTAGATAATTATCTTTCTAGAGGTTCTTTCCAGCTTATCTGTTCTCTTTCAGCATGTATAATGTAAGCAATTCTGTTTGAGATTGAGAAACACATGCCCAGCACAAGTTCATGGGTAAACATTACATTTTTATACCTAATATATTTAGTCTTTGATCTTAATGAGTATGAGAACATGTCATACCTGACATATTTTCATTTACATTTAGGGAGAAAATACCTTAGATTTCTTAATACCTTTTGTCTAAATTTCAAACAAAAAAAATATGGAGAATAAACAAAGGATTTATTTCACTTATTCTATTTCAACAAAAATAAAGAAACTTTGTATTCTTTCTTCCCTTCTGATATAATACATATATTTAGGCCCTGTTATGCCAAACTCATGAAAGCACCTCACACTTCATGTAAATAACTTTGAAATAGCTTCTCTAAAATACAAACAAAGAAAGGGCAAATCAGAATGAGTACAACAAAAATATGTTAAACAGAGATGTATTTTTGAGAAAACTTATGCCTCATTTATATATAGCATATTGATAAAGAATTAGAACAAGGTATGCTTAATTTTAAAACCTCTCGGAGAGTATATTTTTGCAGGATCTTTTTTAATTATATATTTTTCAGTATTCATACACATTATATTTGTGTAACACTGGTTCTAGTTTAGATGAGGAAGTTTAAATACCTCAGGAAGAGAAGGTTCTTCAGTCCTCTCATGGAGTAGATAAATACAGTAAGACAAACTAGAGTTACAGGAACTAGATAAGCAGAGTTGCTGACAAAAACCCAAAGCTGTCTAACATTCCCAAATGTCCTGTTTATGTAATCAAACAATAGCTCCTATGCATTGCTCATGAAAGTCAATATCTTAATTAGTATTAGCAATCTGTAAATGGAAAAGATAAGTGAGAGCATTTTGGTGAAACATAAGAAAATACAAATATACAGTAATGTATTTCTTTCCCCTCCTCCACATCTGAAGGTTAAGGGTATTCTAGTTAGTTTTGTGTGAGCCCTTAATAATTTAACATTTCTTTCTTTAAAAACTAGATAAATCCAAATACCTCTTGGAGATTTTATCCCAGAATTTTGCTGAAGGGGTTTTAATCTCCCTGAATTAACAAAATCAAAGCTAATTTTAAAAGCTTGACAAGCTAAAGTAGATTTGACTAACAGATAAAGAAGCCTTTTAATAAACTGGTTTTCAGTTGATATTCGTGAGACCTATAAATTATGTATCACTGCTTTGAAAGTCTGTATAAAAATTAAAATAAGAGATATTTCTTTTTGGACAGGAGATAGCTTTAAGCTATTTTGAAATGGGGTAAAGGGAAAAAGAGTATAGAGAAGGAAAGACCTGAAGGGACTTTAGTTTTATTTCTTATAAAATATGATGTGGTAAGCATTCACAAGCTTTCTTTTTTTATTAGATATGAGAAATTCTTGCTTTCAATAAATCAGAGTCTTTTGTCTATTTTGTTTCTTATCAAATTTAAGATCTGGAGGTAAACCAGTCCAGAGCAGGATCTTTAAGATATTGGAAGTCAAATATCAAAGCCAAGATGAAGTGCTCTGACTGCTGTCCTGTCAGGTCTGAGGGTGTCTGTTCTCTGTTTCCTGCCTTGTCTGTTGCAAAACCCAGTTATATTAAGTGGCAAAAGTCTACCGTTTTGGGTCCATCAGTTAAGTGAGGGAGTAAAATATTTAATTTTCAGCTCCCTTGGGGTTGTTTTCTTAGAATGAATAAATTTTCCTTGACAATGAAAAATAAGATTCCTAGAAGCACATATCAGGACATAAACGGTAGTTAAAATAAACTTCTGGAGCAGAAACAAAATTAGAGAACCTATTAGTTGCCTAAACATACTTTGGAAAAATATACAAATTGATTAATAGCAGAACAAAGCATCCAGGGAATCTGCATGAGAGAATTTATGTCTGAAAGGAATTTTATTATTTCAGATTTCTACTTAAGGATCATAGATTTCTAATGTAGGTTCTCCATGCCTTAAAAATTCATTAAACCTTTGGCAAATACCAAGTGTTAAATGAAAAATCCAATGTTTATTGCAAATTTTTGTTTTCATAAATACAGATAAAATTAAGCTCTACTCCTCAACAGATGAGCATTTTCTATACATCTGTTTACACTAAATGTTCTACCCATGTATTGTTAACTATGTCAAAATTAATTCCAAATCCAATAACTAGATACATTGTTCTTCATTCACCTTGACTTACTTAATATAAATAGTTAAAATCACTCCTTCCCAATGAATCAAAACCAGCACCATATTCCTGATTGTGTACAGGCAATGTCTTGGTTTTTGAGACTTTTTTCCTTGCTTGTTTTCAATTCCTGGAATCAACAATTACAAAATTTAGCTTAAAAGTTAGTAATTATACTTTAGAAAAATATAAAATCCTTTGGCTACTCAAAAACCCATACTTGTCCTTTCAACCTAAGTCCATATTTAGTCCATACTATGATGGAACTACAGACTCTTCCCATGTAAAAATTGACAATCCTGTAATTGCAGCCATTTGAGAGAGACTTTCTCATGAGAAGTCAGCAAAAGAACTAGTACGTATAATTAAGGTATTCAAAGCCATTCTTGAATAGCCAATAACAGTAGATTTCCTTACAGAGTCTTAGGTTATTGACATATATTTCCTATTTATGTGGAAATATTGTCATATCTGGACACAGAGTCATGCTATATGCTTTGGAATCAGTGTGTGACTTCTGAAAGCACCCTTCATCTATTTTAAATGAACATGTTTCTGTTTGGCATGAATTTCCTGTATACTTTTCAAAATATAAAGCAGTAACACTCAACACATTGTTTTCAGTCTCTGATAGCACATGTGAACTGCCACATAACATATTTACTTTCCTTTCTGGAGAAAAGTCCTGGGGAGGTTTTCTAGAAACCCTTAGTCATTCATTACAAGTCTCTTCCTGAATATTGGATCATTTTTATAGTATTAACTTGCCTTTGCACCCGTTCCCAACATTATTTCTCTGTCGTGTTGTTGGTATTACATTGTCTTTATTGATTTGATGGTGCGCGAACCTATTTGATTCAATATCCTTGTGAGATGCTTATCTTAATTTTACCGTAGTTTAGTTAAGAACAGACACTCTATTCTTCTCGTGGTAAATACAGGTAAAATGACTATTTTGTGACATTTTAACACTCAGATTTTCTGCTTGTGATTCAATAGTTATGTTTTAAATTTTCACAAGAAATAACCAAAATTTGCAGGGTTTTATTCCGTCCACCCCACCCCACCCCCTCCTGTGTTCCCCCGTTGTTCCCTTGACTCCCAGATGGCATTAAGAAACTTAAGGAAAACTGTTAAGGGATATTTTTCTCCCTCTGCTTAATAGGTTTGCTGCAGTCACCAAAAAAAAGAAAGAATGTACAGTCATGAAGCTGATAATAATTGTTTGTTGTAGTGTATATGGCACAATATCACAATCATGTCCATTTAGGAGGTCTTCAGTGAAGCTATTGGACACTGTGTCCATCATTGTCTTCTCTTGTAAATTCTTTCGCTCCAATCTAGCGAGAAGATAAAAGTATTTATTGTCAGTCCACAAAACTTCAAACACCAAGAGAAATTTTGCAGTTCTTAATAGGTTTCATTACCTCTATCCTTCAGCGTTGTTCAGGTATGTGTAATATGTTGCCACATGAGTTTTTGTACCACTGACACAGTCCATTTGTTGTGTGTTTATGGTCATCTTTTTGGACTCATTTGCAGGAAGCTAGCTGAACATTATAGCCATAATTAACATGCTGTAAAATATAAATCTCAGTTTTTGAAATACTGATAAAGTAGAACTTACTTTTACTGCAGCATTGTATATTATTTCAGCCTAACAACAAATGTGACTGCACAGTGGTTATATAAGTGTGTTACAAACAGGTCATGGTGATATGCTGACCAACTGAAATGTATCAGGTGCGTGGGAGTTTCTATTTTTCCCCAAATTATAAGGCTGGAAGCAGTGTGTACTGTTCCATTTCTACTAGTTTCATCCTGCACAGTGTTTCTTCAGACAGAGTCAGTTACATGAAGTCACTCAAAGAAAATGTTTTTTCTGGAGTGACTTACAATGAGAACCTCAATTTTAGTAGTGATATCTTCCATAGACTTTGTATTTTTCAAACCTTTAAGAGATAATGAGCTAGTTTGTAAAGACAGTGCTGAAATGCTTCACACTGTGACTTGTTCCATTTACCACTGACTTCCTTCCTGCTACCCCTAGGAAATTCAGGAATGTAAGTCCTATAGGATCATTACAAACAAATTTAAAGTGTTCACAGCTTTCACCTTCTTCTGGGAATGGTTTCAGTGAGACATACTGAAGGCCTACCTAGGCAACAATTCTTCACTGCTAGCACAAATTGGTGATGTTGAGGTAGTGTATAGGAGAAAGGGCTGAAACATGGTGATAAATCCATCAATATATTCTTCCAGGACCTCAGAATCCAATTTGTATGGATTTTATGTGTAGAGACAGTATAAATATGCTTATTAAGCACTGGTAGTTTTCTCTTTCATGAATCTTGCTTTTGTGATTGTATGCTTGCTCTCGGACAACATGACAATTTTTGGCACCGTTCCTGTAAACTCCAAGTCTTTTGATACAATTAGAAGAGTGAGGCAGGATACTGAACTAGGGTTTTTGGATTGGCTAGTGAAATGCTGACATTTCAGATGATGCTGTTCTGTGGTGTTAGAAGACTCTATTTTGGAGACCCTGTCTTCCAAACAGTGTGTGTCACAGGGGCTGGGTAAGCCCAGTCCTGAGGCAGATGGAGTAGAAACTCTTTCTTTGTCCAAGTTCCCAAGAAAGTCTCCCATACTGACTTGTTAAAAATTATTCAGCTAGTGTTCCATATACTGCTGGGCCCTTTAGAATGACCTGATCTCCGGTGTCATAAGTCAGCAGGGGTATTATACATTTGTAATGTGAAAAAATAAAAAGAATGGTACACTCCCAGGTGGAAAAGTAAGAGATAGATCATACTTATTGCCATTTTCCATATTTTCTGACATCAATATGACTAGTAAGCAATATGGAAGGCCTTTCTGGTTTATAAATAATATATAGATGTACCAAAAATAATAGAGCAATTTTCACATTTAGACCATAATTTGATTTCAGGATAATATTTTAAATGTTTCACAGTATTTTAAAACTTTTAAAATCACTGTAATAATGCATTTTATACAGTTGTGTTTATTCCATTTTCTGTATAGGTGTCCTGGTTTCAGCTGAGAAAGTAGCAATTTTCTTCTTAGTAGGTGTAGAAAAAAAAAGGAAAAATAAAGTAATAGATGGACTCAGGAACTGACGAGCAACTCAAAACCACATTTCTTTTAAGCTGGGCAAATTGAATAATCTATCTAATAATAGACCTTTACACTGAGAGTCGTGTATACATTATTATTCTGCAGCAGAGAGATTTTGAGTAATGGATTTGGACAATTTAAAAAAAAAAAAGCTAAAGGACATATATTCATAAGTGCAATAACAAGGTAAGGTATTTTTAGTCACTAAAACTATTTTAAGTAAAGAAAAACTAAACAAAGGAACCTGGGATTGGGGATGTTTGTTCGCCTTTTTTTCTCCAGTTGTTCTGATCTATATTGATTTTCACACCTAAAAAAAAAAAAAAATCAATAATATGATTTCCTACTCATACTTTTCTTATTGAAATATCATAATGCTCAAGGTCTCACTTATAGCACTCAGCAGCCTGGTAATAAAATGCTGCACAAAGAACAAAATATATAGAAAATAAAATCTAAGTAGCAAGTGCTTGCCATGTATGGGATCTAGTATGTTTTATTCCAACTACACTTCCATTCCAAGTTCAGTAAAATATGATTGGAAAGAGTTTGAAATGTTATATCCAGTATGCACTTTCTAGAATGATTTCAATACTTCAAGAGAGGCTGAAGTTGGATGAAAATCTCTTTAAACAGGAGAAGACCCATTACTGACAGGACTGGAGAAGCCTACATGACTGTAGGAAAAGTTTTTCAGAGAGTTTCAATAAAAATGAACAGGAAAACTGGGTTCCTTTAAGAATTAGACAGTTTAGGAAAGTTAAAGATTCACCCAACCTGTAAGGGAAATAATGCAGCATCCTTCTTCAGACAATATGTGTTGTTCACTATGTGGACAGAGCGAGACAAGAACAAATGAATGAAATTTTATAGGTACTTCTTCCTCCTGTGATTTTCTGATTTTCTAATTCTGTACCCATGTCCAGATAATGAGCTAATTCCGTTTCCAGAATTACTTTTTTTGAGGCAAACTCCTGTACGTATGATCACAAAAGTCTGTAGGTTACTTTTGTGTAATATATAAAAAAAACTTTATGAATCTTTGAATTTACTAAATCTATAAATAAATTACTTCATTATTGGACTACTAGAAAAAAGGTGTGAAATATATTATTGAAAATATTGATAGATTATAAAGCAGTCTGCAAATAAGACGACCTTATATTCCCAAAACTTTTTTTCTGAGAATAATGCTTTATCCCGTATAGTTATGACAGACAAAACATATGGTATTGAAAAGGATATAAAATTTACATAAGAAAACTCACCTTTGTGAGGAGACATTTCAGGATCTATTTTCTATTTGTTACAGATCTGTGGACACATATGCCCAAAGCCATTAATATATAAAAATTTTCCTATAGTTTCTCATTATTTTATATCTGAAAGGTAAACCTATATTAACAATATATAACCTTATATAAACAAAGTACTGACTTTTAAAGGCAGTGATGAAATTCCATTATGAATATTTGGAAAAGTATTAATGTGTAGGAAAGTGTAGGAAATTCAAACGTTTTGAACTTTGACACTGTGTCCTTGCTTGTAGTTAACAGGGCTAATATGAAATTCAGAAAACAATGTTCTGTCTTCACAATACTCACAGTAAAATGAAAATGATTATTTGTTCTTTGACAATTGCCCAGATAATTTATCACATGAGATAACAGAACAGGCAATCTATAATTCATTACTTGGTCTGTGTAATAAAAGTGGTACACTATTTTTTTACATCTTTCAAAAAGAAACTTGCAATAAGAGTTTTGAATATTTGGAAAAGTTGAGGTATTGTCACACTAATATTTTTGACTTGATGTGCTCCGCGTTGGAATGAAGTTTAAGATGTTCGGGGCATTACCAGGTGTTGTCTTTTATGCTAGGTGTCTCTTACTATATGTAAGTTTATGAGAAAGGATTAATAACAGACATTTTTAGTGACTATTATTTTTGTATTTCTTACACTGTAGTAAGAGACTGATCTGCACAGAGAATTGTAGCTTTATTACCCAATGAATTCCCTTTTATGAAAAATCACTGGAAGAAATTTTTCATCAACTAATTGATCAAAAATGTAGTCATAAAAAACCACATATGGCCAAGCAAAAGCCTTTCAGAAAGAATCCATAGTAGGACCAGGGAAGAGACTGTCTCCTGTACTGGGCTCTGCTGGGGCTGTCCCTTGGCAGTTTGTGGGTTCTGGGCCCCTCACTGCAAGCAAGAGATTGAGGTGCTGGAGTGAGTCCAGAGAAGGCAATGGAGCTGGTGAAGGGTCTAGGGAGTAAGTCCTGTGAGGAGCAGCTGAGGAGCTGGGGGTGTTGGGCCAGAAGAAGAGGCGGCTCAGGAGTGACCTTATCCCTTTCTACAACCACCTGAAAAGGCATTATATTCAGGTGGGGGTCAGCCTCTTCTCCCAGGCAACCAGTGGCAGGATAAGAAGAAATGGCGTAAAACTTCACCAGGGGAGGTTCAGGTTGGACATTGGGAGAAATTTCTTCACAGAAAATGTTGTCAAGCATTGGAATGGACTGCCCAGGAAAGTGGAGTCACCATCCCTGGAGAAACAAGTGGATGTGCCACTTAGTGCCTAGTTGACAAGGTGGTAGTCAGTCAAAGTTTGGACTCAATGATCCTGGAGGTCTTTTCCAGCCTAAATAATTCTATGGTTTTATGTTTACATTTTAAATATCATAGCAAAAAAAGTGATTTTAGAAAGCAAAATTTATCTGAATATGAATTAGCTGCTTTATTTGTAAACAAATGTTAACTCTTCAGAAAATTTTATTAAAAAAATTAAAACTTAAAAAAATGCATGACAAAAATAATGAAATAAATAATTTTTTGCAGGTTTTTTTTTTGCATGCATCAGGAACCCTGCCAAAGAAAATAACAAAGAGCTCTATCTTCTATCCTGTTTTTCACCATTTAATAAGGCTCAAGAAATTAGGCATGTCTTAGATTCAGTGATAGAAATAATAATTTTTTCTACTTGAATGGGAATTTTGCCTTCTAGGTTTTGGACTCTTTAGTGCTAGACCTTCAGATTGAAGGATATTTTCACTAGACATAGAAACAATGATTATTTATTGAAAGTTTTATTGAAAAATATTTTTAAAATAATATTATATTTTCTCTTAATTTAACCACTCCTGGTTTATTCTCATTTATACTCTTAATTGAAGGAGAGCCATTGGTTATGGAAAAGTTACCTGTCTGAGTAGTCAAATATCATGCTTTGTACCAGACGTACTAATAGTGGGCAAGAGGATGTAGTTCTGTTTTCTTACATCCATCTACCAAATTTGTACTTAATTTGCTTTCCCAAAATATCTGGACATGTCCCTTGTCAGCCATCCAAGAGTTGTGGTTCTGTTCTGCTTTATGAAACAAAGCAACAGAAAAGGGTCACCATGGGGAATGTGCCCCTCCAAATCAGAGTTCATGTTCCCTTTTCCCTGTTCTCTTCTGGCACCTTGCATTACTGTCACATCTAAGTGTATTTCACAAAAACAACATTTTGAATACTTTGTAGAGGAGCTGTTTTATTTTATTATCTGCTGCCCTGAAGAATAGCTAAGGAATTAGGCTTCTTTGTTCATTTCTCTTGCATTTTTATCAGAACCTGTGTCCTTTCAAACTAGACTTAGTTCCTGACCATACTGGGGCTGTAGCTGCTCTTGAATGCCACTGCATTTGCAGCTTTGCTGTTTTCTGTTTGTTGCCGTGTGTTACCACTACTTTGGCTTGATGTACCGGAAGGAATTCCCAACTTTCTAGTAATGTACCTATCCAAGATATAGTCAGGGAGCATCAAACGTTTTTGTTAGTCCCCCGATCATACTTCATAATATGAAGATTTGGCACTGGATGTCAGAGCATTTTTCCTTCAGTTGAATTAAAAGCTTCAACAAAAGCTCCTAAAGAAATGTGTGTGATTGCTTTCCTCAGCAGTTAGTGTTCTGAATCAAGGGCTGAAGAAAGAGATAGGTAGTGGCATTTATTTCCATAGAAAATACCAAGGAAGAACTTAATCTGAGAAAAATTAAGTATAGTCTTTTGTTAGGTGGTTCCTTGCATTCCTTTTGTCTGAAAGCCACTTAGGGAACTTTCAGCTTCTCTTTATTCAGCTTTACAAGGAGTTCGTGAGGTCAGGTTGGAAAGAACTTCAGACAGAGATGAATATTTTAGGTGATTTGAAATGACTCAACGCAAAGGTGTTTGTTTGAAAGTTGCAATTCTCAATTTATAGTGAAACCCACTTCAAGATATCTTCATTCAACTGATCAGTCTGGAACGGCAGCTGTCATTCACTCCCTTGAGGAAAGTGGAAAAAACATCTAATAGTTACTATCCTACTATCATGCTTATCAAGTTTCCAATTTTTGAAAAATTACATAAATATTTGAGGAAGGTCATTGTAGTTAAAATTAAATATTGTGATTGGCACTGGAAGTATCTTCTGAACAAATAAATATAATGATTTTTGTGTAAATTGTAGATTTTTGAAGTATTTCCAGATGCACTCACCTGGGTTGAAATACAGAGCATTTGACAATGGCCAAACAGTAACAGTGACATTGATAAAAGCTTCCTGTTGATCCCATAGGCATATCACAGGTGCTTGATACATGCTGTGCCAGGAGGACTTGCTCAGAAGTTTGCCAAACTGCTATATTTCCACAAAATTGTGGTTAATCAGTATTTGAAAATCTGACATCCGCAGCTCAGGCTGATATTACCCAGGTTGACATTTTATTTTCCAGTTAAATGATCTTTATAGTCCTATTGTAAAATCTGTGGGGACACATCCAAGTTTCTGACTTCCTCCTATGCCTTCTCAGGTTTCCTCGGTTTTTTCAGTTTTTTCCCCTTTGTTTGATCTAGCCCCCAAAATAATACAAACCATGCTTTAATGTTGCGTACAAGAGGATTTTCTAATTTTTCAATGACAAAACTGCAATGTCATGATAGAATTTGATCACAAATGAGCGCAGATTAGACATCACCACCACAGATTTTCAGTAAGCTTTTCTTTTAACTGATGTCTGATTAGCACTTAAATTGCTTCATACCATTAGTTGCCTAGGATTTTAGTGATCATTAGCGGGTCTGAAATTGAACAAGATAAAAGGAAGCTTTGTTTTCAATTCAGGGGATGGTTTGCTTTTTCCATGCAGGGTCATTTGCCACTAAAGAGGTGTATGGTGCTGATTAAAGTTTAGTTTTATGTATCATTGTATTCTGCTATGAATAATAATAGCATTTTCAAGTTAGGCAGGATATTCTTTGGTTTCTCCTCTAAATTTTGAGCACTTAGTAGTTTTGTGCACCTGCATAAGTTGGAGGTAAATTACATTAGCAATACTACTCTCATTCATTTCCACCATAAGCTGCATTTCAGTGCTCTGGGGATATTTATGTCTACATAGAACATGTATTGTCATAAACCTGTACAAAATGGATGGGGCAGTTTCACACTGACTTGTATGACTGGTACTACTGCCTCTGAGCTACGGTGTAGAGCACCCTCCATGGAACCAAATAATTGTGAGTTTGTATTAGAGGGCTATATTAAATTGTAATTAATGTGTAGGTCTTAATTTTCATTATGAAAGCATAGGTTTTTTGCAAAATTGTAGTTAACATGCATTTTTAAATGAAAAAATAAGATTCAGTTATTAAATTACTTAGGGTTGTTGTGATAAAATCAGAAAATTGTCTTGAGTCTTGTTCTCTGGCAGAGTTTAATGTATAGAGGAAAACTGAAGACTCTTATTGAGCATTTCCAGAAGAAGTTAACTGCAGATCTTAGTGGAAGGATTATGATATTGGAATAACAACCTCAAATTGGAACAAAAGTGGTGATTAAATACAACCACTCCCTTCTTGAAACAGCTTAAGAGAACTGTCTTCAAACAAATACATGTACTGCACATATATAACAGTTACCTTCCAATGTGAAAAGGAGAGTAATTTTGCCATTATGCATTCACTTTGTCTTATCTGGGGTGATCACGATACTATCCCGGAGCCATTAAAGTTACTTTTTGGTGGCTCTAATTTCAAAGCTTTTAGAGCAGAACACGGTTGTCAACATACTTGTCTCCACAGGCATATTTTCCATCTGCGATGAAATAGATGCCTGTGTATGAGCTGGAGTCTTAAGATTGTCTTATTATGCACCACAGCACCACTTCTACATTTCATATCCATAAAAACATAGTGCTATAATTAATTTTCTAGTTGCATAAAGATTTGATTTAATTTAAGAAGCTGTAAGTTCTGTGCTGAAGGTTAGGCACCTCTATTTAAAGACGATTTTCACTTCCCACCGTTGCTTTGATCAACATCATTATAAAAATTTTAAAAAAGGAGCAGAAATACTATTTTAAAGTGCTTGTTTAATTATGACATATGCCATAGTATCTATTTTGCAATTCCCTTTTAGTCGCTGAACAAAGTGCAATGATTAAGTCTTGAATTTGAAGCCCTTCATTTAGTTGTACTGTTTGTTAAGGGAAAGAGGTTATACCACTACAGCGAGTGTGAGATTTTCTGCAGACATGAACATTATTTTTGCTTTAATAACAAGTTTGAAGAAGCACTAAATTTTTCAACTATTTCTCACAGGTGAAGAGATGGAGAATTACTTTCATTTCACTGTGAATCCATCTCAAAATAACCCTAATTTCTTCTGGCTAAACAAACACTGGAGGAAAAAGAGAACAGAGATATGAAAAACATTTTGAAAGACAGAAGTAGAGGGCAGGTCTCAATTCCTTCCACCTAACCTTACTCACTAAATTCAAGAGCTGTATGTGGTCGTCTTGCTCTGTAAGGCGAGAGACAACCTCATTCGGGGGGGCTAAGATGTCCTGAGACCTGAATCATTCTATAGAAGCCAGCCTCTCTTTAATTCCCACAGGAAGGATAGTAATTTTCTAATCAGGGCTTTTCAGCCTATGGTGATTTGCCACAGAGCTGAGCTGACCCAAAACCTGTAATTGCTCAATGATTCAATACTTCTGCCTCTTCTTCTCTACATTCTTGGATAATCTTTCCTACATCTTGTCACCTGGTGGTAGTGGTTTGATTCTGAAGTTATTTAGGACATTAATCATCCAATAAATACTTATTCCTTATTGTAGTATTAGCTTTTGATGCCTTTAAATGGTTTCACTGCAGGGTAGGATGAGTGTCAGGGGTATCTTATGTCCTATCCACATGGTCGACAACCTCAGCTTTTTTATAAAACCTTATTTTAGCTAAAAGGTCAAGAGGATGGTACAAGATTGAAATGTTGGTTTGTTCGAAGGGAATCTGAGGTTTGAAGCACATTTGAACATAAGCTAATACTGCATATCAAAGAATCATTGAGGTATGGGAAGAGATAGCATTTTAATAACTAGAATTTATTATCTCAGGTTAAAACTGACAGACTTCATTCTCTGGTTATTCCTGATTCATATTTGTTCAGAATGTCTTTTGCAACTATAAAAATGAGAAAATGGCTTCTTATTTTTAGATGAAGATACAACTGCAAACTTCAACTTGTCATTTTCATAAAGAAATGCCAGTCAGTAGACTGACACAGGCAAACTATTGTGCCATGTAATTCAAACGCGAGTTTCATGTAGGTCATGTAATTTGCTAAATATTCTGTCAGTTTACTAAGTGAACTGGCAATCTATATTCAACTTTTTTTTTTTTTTTTTACTACTGTGGACTTAAATAGCAAAGTCAGGAGTTATACATTTGCAACAAAACTTACCAAGAGGCCTCTATTCTTGTATTGAATCAAGAATTGCAGAAGCAGAGTACATATAGAAAACTGTCAGTTTGATATGCTGTGTTGACATCTCTATCTCATATTTCCTCTGTGATTTCACTTTCAAGAACAACTTCCAAACAAATTTGAAGTCAAAAGAACATCATTCAAGCATTCAGTTCCATTTAAAATTAAAAACATTCTTTGCAATACTCTGGAAAGTTAGTATAGTATATTAAAAAAAAAAAAAAAAAAAAGAGGCTTTTGACTAAAGATACTATAGAAGAACCAGAGAGGTTTTTTCTGAGCTTATGAAAAACATGAAAATACTGCTTTTTTTCACAAAGAACTCATTTGTTTACAGTACTTTCAGGTCAAATTTGTAAAGTCATCATATTTGGATGGCTTGCACTGAGAAACTGAAATGGTAGTAGAATTGAATCTCAGTCTTTTATATTGATATTGGTCTTCTCCTCCACATCCGACTCATTAAAAATTTTATAGATTCCTCAATTGCACTGTGGTGAACACAAAGCTTTTTTAAAGTGAAAGATAAGAGTTCACTGAATGTTATTTTGCTCTGTTATTATTGCTCTTTGTGTTTATTTATTATCAGGTTTTATTATTATGACTTTAAGAAATCATCAGGAAGAAATATTTTGCTATTAATGCATCCAGCTGTGCTAAGTAATACTAATTTTTTTTTTAGAAAATAGCTTTTTTACTTTAGAAAAGATACTGCTGCTGACAACATGCCCGAGAGTTCTTCGGTGTTAATGAAATATTGATGCCTTTATTATATTACCTCTACGTGAAAAATCACAATGAAGTTAACTTGGTGTCTGGTATTCAAAGATTATTTTATTTTCTCCTGTGTTTTCAATTAAAAGTTTCAGGCTATTGAAATGTTTTTAATACAGATTTATCAGAATAATCATGGGACTGTCCCTGCCACAATATACTCAGCAGAGAGATATTTGTGAGGATTAAAAGCTGATCAGCTTTGCTTTTGAATATGGCTAATGAGAAGAATTTTAATAAATGTATCGCCTAAAATACCTAAAATACCTAAAATCTCACACTTAGATGAAATATATTGTCAGACAGACAATTCACAATAAACACTATGTGTGAGGATTGTTTTCCGCTACAGCTCTTATTATCAAAAAATACAAGGGAATTGTGAATTTTTTTAATATCTCAAATATTCTTAGGAAAATTTATCCTAGACACCTTTTGACTTGAGAAGAGTTGGCCTGGGCTTGAAATTGAGAGTGCAATAAAATGTCAAGATCTTTGAATGTCACTCATGAGTTATGCTTTGCTTAGTTAAACTACATAAGTGTCAGTCCTATGGCTTAAACCTTGGGGTGAAAGAGGAATAAACCATTAGGTGTGTTGAACTTTTCATTTGCAAAAGGGTTTCTGTTTTAAGGACAGCATCTTAGTCCAACTGCATGTAGCTTCAAAATCTTCTTACAGTAGCCATTCACATCTGACATTTATATATATATATTCCTGAATGAGAAACCCTAGTAATAATTGCCCTTCCCCACCAGTTTCCTTACCTCCCTGTTTCACTTTTGACCTCTGAAAGATTATTCTGTTTTATCTCTCGTTCCTCATCACCTGTATAAAATGGTGGCAGTTATTTTTACAAAAACACAGACTACATTAAGTCATAAATGGAAAATAATCTGGGAATTTAAAAGCAATTTGAATTCATCAGAAATCAATCTTTGCATTCAAGAACACCAAAATGAAGTCCAATCTACAGGAATAAAATAATTTGTACATATCTTAATTATTTGATTCCTCCAGTCTAGTTTTGAGATGCTGGCTTTGACAAAAATTCTTGACCACAGCAAGAGGCAACAAAATACTTGGGTAGGGTGTTGGGTATCTCTCCCCATATATATAGAAATACAATTATTTTGTGTAAGTCGGTATACGGTCTAAATTAGGTGCTTTAGCTGAAGTGATTGTAGTAAAAAGAAAAAAATTTCTTGACAGAATCATTGAGTTCTGTTTTATTAACATGGTCCAAGACAAGTGTATATAGTGCACATTTAGGTCAATAGTGTTCACAGCTTACTTAATTAAAGGGTGTGAAACAGATGTGACAGATGTCAAAAGGATTGAAAACACTGGAGGTTTTCTGTCAGTCACACTTGTAGGATGATATCTTTCTAAGATTTTCCTGGGACACTACAGAAGACGTTGAATTTACCAAAGAACAAATGTGAGAGAACAATACAAATAGCCATGGAGTGCTTATCTTAAATTATCCCTTACTAGCTAAACAACATAATTTGAATCACTAGCTTTTTACCCTTCTGTCATAGATTATTAGGTTAAAAATATAAGGGTGAATATTATTTTACTGTAGTGTGAATTCTTGTTTGTTAGCAATGTCTTACCAAGGGTTTACTTTTTCAAGCCCATGATATCTGGTGACCAAAACTACATTTTTAGATACGTAACCTACCTCAATTCAAAGTTTGTATCCCAATAGAGATATGTGAGATACTGAAGGTAGTTATAGTATTTTATTAGTGCACCACACTACACTTACTCAGGAAAATGACAATTTCCTAATGGAAATTTCCTATTTCAATAGCTGGCTCTAACTTTAGCAAATTGTGACTTGTCCACACACGCAATGAAGCTTTCTACACAGCCCCTTTTAGTGACTTCTCTTCATTGTCTGAGCAGTAATTTCAAAAACTAATTACAGACTAAATTAAATTGTTTTATTATGGTCTCATCCTTCTCCTCTCACTTACCAAAATCACCATGACTTCCCTGCTGATATCTAAAATGCAGTTACACCTTATACCGCTGAGACCTGTATTTATAGTTCACAGGTGTATGCCTTTTCATTTAACTGTACTGTAACACATGCATGAATGAGTCTTGGCCAAATGAAATAACCTGACTATTTTAGTTACCACTCCAGCAGTCCTTGCAAACTTTAAATATTTTGTCAGTTTTCCTGTTTTCTTTAAGGTTTCCAACCTTTGTTGACAACATTTTCGGTAGACAGAGTCAAAAGCAGCTCACTGTATGTGACTACTGGTAGTTCTGTTCATGCTAATTTCTTTAAATCTATAATGTAACTAGAGTTTAAGCTATTGAAATTCTATTTTGATTTGCATGCTGGCAATACTTTTAATAAAAACTCTCTTTTGTCTTTTCCACACCTTGAAGGAGTTTTGTGATATCTGATAGTGAAGTGGGTCTGATGAAAATCTTCAAATTCTAATTCTAAGAGGTTGCAAAGCAATGGAAATTTCTGAAGAGCTCAGAACAGAAAGTTCTGCCAAGAAAAGTTACACACAGGAACAAAGAAAACTTAATTTTCCCTTTGTAACCTTTATGCAGTAAGTTAATTTCTTAATTTATCAAATAAGCTCATTTTAAAATGGTAAAACCCAAATGTTTTGTGGTAAAAGTTCCTATTAGGAACAAAAGAATGGGTTACTATGACAGCTTAAACTTCTTTAGACCTTGTTCCCTGATGTAGCTTTCTAAACTTAGTCACTTTCATAAATTAAAAAATTTCAAGTAATAATTTACAACAATCAATCCGTATGTTCCTGGGGAAAAAAACTGAACTTTAGGATTAGACTAAAAATCTTTCTTTAAATGATTTATACCTGATGTAAATGGACATTCACACAAACATTCATTCATCTAAGTATCTGTGTACTTCTAGAGCATTTATCACAAGGCTATTTAGAGTTTCCTTTTCCAGGAAAAAAGTGCCTTATATTGGAAGAAGCTACCTGGATTTTTGTTTGGTTGGATTTTTTTCTCATTGTTTTTGTAGGGGAAGCACAGAACTATATTGACAACTAGAGGAAAAAATTTGAAGCCGAACTTCTGCCTAGGGACAGTTCCCAACCTAATAATTTTCACACATTTCCTATGAGATATTTTTTGCACCCATATTGACAGTTTCTACAGCAAGAGACAGTGATTTGTGTTTGAATTGCAGGCAGGAAGGAACTTATTTTGAAGTTTTAAGAAAAAAATAATTTCATAACAAATTTTTTAAGGCAGCCTCCAATTTTATCTGACAGACTGTAGATGCTGTCATCAGACAAAGGCAGACTACATAAAATAAAATATATTTGCTGAACTTTTGTAGGTTCTAACAGACAGTGAAACCAATAAAAGTGGTCATTTTTATGGAAAATTCTAAATGTAAACCTTTTAGAAAGAAAATAATCTAATACGATTGCAAACCTCCCATAAGGTTCTGATAACTGAATTTGGTTTTGCATGCCTTTTATTGTTGTAATGGTTGTCACTGTTAATAAACCTGGCTCAATCTAGTAGATAATAGTGTGACTGTACCATAATGCCTTATACATTTTCCAAGATGCACATTAAGCTAATAATGTCATACTTCATGGTCTCACACAATGCAGAAAGTTACCAAGAATTTATGCGGAGCTCACAGTTATTTAACAGGCTAACTGGATTACCCAGGAAGGGGAGTCTTTTGTTAGCTGAATTGGTTTGGCCATGTAAGTATTTACAACAGGAGATTCCTGCAGCTGCAAGCATGAGTTTACTGCTGTGTGAGGGAAGGAGAGAGGCTTGGGTAGCCAATTAAGAGATGCAGTGTAGTGATTGCTCCAGGCAGGCAAAATGTCAACATCAATTTCAGGTTCCTCACATTAAACCAATCAGCAATAAACTTTGTTTCAGCTTCTGCTCTCTTGCAGGTTTTTGGTTAAATTAAATTTTATAAACAGGCAAATTGAACTGAGCCCTTCACCATTTTGAAGGAGGTTTTCTGCTTGTGCAAGTGAAGGTTAATGGGAAATGCAAATATCATATGCATACCAATAATTCTTTTAAAATGTTTCACCTTCTGACTACCCTTCTAGTCAATTTCCTTCCATGTAGAAGTGCTTCACATTGAGTTCCCTAGAGTTTAGCCATTTGAAAATATATAAGCATCATGAATACAAATTGTATTAAGTATTCCTGCTTTTTTAAGGGTTAGCCAAACAAGATGTGTTGTCCAATTTCATTTAACTACAGAGATTTGATGGTTTCTGTAATTTAATCTTGTTTCAAAGCAACTTCCCCTCCAACACACAGAAGTTATACTTTCCAGCTCTTCTATTAAATTCATAGTTGCTATAGGAAAACCTCTGAGGCAGCATTCTCAAAAAGGGGTATAGGTATTCCTTTTCTCCTAATATGTATGTATTGTGGGCTTCAAGGGTAATTTATTTTTTTTTTCAGACAAACACTATCTCCCTAGTACACCTGTTTCACATTTCAAGTGCTTTGTGTGCTTTTTTACCCCTAATGGTGGTTTCCTGAGGAAACTCAGGTTCTGGCTAAGTGCTTCCTTGCTCAGAATTCCATGGTATCCTGCAAGAGTGAGTCCAACTTTTCAGCGCAACAAAGCTGAAGGGAAGGTAGTACATTCTTCCACAATTTAGCCCTCAGATAAATTTTTCCTTCCCTACTGAAGAGACAAGCCTTTCAGGCTGATCTAAAAAATAAATCATTTGGATGAATCTGATCCAGCCATGCAGCAAGGCCATTCTATCCTTGTGGGAAAAAAAAAAAAAAAGAAGGAAAGAAGACTTATCTGTTATATATTATGACAGTTTCAGGTCTTTGGACTATAATCATCGCAACTGCTCTGATCAACCCATGGATGGGTGTCCTCAGGAGTTTTACCACTAGAATTATGAATATGATTTATGAGTATTTTTACATGCTATGGATGCATCAGCAAAGTTTTTTATATAAACATGGGTAGCATCACCTTTGTCAGAGAGTCCCTAAACTCTGTTCAAACTTTCTGGTACTGTTGGAGATATCATAGGAGTGAAGTCTTTATTTGAAAAGGCTGGGCACAGATTACTTCTGCTTTACACACTTTGTCAGATTCTTTCAGAATCAAAATATTTAAAGATTTATTTAGATTCTTCATTGAGGTATGGTCAAACACATTGTTTGATCACAAAATCATTTCTAGAACAGAACTTGGAGAATAGACATGCGTTTTTTGGTTCTTAGGGGTTGGTCTATATAAGACTATCTGAAATTTATGTCAGCAAATTATTCTCAAATGAATGATCACGCAATTTGTGTATGAATGCTGGTCATTTTCTCAGTTTGCTGCTGCTTCTCATGAAGTTTCTGGTGTTATGGCAGTCTGTAGTAGACTAAGGGCTTAATGCTAACCCTGTCATTGTTAATAATATCATGTTTCATTCTGCACAGCTGATACCAAAGTAACTAAATCCACCAAGATCACATTTGCTTGAGAGAAAACCATCTTTTGCAAATGTTTTGTTTTCTTGCTTGCAATATGAAAGTAAATGAAAAAATTTATTTATGATCAATTGTATGAGTTGCACTTTTCTTTCCACATAAGGTAATACATGTTCTGCACTCCAAGGAGCCTTGCCAAGAACTTATCTGATTTTTTTTTGTGATACTTTAGGGCATACAACCTGTCTCCTCTATTTATAGTTTAACTTCTCAGTATGAATGCAATGCAAATATTGCTCTCCTTTGGTTCTCTTAACAGTTTTTTCAGTCTAAAGAGTTTTTATTTCTCCATGTGTGTTAGCTGCTTGTTGCAATGACTGAATGTTTCGCCAGTCAAAAGTACCTTATACTTTTCTACCAACAGGATACATCAGGGCTTAGAAATATTTATTGGAAAGATATTTATCTACTTTTAAATATAATGAAGACATTCCTTTAGAAGATACAGACACAACTACTCCAAGAAGAAATTCTTGCTTCTTATTTTGTTTTTCTTTTCTGAGTTGGGTTTATAATTTCTTAAGGGGAGAAGAAGATATTTGAGGATATCTTGATTTTCCACCCCACCTGGTATGATTCTGAGTGTAAACAGCATAAGATGCTTATGGTTTGGTTAAGGAAGATGTATCATATTACTCACATTCTGGAATCAAAAGTTCAAAGCCTTTCAAATTGAAGGCTGCATCTAAATTATTTTTAAACCTGTTTTCCAGCAATAAATATTCTCCTTTAATATCTGACATGTTTTGGTGTATTTGGTACAGGTCAGCAATGCATTGCACAACACATTCATCCCACGTATAAGGGGGCAAAATTGTGCTTCCTTCTTTGCTGTCTTGACATTTCCTTTTCATTCTTGGAATATGTAGACCTCATTGGCTCTTGGGCTCTTCAGTACGGAGATCTGATTTCTAGAATATTTAATCTGTCTATCAAATTCTAAATAATTCACTTGCACAGCATGCCTCATCATCCCTGATAATTTCTCTGCACCTTTCTAGTTATAGGATTTTCTTTTTGAAACAGAGCAGCCAGAGCTATGCATAATATTCAAGGTACTTCCTAGCTACTATTATCACAAAGCTGTTTTATAACTTATTCTCTGTTCTTTTCTCAATGATTTTTCACACTGAATTGTTGGGGGTTTTTTTGACTGCTGGTGAAATCTGAGTTGACATTTTGAGAGATAAGCAACTATGGCTTTGGATTCTCTATGAGTTAATATATAATCTAGAGTCCACCACTGTCCATCGGTACAGTGATGACTAAGCATGTCTTTAAGGCTGACCCCTTCTAGTGAAAAATAAGAATGCTCCCCCCAGTTTGCTCTCCACACCATCAAATGATGACTTACCTCACATAGAAACACAGTATCTTTGCTTGGCCTTTCTAAATTAAACTAATCTTAAGTATTGCTTATGATTTTTCAAAGATATAGAATATAAACTGCTGGTCTTTTCTGCTTCAAAGTTTCACAATTCCATCTTTCATTCCCTGAATTATTACATTGCAATAGAAACACTGTGTATTCAACACTATATTTTTAGTAGTATGCAGAGAAGGAATATTAAGTTTTATTTTGCTATTATCAATCACTTAGACATTAACTTTCATTCTATATTTCAGTACAATAGCAGAGTGATGTCTGAAACAACTGGCTTCTTTGATCTGTCAACAAACAAGACAACAGATAATTACAGACAGGAAATTAAAATTAACTGTATAGACTCATTGCAGAAAAAAAAAGGGTATTCAACCTGTACGTACCTAAATAGCTAGGAGAACTGAAGCATTATCCAATGCTAAGTAATACATATTAAAAAAAAAAACAAACCAAATTCAACTTGTAAGAACTCTTGGGAGGAAGAAATTCTGTGCTTTAGGAAATCACCTAACCAATTATTAATTCAGATCAGGTGAAACTCATAACCCAGGATGTGTTGGCCAAAGCTGAAAAGCAGTCTTCACATACAGAATACTATGCACGCAAGCTTTAAGTGAGTTTAGACTGTCTCTCTTATTCCCTGCTTCTAAATCAAAGGTGAGTGCTTGAATACTCAGGCAGAAAAGAAATATAAATGAAAAGCACAAGTCTGTGATATTGAAGCTGATTAACCTACCCAATAGGATTTCAAACAGAAGAGCAATTGAAAAGCCAATTGTGTTGTGTTTTAAAGAAGAATAAACAACTTTAGCTGCCTTGGAAGGAATAGGAAAATATCAGCCAGAAGGACACTTCTGAACAAAGACACAAATTTCAGGGTTTTACAAGTAAATGAATATTCCTGATGATACAAAACAGCAATGTGGATATTCATAGAGGAATTTAGTAACATATGGAGAGAGATGAAAGTGAACAATTTCTCTTGAATGGTCTCACAAATAAAGATACACAGAAAAAGAGCAGAGCCCTAGATTAAGTGGCAGTGGAAAAAGAGCCTAAATTTTAGAAATTTAGGGGTCATCCATTACAAAATATTTTATGGTTCTTACAAATTTTTCTTGTTGCTAAGAGAAATTTCCCATTCATAGATTAGTAAAGAAATTGGAAGGCCTAAATTAGTCAGAAAATTGAAGACTGGGGCCAGAGTACTCATGGTTCCATAACTTCCATATGCAAAATTTTTGTTTCCAAACTTGAAAAGACCCAAGCAAAACCAGATCTGTAGATATTTAGCAATTCCTCATACCGATGATAAAGTAAAAACTCGAGATATGTGTGGGTTCAAAGGAATATGTCATGTTTGATATAAAGGAATTGTCACAGAATTTTTCTTAGAGATAGTAGACAGTTACAGCTGCCATACTATTGGGCTATAACAATAAAAAGGGAAGAGCATAAAGACACCATTATTACCATTGCATTAAAAATACCATTGCTTCACAGATGATTAAGGATCACAACGCCAAAAAAAATTAAACATGTAACTTTTAAAACAGTGAGCGCTGTTGTACTCGGAGAAATGTTAATGTCTGAAGGAAGCCTGCTCCTTAAGAATCTATCCATTTTGTATATTATAATTCTGTATAAGCTATTCTACATGAGTTACCGAGGACATTGACTGTAGAATGGTATTGTAGGATGCTATACTGCATATGAAATTAATAATTTCTTACAGCAAGTCTTATGTTCAGGAAAGGCATTTTAGTAGTGAATTAATTTTTGGCAGGCATCAAAAAGTTAGCCACTGATATAAATTTTGCAATTACAGAATCACAGAATATTCTGAGTTGGAAGGGACTCAGAAGAATCATTGAGTCCAGGTCTTAAGTGAGTGGCCCATATGTGGAGTGAACACAGAACCTTGGTGTTATTAGTGCCATGGTAAATAAGCTGTGAGATTGAAGGTATGAAACAGATATGGACTTGGGCCTCCCAAGGCAGCAAAATTTAGCAGGAAGAACCTGAGTGCTAAGTAGCAAATCAATTTAACCTTTGTTTTGTTTAGATTGAAATGTGTTAATTCTCACTATTTTATTTAAATCAATATTACTAATAGGATTAAAAGAGGTGTTTCCAAAAAATCTGACTGAATTCCTCTATGTCTAGTATTTTACTTATGATGGTGACTTCCCTCTGCAGATCTCGAAATTCTACTTAAAAGAAATAAAATTTCCGATCCAGAAAACAATTTTTCTGTGTCTTTAAAATGATCCATACTTTTTATTTTTGCTAATCTACTTTTGCTCTCCTAAACTTGTTCTTTCTTTTCTTGTTTGTGCACAGGTTTTATCGCTGTACCAAATGACTCTGCCATGCTGTAACTATATTTCTTTATTCTTTATTTCCTCACTGTGCTGTGTGATGAAGTTGTTGAACAACACTTACTTCATCTGTTACTGTGAAAGGCTTACTCTTCATAAAAAAAAATTGCTTGAGCTCTAGTGATTTGGAAGGTCATGATCAACAGAAATGGAGGTCTGTAAAAATTTGATGTTGAGGCATTAGATAAGATTGCAATATGTACACTTTTTTAGGTTTGTATATATATAAATGTATATAGATATTTAAATATACAGAAAATCTCTGTTGTGTGCATATATATGCTTTAAGGGACAACCAGTGCTGATATACTTGACCAAAATAATTAAAACTAAAAATTATTTAATGAAAATGAGATATAAAAATTCATGGTTCTATTATGCACATAATCGTTTGGGGAAACAGTCAACAAAGCTTAGAATTTTCAATGTTTTAAAAACAAATAACACCATGGATCACATATATTCATTGCTAGACACTGAAACCATTTCAGAACTCTTTGATAAATGCTTCTATGCAGCATCTGAATCAAACAGAGACAAGTATAGATTCAATATAATGCTGTGGTAAAGAAGTAAAGACATCATGGCTAAAATTTGCAAACTAACTTGTCCATATAGTTTATGCTGAAGAATCTAAAAAGAGCATCTGAGAATTCTTTGAATCTCTAACATGAGTAATTAACACAGTGTGAAAATAGCAAGAAATGCTAAAGGGCAAGGTACAGTGGGAGACCCTGGGAATTATACACCAGTTGGAATGTGACAGTAGTCCCTAAAATATACTATCTGCCATGTGTTTTAAGTAAAGTAACAGATTTCTTACTGTTTTGCATTGTATTTCAATCAACCATTGGCACACATTGACTGGAGACCCTGTGGAAGCTGTCTTTGGAGCCTTTCATGACCTGACTTGGTAGAGGTCTGAGCGACTGATCTGAATTCAGCATTGACCACAGTTTAGGCAGAAGGTTAGTCGTAGTGGGTAGCTCAAGGATGGCTCACCCTTTCTCCTTATTTACTCGCTAATTCATAGACAATGTAGGAGGACATTTGTTAAGGTCCACTTCTGGTGAGGAATGATTCAAGTTAGGTTTGGAGGAAACCAATGAAATTTGAAATTTTACTCATGAAATTTGGAAGAAATAATTTAATCACAACATTCAAAAAACAGCAACAGAGCTAAAACTGACACTGATAAAGAAACATAGAGGTAATGCTTAATCTGTTCACATGAATGGTTCTGTAGCAAATGAGTACATAAGTGAAACAGGAGATTGGTGAACTCAGTATGTCCCTTTTACAGTGGCAGTGCTAATCACTGTGGAACTCCTTAAACTTAAAACCAGAAGCTCTTCAGCTTAATCTTTCAAAAGACCTATTGTACTCTTTCCTAATGCACGTCTCTGTGGGGTCCTGCCCCTTCTTTCTTGATAGACTGCACATCCAATTATGTTCTACTTGGAAGAGCTAGAAATACCCTTTGAATCCCTCCAGGATAATTTGAATCTTCCACTCCAGGTTTAGTTTAAAGCTCTCACATCCAAGATATATTCTGGTCCTTCATCTTTACTTATGTGGCTCAAATGCCTCTTTGTGTCATCACATACTTAACTGCCCAAATCTCAGTGAGGCATAAAACTATCTCCTCTTTCCCCTGGTGCTGTTGGTAATGTGCACACACGTGTGTCTGTGTGTGTGTGTGTGTGTGTGTGCACGTGCATGTGTTTGTCAAGGTGAAATCCTCCTCTCAGGAGTCACACTTAATGCCATTATCTTGATAGAATAAATGCACTCATTTAGATGAGGCACAATTGTCTCATTTGTACAGTTTCATATAAACAGTAGGTTTGTGTGATTCAGTTTCAGGTCCGTTTCTGAGATACCATATAGTAGGAATCAGCTTCTATAGTGTCCTTGTGTGCATCAGGTTTTAAGAGCAAAGAACTCATTTCTTGCAGATGCTGTTTTGTGTGTCTGTTCACAGCTATCATTCACATTCTGGGAAGTGTCTTCAGAGGTCCATAACCATAATTTGTTTTGCTATTTGGATTGCTCATACAATGCAGTCTCTGATTTGCATGCAAAAGTCATATAGCAATATCCCTTTATGCATTGTTATCATTACTGGACTGCTTTGGTTTGGAGCATGACAAATAGAATGTCTTTGCTCAGACTTGTGCCAACGGTTTGGTAAAAGACATTGTCTAAATCCCCATTAAGAAGAATAAGTGAACACCATAAGGAAGTCTAAGTGTTCAAGGCAGTGAGATAAATCTTCCACTTCTCCTCAGTAACAAAAATATATTTGCTACAACTCTCCATTAACTCAAGGCAGAGACGATACTGGCTTATTAATACACACTGGGAATTCATGCAGATGACACAGTTTTTCTTTTCACAGTTAAAAATGTTTTCTTTAATTTCAATAGCCCCTTGTGTGTCAAAAATATATTTTTAAGATATGCCTATCTGTAAATCTTCTATTTTACGTGTTATTTATGCTGCTCTTATCATAAAAAACTAGCTTGGTATGAATGCATATCCACTTAAAATATCTTTATTTTCATCCCAAAACAGAGCTATGTAATTTTAATTGCATTCATGTTGTCTTTGGAGAGATCAATAACAGTCTTAATTTACTAAGAGAAAACTTTAAAAGACTTTCCATGAATATTAAGTAACACAAATCAATATGAATTTGTAATTAATTGCTTGTTCTAGACAACACTAACCATGTTTTTAATTTCTTGAAATGTCTTTCAAATTCATGAGGAAAAAATGATTCTGTTCTGTTTATGCTGTGTTTGTACATAATGCTACACATAGGGGGAGGGCTACCAAAACCCATTCCCTACCAGAAATCTTGTATTTTTATGTGCTTAAGGCTATGAGGCAGCATTAGTTAAAGAAAATTGTAGCCTTCCTTTTTCTCTATCACTGAGAGATAATTCACATAAATAATAGAGAATTACAGAGCGATTTAATATAGTTCAAGAATTTTGTTTGTAAGACATAATGTTCTGGAGGAAACTACTGTACAGTTGGTCTATATACAGGAGAAGATAAAGGTAGTATTTATCATATTTTCTCAGTTTCCATCTCAATAGAGGTTAGTATTGAATATTGCCTCAAACTAAGAGCTTTTCAGGAAAGGAGTCATTACAGAGATTCCAATCAGTCATCCCATTGTAAATCTGGATTGCCTCTATTGAACTCACCAGCGTAACTGTGGAATTACTGCAGTGTAATTTGGCACATGCAGTATAACAAGATAAAAACCCCAGTGGCGTGATACAAAAATATATATATGCACATAAAAATCATAATTCTTTCTATAATGCATTTAGCAAGTCTGGGTAAAGTTCTTTGCAAAGAAGTGTGCCAGAGAAACAGGTTAAATGATATGCACAATGTTCCAAGCGACAACTGCAGGAGCTGATTTTTCTGCGGCTGCTTGTGGTATCTGTTCAGTGCACAGTAGGCAGAAGTATAGACAGTCTGAGAATGACTTTAGGAACTGCAGGGAGTAACAGAGAAAGTGCTTGTGTGCAAATATTCTGTAAATAGTTTTGAATGGTTTAATCAGGTAAAATCATCCAAAAGCTGCTCTTTTTTATTTTTTTCATAAATCTATTTCTGAACTTGAAATATTTACTTTTATCATCAACAAAGCTGAAAAATACTGCCATAAACTCCAAAGATTTGTCAATTACATTTGTCTTTCAAGAAATTAACATTTCCTCATTGATTCTTGTTTTTGTATACTCAAGATATGTATAGTTGTGGGATTGGACATCGATATTATTCACATGAGTTAGGATGACTACAACTCACAGGAGAGGCAAAATTGCAAGTGATTTATACTATACTTTTGGACTGTGCTTTCATAAAGCTTTCATATCATATCTTATCTGTTTTTATTTTAGTATATTAGTATCATGACTAAAAAAAATCTTATAATAGCTTCTCTAAGTAAAAAGATCTATTAACCCAAATGCTCTAGTTCCTGTTCATCACTCTTGTGAGCAAAATAAAACTAAGTGGAAAGAAACCTCAATTCAGAGCCTGAAATAGATCTTACATATGTAAAAATGACACCCAAGAAATAGATCAGTTTTTGTAAATACAATTTATTTTGGAAAACTATTATGGGCTCTACATGTTTGAGAGAGGTCACAGACAAGTCAGATATAATTATTTGCTTCCCTGTGCAATTTGCCAAGACAGTATTTCCTTCTAGCTTTAGGAATCCTGCCTTAAAACCAAGGGAGGAAAGATACCATAAATATACGTACATGAACATTCTGGGAAAAAAATTACACAATTCTTGTGAAGTTAACTCTAGCTTCAGTGATATAAAGCTTTTTACTAATTCTCTAACTACAAAACTAGATGAATCCTACTAGACAAACTAAAGTCACTACACCAAAAATAAACAAATTCTAGAACCATTAAATATTAAACCCCATTTTCATAGTCTTGAAATCTGCTGTTTGTTGCCTCCTGCCCCTGTGCCAAATGCAAGTATGAACAATGTTCACTGGCCAGTAGCCAGTATCCCAAACAACTATCCACTTGTTAAATTATATGTGGCATTTTGTAACTGATAGTCTTGTCTCCCCAGTCTGCTTCTAGGAATCTGTCCAATAAAATATATATTAAATAAGAAAATATTGTATATTGTGTTCTAGGCACAGTGCTCTTCAGAACAGGGGAGGGAGTATAAATGAAAGAATTGAAAAATATTCTGCTGTGTTGTACATGAAGCTGCTGGTACATTCCAGCTGAAGAAGAAACAAGCAGCACCTTATTTCATGATCCTTATTATAAGGAAAGATTTCTATTCACTCAATTTCTCCACTCTCCTATCTTCATTAAATACTTTATATAAGAATTTAAGGATAAAATCTGCATTTATTACAAGGGTACAGGGTCTTGCTTCTAGCTAACATTTACTTCAGTATACTGTTTGACAGAAGCCAGTGGAATCAGTTCGTGCATTTTGAAGTGGTTTACTTTTTTAGGGAAAAAAAACCCAAAATAGATTTTTATACTAAGATTTATTATACCCCTGACTGGTTTTTCTGTTTCCTTCTATTTGAAATTATTGGAATTTTGACAGCAAGAGAAATACTGCAATTTTTTAAAAGTTTTTGGAATTTTTTGTTTGTTTGGTGTCCCCTGGGAATAATGAAGATTTTGGGGGGCTGCTTAACAGTTGAAACTATTATGAATAATTACTTTTAAAATTTGCATCACCCTTTAAACTAAAATATAATGTCTTCAATAAATCAAATAAATCAAGGGTAATTGGTTTGCTCAAGAATTTTTCTCTGATCATCATGATAACCTAGAGAAAAACAAGCTAATGAGAGAAACAAAAACCTTCACTCCAATTGCTGACAGATGTTTGAAAAGATTGCATCTGAACTTTGTGGATCATGCTGCTTTTTCTTTAACAAGCCTAAGTTTTGTTAGACTATCTGTAGGAAAACAGACGGATCTTTAAATGCTTTCCATGTAGACCAAGACTGGATAAACTTTGCATCTCCTGAAATTAAATGCAATGCAGTTGATGCATCATTAGAGATAGAAAGTTACAGACTGATACTGCAGATATTGTTGTCCTTGAAAACAATGTTAAGACAAAAAGGCTGTTTTTGATGGGGCTGGCTTTGGCTCCTTGATTTTTATTATTACATTCTTGATTTTTTTTTCCTTTTAAATGACATACTATGCAAACAAGATAAGGGATAACGTAAAAGTGTTCTAGAACTTGCTCTGGTCTGCTCTCGTTATCCTAAGATGAAAGTGGCATGGCTTATCCCTGTTCCACTCATAACACTGAGAAGAAGACCCTTCACACGGTAATAACATCGTGAATAGTCAACATACTGCAAACCTACTCCCTGACCTGCCACTACAAACTTGCTCATGTTTGTAAAGTTGGGATAATAGTGCAACTTGTAAGAGACTCTGGTTTAATAATACATTCTAGATGCATGTTGTTGGCCATGTTTCCTATGACGGATTCAATTGCTCAGTTGCAAACATCTTTAATAATGCATTCCAACACAGCTATCAGCCATGTTTTCTGTCACAGACACAATGGCTTAATTACAGTCACTTTTTAAAGCAACATTTTGTCTACATATTGCACTGTGTGTACAATAAAGAAGAGGGTAGTGTCCTACAATACATCTCCAGAAAAAGAAAGCCCACTCACTGCATAAATTCACTCTATAAAATGGATTATGAAGAAGTTAATGCTTTAATTTTCTTAAGCATCTTCATTTTTATGCTGATTTATGTCAGTAGTTCACAGATTTTCTTATACTTCTTTAAAAGATACTGATAAACACAAGCTTGCCTAATGTACAGAAACAAGACAAACATCTTTTTGAAAATGCTATGTCATGATGTGCTGTTTCCTGCTGAAGCAATCTTTAATTACAATGAATGATACTTGGGAGATAGCTTTATTACCATTTGCAAGTTGATTTATTTCAAATAAATTCCTTTCTGACAAAACAAACAATTTTCAAAACATTTCAACAAATAAAAGAATATGTCTGAAAATATACAGATTTCTGAGGAATCTTGGAACTGTCACAAATTACTACCTTGACCTCTGGGATGCAGAGAAATAAAGTGAGTCTCTGGCTTCAAATAAAAATTCTAACTTTTTCACATGTCGTTTTTCTTGGAACTTGAAAACAGAAAAGAAAAACTTTGGCTTTGACAAGCATGATTTTTAATACTATTTTAATGCATATAATTCTCAAGACAAGTGCAAATGTTCAGACTGATTGAAAAACTGAGCACGCAAATAAACAATATCAAGTATAAACCATAAAGGTTTTCCTGGTGGCCAGTGGAGCATAAGATGGTGAATTTCTGTGAACAGCTGTAGTGAGACACAACATCATGGAGCTCACTCTTCATCCTTTTCTCTTTTGAAAGGAGAATAATCCAGGGGAAGGCAAGGATAAGTGTACCACTTTTCTGTGCCTTTCTGTGCTGTCATAACAGCAGAAGTAAGATTTTAGTGAATGAATATCTGCATAGTTAGCTGCTGCTCAGAGAGCCACATGTTCAAGTGACACTATTATAAAAAACTGTCCAGTTATATGGCAGACTGAAGCTCAACAATCACACCTTCTTTGTTTTTAGCAGGGCCTGAATGTCATAAATTGAATGTTTTTGCTATCTAAGCTAACATTCAGTTCATTCAAACTTCAAACACCTCAATGTAGAAGATCATATTCTGGATAGAACCACAACAGGACAGTCAACTTGGACAAATTTATATATCAACCAAGTCAAAGATCAAATAGACATAAGTTTGGAGACCTGTGATATCTTCTGAATAATAGTAAGGAATACAAGTGTACAGATCTTATCTTCTTTAAAAACTGTTCTATAGATTCTTTTTTTAATTGTTCAGTTTTGCTATCAGCAATTTATTGAAGAAGCAAGATTATGTATAAACAAGAGTGGAATTTTCATAGCTTCTTTTGAGGATATAGTTTGTGTTTGACAAATTATGTGTAAGTGTATGTGAGTATGTGAGTGAAGGGACAAACTAAAAATGCTAATATTTCCACTATAATTAATATATTCTTTTTCATCTGCCTCATTATGTTTATAATTAAAAGGTTTTCATTTTATGTTCCAGTATGGAGCAGATATTTTTACATGATAGATGCATCAATTAATGAAAAATTATGCAAAATGAGATTCATATTTTATAAAATTACGTTGTTTCAGTAATCTTTTTGTTTTCCCTGAAATATTGTAAAAACTCATAGATGCTGAATGCTGTAAGTGAAACTGTTGTTTTCTGATATTTTTCATATGAGTAATTTAAACTGCAGCATTAAATAATTACATTAGCTTACCTTATTTTCTATATGTGGGGTAAGGTATGATTTAAAAAACCCCAAGAGTGAAGTATCTTTGTTTGGGTGGTGTTTACTTTTCCCATATTAAGAAGCTTTTTTCCATTGGGAATCTTCTTTTCCTGATTAAATAATATCCAGTTTATTGAATGCTTTCTCTCTCAGCTAAAAACTCTGCATTTTTGGGCCTGATCCAGAAAGATGTGAAATCAATGGAAATATTTCCATTTGTTTCAGAGGGCTTTGAGTCAATCTTTTAGCTAAGCAGCTGTTTGGTGCTTCTAATCAGTATAAATCACTCTTTTGAATTACATACATTTTCCTGTGCTATACAGCTACTCTATATAAATTTTGAATTTAATAACAACATGTCTCCTTACAGGTGACATCCTGTTTCATTATATGTGCCTCATCTGAATATAGCTTATAATAGGGATAATTGTTAAATATGATAACTAATTTGAGTACAGTAAAAAACAAGGTCATCAAACCAGAAATACTAAATAATGTAATTTCCAGGAAGCAGCTAACACTGGTGACATTGCCATCTATTCCTGGAAAAAGCCATGATGAAAATGAAATATGTCAAATACAAATTCAGATGATTTAGGTCATATGTAGCCTTTAAAATACTATCAGGATAAATTAAAAGTGTAATGCCATTTGCAGCCAACTGCACATAGTTCTACCATTAGAAACACAGTTGGGGTTATAAATAGCTATTTTTACACAAAGCCAGTACTATATGCAAAATGGCAGTTTAAGCTCCGTGCCATCAAAAATGGTCCTTACATACAGTACAGCAGGCAGAAATTTTAAAATGCAATGCCAATACATCTGAAGGAGTAACAATACCTGCATTCTTGACAATATATTCTAGCAGAAGAATATTATGTTACTCTGTTGCTAATGTCACAGTTGCTCTCAAAATGGTGTCCTGAATGATCCCAGATCAGGCAGACTGTTGATGTGATGCTCCATAGGGTAAGGGTATCTAGTATTACATTGGCTAGCGCTAAAATTTTGCCAGATTAGCATAGTACTAATCTCCAGAAATAGGGGAATGGTTGAGTCCCTGATTATACATATGGCCTCATTCTGATGCAATTCTGATGAGATACTGTATTTCTTCCCTTCTGCTCTTGCATATGGGTTGCTCTTCTCTTCCCATGTCACATTTCTTTAATATCCTTTCCAAATTTCTGGCATGAAATTGCACAGATCTTAGGAAATGCATTGTCTACATTGCAAGTTTCATCCTTCTTTGTAATAAAAATACTTCAGATATTATACATTACGCTGAGTATTAATCTCATGTACTCACTGAAATAAAATATTGCAATATTCACAAACAATGCTTGCAATTAAGATGGCATGAAGAACATTGTTCTGTCCAGCAAATTATGGCCTGGGAAATAAACTTTTCTTTAATTGCTTAATAGAGTTAAATAGTAATTTTCTTTCAAAAATCAATGAACAATATAATTTTAACTTATAAGTGTGCTTCTGAAATTCTGAAAGACCTTGCAGAACTCCATGCTTATTTTTTCACCTACTTGGTGGTAAATAAGATCATATAATTCAGCTGATTTAAGAGTGATATTTGGCAAAGTTAATGAATGTTAGTAAAAGGACTGACTAAGATCATCCTGCAGAAGAGGGTTAGAATGTCTGTTAGGCTTACAGCTATGATCAGTTTCCCTTCTCTGTCTTATATCTTGGATCACACATAGGATCACTGGACGGCTGAGGCTGGAGGCGTCTCTAGAGATATTCTCATCCAAATCGATGCTCAGAGCAGGGTCAGATAGGACAGGTTGTTCAGGGCTGTGTCCAGTCAAGTTTTGATTTTCAGCAAGGAAGGAGGCTCCAGTACATCTCTGGGCAGCCTGCTATGTGGTAGCTCATATTAGAAAAGTGTTTTCTTAAACTCAGAATTTCCTGCTTCAGTTTGTGCCCATTGCCTCTCATACTGTAGCTGAGCACTGATGAGAAGAGCCTGACTCTGTTTTCCTTACTCCCTCAATGGTGTATTAATACACAGGAATAATGTCCTCCTGAGTCTTCCCAGCTCTCTCAGCCTCTCCTCACATGCCAGATGATCCAGTCCCTTAGTCATCAACAGACTACAGGAAGGGCTGTTTCTGATGGTATTTCTACATAATGACACATATGCTGGCGTGCAAATGAGAAAGGGTCAGTCAGTGAAACAATATTTCAGCAATGTCAGAACCAGCCCTGGCATGACAAAAGTATCACTTTAGGTCTATTGTTCAAAAACAACATATTTCCAGACTAATATTTATTCCTGTGTGACCTACTTTCAGCAGCAGCTCTTATTTCAGTAACAAAAGATTGGGATGTGTGAGTAGCTCATACTGAAACTTAGTCAAGTGCCAGCTTCTCATCATCACACAGAACACAAGCAGCAAAATCAAATGTGCTTGTTGTGAAATGCTAGTGTATTCATCCCAACACACATTTTTCTTCTGCATGTCTGTTGCTAAGACTTAGACCTTTCTGAGTCACTAGGAAAATTGAACCTGATAGGCATAATTATTGAAATACATCTTAGCAAAAAAAAAAAAAAAAAAAAAAAAAAAAAAAACAAAAAAAAAAAAAAAAAAAAAAAAACCAAAAAAAAAAAAAACCAAAAAAAAAAAAAAAAAAAAAAAAAAAGGAAACTATGGAATGCAAATCTGTGGCCATGAAAATGTTGAAAATAACTGAATTTTCAAGAACTGCAGCATGTGTAGCATAGATTGGGAAGCACTCATGATAGCAAATTTGGTTTTGGTTAGATGGATAGGAATGACTGACTCATTTGATGGCAGATTTCAAACCCAGCTTTGTGAGGGCTTTTTGGTTCTGATTTTCTGTTCTGTTCCCTTTTTGTTATAACAAGGTAAAAGAACTTAGGGCAGATGGGAACCCACTAGAAACTGGGTAAACGGTTTCTGAGAGTATTCTTCCATCTGTTTCTATTTTCTTATGCACATTGACTTAGTTCACTCTCTTTAAAGGGTAGCCAAATAAGAAGGAACAATTTTTTGCATCTTAGAAGGAGATTTTTTTTCCCTTTGGTCCAAATCCAAAATCTGCAGATACTTTCCTCAACAGCTGCAAGAAATGACATAACTTGAGCATCACTATTTTTTGTTTTTTAAAATAAAAATATTTTATGAATATTTTTTTATTCTTTCCTACATTGATAAAATGTATATTGAGGAAAATATTGATCATGCTGCTGAAACCTATTTTACTTATGATGTTTTGTCTTATGAACTTTGTCCTTGAACATGTATTTTCATGCCATGCATATGCATATGATTACTGATATACTTCTAGTATCAATTAAAACTTGTTAAAAAGTTTTAAAGAACTTACCATGCCACTTTGGTATGGATTGTAGGAAAATGCAGCAGTACCTTTTATATTGCATGTACAGAGACTAATTACTCAACACTTTTCTAAAAGCAGGAAAGAGACTAACTCTTTGAATGGCTTAAAACTTCATTCTTCTTGTATTTAACGGAAATTTACAAAATGATGCAAAAAATCCATTAAAACAATAAAAAATTTCCAATTTCCTACTACTGTGACTTCATGGTATATATATATATATATATGGTATCATCTCTTTCTACCATGAAGAAGTGTCATTCTCTTCTCATGATTACATCCCTACATGGTGGAAAAGACTGATTTATATGTAAAATCAAACATTGCAAATGCAAAAGCTGGGGTTTTCTTTAATGCAACTAATGCATTTGATGCTGGGTTTAAGGCTGAGTGCCCAGGATAGTCTAAAAAGTTAGAATCAATTATACTTAATGAAGCGTGTGGATTTATAGGTTTTCTGTAAAGTCAATAAGAGGCAGTGAAGGTAACACAGTATAATAACCCAAAAAATATTCTATATTGACCTCTTCTTCTGACTTAATGTAATATTTAGCAGACAGTCTAAGATTAAGAATACTAAACCCAGCCAAAATCTTTTAAATAAAATGCAGAAAAAGTCCCTGAAAATTCAACGTATTCTATAAACTGTTAGAAGTGCAAAAGACAATTTTTTTTTCTGTAAAATACATCATGTGGCAGTATGTGGTTATGCTGGCTATTTCATTCATTCATTATTGAATTATTTAAATGTACATTGTTCTTTAATACAGAGAAATCAACATCTGTATTTTGTGAGTGGATATTGAAGAATAGACTTATAATGGTATAACCCAGCTGTAGTATTGAGGGATGTTTGGCTATGCGTAAACTAGACTTATGGCATCATTCTTTGTTTAGTTACTGTTATGATAGGCTAGAAAAACCAGATTTTAAATTTTAAATGAAAAAATTGTTAGAAACTGGTGTATTGGGCTTGAGCAGCAGAGTTTTGGAAGCAGTGGGGGTTATAGCAGTGGGCTTCTATGAGAAGTCGCCAGAAGCTTCCCCCATGTCCAAAATCTGACTCCAAGATGGACCCACCACTGGCCAAGGCTGAGTCGATCAGTGACGATGGTAGCACTTCTGGGATAACAGATTTGAGAAACAGGTTGGAAAACTACTGCAGAACAGCATCTGTAAAGAGAAGTGAGAATATGTGAGACAAACAACCCTGCAAGACACAAAGGTCAGTAAAGAAGAAGGGGCAGGTGCTACAGGCACCAGAACAGAGATTCTCCTACATCCTGTAATTCAGACAGCCCCTGGTGCAGCAGCTGTGCCCCTGCAGCTCATGGAGGTCTGTGGTGGAGCAGAGATTGACCTGCAGCTGCTGGAGGACCCCGGGCCAGAGCAAGTGGATACCTGAAGGAGTCTGTGACCCCGTGGGAAGCCTGTGCTGGAGCAGGCTAATATCACAACCTGTGGACTCACGGATAGAGGACCTTATGCTGGAGCAGTAACAGGCTTTCTGGCAGGACTTGTGACTCCATGAGGGACCAACGGAACTGAAACAATTTGTTTCTGAACGAGACTGCAACCCTGCGGAAGGGACTGATGCTGGAACAATTCATGAAGAACCCTAATTAGGGAGGTCTGTCTCCAGTAGGAGAGACCCCAAGCTGGAGCAGGGGAAGAATGTGAGGAGTCCTTCCACTGAGGAGAACAGAGCAGCAGAGACAATGTGTGATGAGCTGACTGCAGCCTGCATTCCCTGTCCCCCTGTGCCATTGAAGGTGAGGAGATAGAGAAAATCGAGAGCAAAGTTAAGCCACAGTAGAAGGGAAGAGTGGTGAAAGGTAATTTAAGATTTGGGTTTATTTCCCATTACCATGAAATAATCATCACTCTTAGCCAAAATTTGCTTTTTGTGGTGCTAGACAGAATGCAGTAATTAGTGTATTTTGTACCTTGGTTGTGGAGTTCTATCATATGAAATCAGTTCACTTGAAGCATGGGAGTTATACTGACTTAAATGACAATTAAGACACTAATTATCATAATAGGAGTTGAGTGTGATTTCAGTACATACTGAAATTGGTGCAAGTCCTGGTCTGCTTATAAAATTTTATCTTCTGAACTCTATGTCTGTTTTGCTTTTGTCAAAAGATGCCTTTAATTACGTAGCCTTTACATTCTGGGTGTAGTGAAAATGTGGGTGTGATTGTGGTGCTGAGTTTTACATTAGCAGTGGACACATATATATATATACATGTGTATATATATATATATATATGTCCATTGCCCATACATATGTATGTATGTATGTGAATAATACCACATCTATTCTGAACACCACTTCACAATTTTGTCACCTGCCCAGTATACCATTCCAAGTCTCCCTAGCAACACACCAACTCTTTGCAGTAACAATCCATCTGTCTGTTTTACCAATCCAACTGTTCACAAGAAAACCCAAAATCTTTCCAGGATCAATCAATCTCAGTCTCCTGCCAAGCTATTTTCTCCTCCATGTTAAAATGACACAGGTTCTTATGCAATAAACCACTCTGGTTTTTTTAGGGCCAAATCTGTTGTCGTCCACTGGTCTTCAGACAGTCATATAGCTCAAATCTCAGTTAAAAAAATTAGATAACTAAAAAGGACAGAAGAAAACCAATTAAAGTTCAGCACCTGTGCCAGAAAATTGCAGAATATTTTTTAAGAAATTATATACTCTTACAACGCCTTCAACACCGGGCACATCTCCATATGGGAGTACAACGCATAACTTTGAACTGAAATTGAAAGGAAGATAATTTTCTGCAATCACAGAGCACATTTTACACTAGAAAATATGCAGTATTTCTTTGTGTGAGTGCTGAGTACTTCATATATACTGCAAAATTCTAAATGTAATTATCTGTATTCATTTCTCTCTCTCTTCCTAATGCTATGAAAATAACAATTTATGCATATCATTTACCCTATTTCCAGTCTTATTTATTCTGTATTTAAGCTCCAGTGACTCTGAGCTTCCCTGTGTCATTTTTTATCTCACAATATAGGATCAAAGCATATTTCCAACACATGTCTCTGTTTTCTACGGTACCAAAGAATAATTGAGGGTGGCAGGGAGTTCAGGAGCCCTCTAGGCCACCCCAGAGCCCAAAGAAGGTCCAGATTTGGGGGAGTCCAGGCTGTTCACAGCATAGTCCAGTTGGGACTTTAAATCCTCCAACAACTGAGATGGCACAGTTTTCAGAGAAAACTAAAGTGCTCACAAGATAAAAGTTTCTTCTTATACTCAGTCTGAAACTTTCTCATCTCAATGTAAACCTGTCATTTCTTGCCCTCTCTCCTGTCTCCAGGCTGTCTTCATCCAAGGATTGTCTTCCGTCAGCTGTGGGGTCTGTTAAGTGTATTGAAGGTGTCCTTTCTCCACACTGACCCAGTCCAGCTGCTCCATTCTCTTCTCAAATGGTCAGAACTCCAGTCTCCACCACACCAGTGGGCCTTTGCTGCGCTCCCTTTGGTTTGTCCATGTCTTCCATCTCTGAAAAATATGAGAAAAACTAGACAGACCATCTAGATGTTGTCTGAGAATTTCCATATAGCCATTCCCTTGACCTACAGGCTGTGCCATGGTTCATAACAGTATGGAGGTTGCTGGCTTCCCTTTCTGCCAGCAAACACCATAGACTATTGTCAATCTTGAGGTCTGCCTCCACCACAGGGCCTTTCCACAGAGCTGCTTCATGGCCTCTCCATCTCCAGACAGTATTGTGTTGCTGCAGGAGCTGTACTGACATTTAGAGAGCTTGAAATTTGTCCCTGCTGTTTCATAATGCTCCTGGTGGCCCAGTTCTTCAGTGTGTTTGGTCCCTGTCCTTGAGCGTAATGATTTGTACTCCTAATTTGACATAATCTGCAAAAGTGATGAGAGTGCTCTCTGTCACCTCCTGCTCATGATTGGTAGAGATGCTAAAGAGGACAGGTTTTAGTGCAGATGCCTCTGGTAGTCCACCTGTCACAGGCATCCAGGGAAAGTACGACCTTTTAATCACCTTTTAAGCCCCATGTTTGATCCATTTTCTTGTCTAGCCATGCAGACTGAAACACCCCAATGTAAATATCATGGATGATAGCATCAAAATCTTGCTTGAGTCTGTGCAAAAACACCCACTATTGTCCTGTATTCACAGGTGTGGTCATTGTCATAGGAGACAACCAGGTTAGTTCAGCATAATTTACTCTTGGTAAACCCATGTTGGTGTCTTCCAATCATCTGCTAGCTTCACATGCCCAGAAATGCGCTCCAAGAGGACTCAGTCCATGATTTTTCCAGAAACTGAAACAAGGCTGACCACCTTGTAACTGCTAGGGTAAATTTTTTGGCCTTTTTTGACGGCAGCTGTGATATTTGTCTTTCTCCAGTGAATATTGACCTCCTTTTCTTTCTCAAAGATCATGAAAAGAAACTAAAATCAAATTGCTATTTTTAAAACTTTTCAAAGCTTGCACATTTGTCATTGAGTACATATTTTATTTTGCTGAATAACAATAGAAACATTGAAATTACACATGTCCTCTGCAGATGGCTGAGCATTTGATTTCAGCTGAAGTTGTATTCATTTTCATGGTACATAAATTCTTCTAGGTATGAATTACAGATATAAAGTTTCTGTCTAAAGAATATATCTTGGAAATCTTCAAGAGGATTATTGTGCTGGAACGCTGTCAAGTGTGCTGTGGCTTGTAAGATGTCAGTGGAAATTAGAAATGTATGGACATTAAAATATGAACAGCCAACTTAGCTGAGGAATTTTTTAATGATTCCAAATTAGCCTACTCTTCACTCAAAGGAAATTCAGGCGGTGTTTCAAGTGAACAGTGTAAAGATTATTCATAGGAATTAAGAGTGTAGGCCTGAGTACACAAATTTTCTAATTGTAATTATAAGACTAGTATTTAAATAGGCTTCCTGAGAGTTTACAAACCGTTTTAGAATGGTTTCTGTTCCTCTAGTTGCTGCAATTCATCTAAAGTTTAGTTGATTAATGTTCTTTAAGTTACTGGTCTTCTCAAAGAGGTTGACATTGTATTTATTTGAAACAATTAAACTTGTGGAAAGAAAGTCAACATGACATATGCTAATAAGTGACTTCCCTGCCTAGTCCCTTGTATATAATTTGCCTTTGAGATCAATCCTTAAATGGATGTGTCTGGATGACTTAAAAAACCCATTCACCTGCGCAAGAAGATGGCTTTGCACTGCTTTCTGTAAGCAGAAAACTTTATTTATTCTCTCTTCTGCTTATAATGTCAGCATAAAGTAATTTCTGTTTTACAGTCTCCTACTCAAAAACCTCAGTATCTGGGAAACTAGGTAGGAGGAAGTTCATTTCTTGTGCATGAATTTTTGAGGCGCCTGTGAAGTTCACTGGCAACACAAGAAAGCTCTAATACAATTCCACCCCTGCTGCTGGATGATGTTATTAAGTGAGATTTTTGTTTTATTTTGCTTTATTGATGTGTGAAAAACATTTTTATTTATGCTTATGGCATGAGTAGCACAACTTACTGTTTCTACTGGCTTTTAAAAATAGTCATCTCCTGGTAAATTCTTCTGTGAAAATCAGGTCAGCTTTATTTTTGACGTCCAAATCAGCACTGAGATGCTGGGGATAATATCCTCCTTGTGTTTTATGCAAGTTGCTGCATACATGCATGTGTACTTGTCTTTCTGTACTATTTTTCTAATGTCCAGCATGTTTTTAAGAAGAACTACCATGCTAAAAAGTGGATCATATATAATATGTACTGGTATAAAATATAATTTAAAGGCAAAAAATAGTAATGCTAAAACTGACTAAACGAATCAAATAATTACTGATATTATAAGTAGGTCTCTAGATATCCTTGGCATTTTATTATGTGGAAGGATTTCAGTCCAGAGACGTAATCTAATAGTCCTGGTCAGTAAAATCCAGCTCTCAACCCACATTCTTATTCAGATGAGTTGCCCTGTACATCCTGAATAATTAGATTGTATGGGGTAGCTTGAACTTCTGTGCTTGGTGCAAAGAGCTGACTAGCATCTCTTCAGGTCATCTGAACTTAATTTGGGATCTGTAATGTAATGGAGGTTAGGCTTTGTGCACAATTCACATGCCAGACTGACAACAGGGGATTCACAGGGGTGATAGGGTTGAACGAATGAAAGCACTGCTGTATTACAGACTCACATTTTAAACCTAATTTGGAGACAGAATTTCACCTTTTCAACTCTTCCCTACATTCAGTCACAAAGTACAACTGCTCAGACTTTATACAAGCCACGACTTTGGCCCTGAAGTCATAAGCAGAGATGTCAGAGTTAGTTGATCTAAAATGTGTGTAACACTAGGCACTATTAAGGAAAATGTTTAAAAACAAGTGAAACTAAGTGCTGAGTATTCAGAAGTTGGATACCGTGTTAAATTGATGAGACAAAATGTGTTACAGAGTCTTGTGGGAAGTAAACATAGGAAACAGCTGTAGATCTAATATTGTAGATTGTTCTTTTACCCAAACCACTACAGAAAGAAATAAAAACAAGAACATTTAATTTTCCATCTTTAATTTTACCAGTGAACATATTTATTCACATTTTTAATTTTTTATGGTAATCAAAAAAGGAAAGTGATACCATAGTTACATTCCCTTTTCTTCAGTTGCTTGCTTCTACAAGAACAGAGGATGTTTTTAGTGTTTCTTATGCCTTTCTCAATTCTTGACAGGTAAAGGATCATATGGTTTTAAAAATTAAAACATGCCAGACAAGAAAAGATGATGAAAGAAGAAAAATAATGTTAGATTGAGGAAAAAGAAAGAGCTAGTGAACCAGAAATAGAGCCTGATTTTATACATTAGAGAAAAACCAGGCAGAATAGGCTTCCTACCACAGACAAATTCAGAGGGGAAGTATCAAAAGAAAATAAAGACCAGGCATTATGCTACAGGCATTCCTGTATGTGATCAGCCCATTTATCTTTCTGATAAACTGCAAATAAATGCTATGATAATAGTGTCTTCTATTAATGAAAATACATTATATTTATTTTATTTTACATTAGGAAAAGCGGTGGATGAATGGTTTTGTGGTTGGATTCCATTCACATCTCATCTTTATAATCAAACTGACTTATCTTGTGGCATTAGATGGAACACAAATAGATACTAGAGGACAGAGAAAGAGGAGCAAATTGTGACATAATGTGACAGGAAAGTCTTGTGATATTAAGTAAAAGAGTTTGAGTGCCTCATCTGAAAAAAATCCAATAAATCTTTTTTTGAATCTTTTATTTCCACTTGTCCTAATTAGATAGAAGTTCAAAAAATAAATTTTTGTATATATTTTTAAAATTATAAAACCATTCCTTATTATAATTAAAAGGAAGCATTTTGAGCTTGAAAAGATGATGCAAATTATTTCATTTAGCCTATAGCAAAACATTCTGCATCAAAGAGCTCTGCTAACTGAAGCAATAGACAATGTTTAAAAAGAAATAATGAATGCAGAAAATAAAGCTTGAATTTTAATTCTCACACCATTTGGAAACTTAGATAGTTTTATCTGTGGTGTTCTTGTCCTTAAATCCAAATCAAACTTTAGTCTTTGGTAATGATATAGTTCATAAACCTACAGTCCACAACTCTGTCAGATCTGGGAAAACAAACCAGAAATAATCAGAAGTTGTCATTTTAATGTATTCAAATGGATGCAGGGGACTTTTGAAATGGTACATATGTATAAAAATTAGAAGATTTCCTAAAGGAATCACAAAATCACAGAATGATTGAGGTAGGAAGGCACATCTGGAGTTCATCTGGTCCAATACCTGTGCACACGCAGGACCCTCTAGAGCTGATTGTCCAGGACTGTGTCCAGATGGCTTTTGCTTTGGAATATCTCCAGGGAGAGTGACTTCACAACCTCTCAGGGCAACGTGCATTAATGTTAGGTCACCATCACAGTAAAAAAGCATTTTCTGATGTCCAGGGGAAACCTCCACTCTATGCCCGTGGCCTCTCATCCTGTCAGCTGACACCACTGAAAGGAGCCCTGGTCCTGTCCTTCTTGCACCCTCCCTTCAGAAGTTTGTATACATCAATGACATCCTCCCTGAGCTTTCTTTTGCCCAGTCTGAGCTGTCTCAGCTCTCTCAGGCTTTCCTCATAAGAGAGATACTCCAGTCCTTTAATCATATTTGTAGCCTCTTTTTGGACTGTCTCCAGTACGTCCACATCTCTGTTGTACTGAGGAGCTCAGAACTGGACACAGCACTCCGAGTGTGGCCTTATCAGGGCTGAGCAGAGAGGCAGGATCACCATTCTCTGTCTGGTATCACTACTTTGTCTAATGCAGCCCAGGATACCATTCTCCTTCTTCATATCAAGAACACATTGCTGGAACATGTTCATCTCATGTCCACCAAGACCACCAGGGTCTTTTCTGCCAAACTGCTTTCCAGATGAGTGTCCCCCATCATTGGTGCCTAGGTTGCTCCTCCACTGCTGCAGGACTTTGCACTTTTCCCTGTTACCCTTCCTGAGGTTCATATCAACCCATTTCTCTTCCTGAAGAAGAACCCAGAGACTGTTGCAAAAATGGCTGCCTCATTTGGCTGCCACTGTGGCTATTACAGAGATATCTCAGAATAACCTACTACAGACACAGGATAGCAGAATTGTTGCAGCACCCTGCGAAGGTTGATGTGTTCTGGTGAGAAATAGGCTCTTACCTTTGCTGCATGTTCTGTCTAATGTGGCCATCCTGCTTTAGAATGCACTGTGTAGACATATATGATTTCTCAGTGTTGGGTTAAATTCCTGCACAGTAATTCTGTCATTGTGGAATGATACTATATGTAGATTACTTAAAAGATTATAACCTCCTTCCTATGTTCATTCAACCTTCATAATGCTCTCAAGCAATCACTAAGAATAACCAGTTACTAACTGAAGGGAGCAGTTTATTTCTCTCATTTTAATTTTTTTTAAGAAAAAGAACAAAAAACTATTGTATTTTTCATGGTTGGGGTTTTTTTCCTTTTGTTTATGCCTTTTGTATTTAAAAATTATTTTAAAAACATGGATAATGTATGGAAGGTTCTGAATATAAGCGGCTATTTAAATTTAAGACTTGCAAAAATTTTTTTGAGTAAGCCAACCTGTTTTTTAAAGGTGTAAGAAAGGCTTCCGAAGGACTTGGTTCCTCATTTGTATACCTAGTTTCATCTAGTAAACATAACCATCTAAGTATTCAAATAAACTTGAGAATAATTGTAAAGGCCTTTAGTTCATTGCGAAATGTTTTCTTTTACTATTTTTTCCACAGTAACAAGGAGGAGTTTTGCTTATATACCATCCCCATTTAGATTGACCAATATATTTCATACTTACATGGCTTAGCCACTTGTTCAAACTTCCTGTTTCCAGCTTTCTGTAATAGTTGTCTTAACTCAGTTTTTATTTTATTTAAAGGTCTTTATTATCAACTTAGAAAACAGCAATGATTTCAATGGAACTTACAGCTATGGACTGACACCAAACACAAACATGTACAGGACTGTAATTTTGGTCTCTTTTTAAAAAGACATTTCTTTATTTCAGCAAATTTAGGAATTCATGCCATTAGTTTTCAATTCCAAACTTATTGCTTTATTTTAAAATATTTTTTTAATTGTGAGGTTTGATAGACAAAATCTTCTGTAGAAACTGGCCCCACTAAGAAATGTGTGTTTCAAGTTTATTTTTGTAAGCTGGAAAAAAATAAGACATGGTATTTGTTCTAATCTTCCAAAGTAGTAAAACAGGTAATAAAGATTCTGAATGAGCTCCTAGACACTGTCAATTGGTTTGAATGAGTTTTGGTTCAGTGTTCCTCCTAAAATCTGGAAAGACAACCAGGAAAATAGTTTCTCTCATTTACACCATATGAGGGGAGAGCATTCAGGTAAAAGTACTTGGTTTTAGAATAATCCTGTGACAAGCCTGAATGGTTTTTACATTCTTGATGAATGGACTCATTGTGCTTCTCTTACAGCCTTTATCGTAAACTGACCTTTTTTCCATCTTTTTGCTACTCAAGTAAGAAAGAGAAAAATTCTTTGATAAAAAAATATAACGAAAAAATAAATCTAATAAAATTGTGGAGACAGATGTTAATAGTGTCCTAATCCCTTTTTCATATAAGAATTGTAGCATGCTTTTCACTTATATGTTAATCAAATCTCCCTCTCAAGTAATTTATTCTGTCCTAAAACCTTAAGAGCTTTTGGATGTGATATGTTTCACCCTTTTTTTCACTTAGAAGACTTAGTGCGTCTAAACAAGTAAGCACTGTACTTACTAGTACGGCTGTACTTTGATATAGCTGATAATTTTTCTTTGCTCTTCTTTATATTACTCCATGGTTTTTTGTGCTCATAGATAACTCCATCCTTTTAAAAGTTTTCTTCCTTGGAGAAAGGTAATGAGATAAATACTGTCTTCAGATAGTGTCTACAAAAACAGGGGGAAGAGTAGCTATTACCTGAAGTGAACTTTTAGTTTTATTACTACCCACAGAGATGAATCTTATGATTGCTGAATTTTAGATACTTTTTAAAATAACTTAGAAGTCATAGATCTGAAATACCCAGTGCTAAATTGTTTAACTACATGGCTGATAAAAAAACTGTCCAGGTAAAGTACACTACTTTTTGCCTTCTTAGCAAACAAAAGACTCAAATTTTTATTCAGGTACCAGTTTTCAAAGTGAAAATTTGGAACCTTTGGAAATTTTGGAACAAGACGTTGCACATCCTCCAAGGTATCAGCCTGAATTTAGGATCACTAAATCAGTAACTTACTTTTATTTATCTATTAATTCAGTTAATATTCCTTCAGAAAAAAAAAAAAAAGTTTAAAGGCAAATTTAATCTTCTATTGGACTAAAGTAAATAACTACCTTTATCTTTATGGAAGTTATAACAATCTATGATTATATCTATTACTATCTCTAATTATCATTAGGGAGGTTAAGGTTAGGGTTATGAGAAAAGGTATAAAACTGGGTCAAAGGGTCATTGAAGGAAAAATTAGTAATGCATTCCTGTGATGGTTTATGTCTTCTATATTAACAACTTTTCTAAAATGCAGTCCAGGTTTGCCTCTAATCTCAGGCTGATATACACTGACCTGGTGACACAAAGTAATTGTAAACCTGTACAGGAAAAGAAAAAAAAGTCAGAGTGAACTGTGTTTTGACACCTTTAGCCACAGCAAATAGTTACCTACCCCAGGAGTGATTTCACTTAACAGACTTCATACCAGTAACACATGCCATTCTCTGCTGTTGTGCCTCTTGTGCAAAGTGCTTCTGGGTAAAGTGAGAGCAGTTGCTATCTACTTTGCAGAGGTGGAAACAACTGCACAAGAGAATCAAGTCCTTAAAAGACACGTGCAAATCAAAATGTCAAAAGCAGCAAGCTGCAACACATGCTAGAGGGATTGCTTTTACTTCTGTGAATTTTGGCTCAATTTAAAGAAAGAATCAGCAAAACCAAATAAAGTATATCTAAATATGCTTTGAAAACTATGCCGTTTAAGCATTTTCTGTTATAAATTTTAAAAACCAGTCTTGTGCACATCAGATGACATTTCTATTTGTACTCAAGAATACATTTCTATTTGTATTCTCTTTTCATCCTGTTGTAAGTAACATGATGAAAGCTATTGACTGGTAAAAGTTCCAAAAACTAGGGAAAGTGGATAACTAAAGCTACCAGAAAACCTTGATTCAAATGCAGGACTACTTGTTAGAAAACTTCTAACTTCTATCAAACTTCTTCTAGTAAGAAAACTTATAAAAATTACTGTAAGGAGAACTTGGTGGTACTTATAGCTACTTAATGTATTTCATGTGGCATAAATTTTTTAATATCTTTTTTCCTCTTTTTCTTACTTTATATAATTTATTAATAATAAACTGCAAGTTTTACAAAACTAAATGCATCAAAGAGAAGGAACGGAGGAGTCTGGCACAACATCTCCAGGGAATCTGGGATTAAACTCTGCTGGGGCATTTCAGGACTCCCACATTCCCCTCTAGGAAGAAGATTTTTAAAGCAGTAGATTCAAATGCACTATATTTTAAAATGTGTTACTACAGTATTCATTTCAAAAGAATTTCTTTTATTTCCGACCCTGTCAAGCCTATCAAATGACACTGTAAACAGCTGCATTGTGACAACGGTCTTAAAAGGAAAACTTATTTCTTGTCCAATATGAACAACTTTATTGACATTATTTATCTCTTGTTAAGCTTCTGCAATGCAATATCACAGTGAGTTGGAGACAATTGCAAATCGTGATTGAGAGTATTATTCTTGATTCCCTCAGAAATGCTTCAGATTGTCAACAAACATGAATGATGTCTTGGAGAAGATGAAGAGTATTTTAATTCTTCATTCCAAAGCAATGAAATAACTGTGAAGCCCTGGAAGGAGCACAGATGAGTCTTTCAGCAGTAATGTATAAAAATGTATATTTAAGTCAGTGTAGTTTACTAATATTGACACATCAAGGTCAGAGTTCTTTTGAGGAGGGACAGATCTTGCAAAACATAAACATATGAATGAACATAAAATTTTTAATTGTAAAGTTAAGAATATATTTCTAAATCAGGGTACAGAAAATACACATATAATTGCAATAAATAATGAGAATTTTGTGTTGGTTTTATGAGTATTTTAAGTACTGGAACCACATTTAATTTACTTATTTAATAATTAAAAAAATAATATCTTCATTCTATTTCAACACTATCTGTAGTTTTCCCATGCAGAAGAATATTTTCATGAGTTTCTTGAAACTTGTTGAAGCGTTACAATTTCCCTCAAAATGTCACACGAAGTCTAGGAATGCCTAAATGATGTGTCTCCTACCAAACAACAGTTAGATATTTTATCAGCAGAGATAAGTACTATCTTTCACATTACATCTTGGCATTCATTTCACTGACTGTTTCATCAAATATCATACAAAAATTACTTCTCTGGTCAACGAGGATGAGCAATTGTGGTGTAAATCTGAAAGTGACAAATCATTTGAGAGGGACCTCTCTCTCTCCAGTGCCTATAGAGGGAGCCTGGCTGCCACATTTTTAAAATTCTGTAATTAGGTAAGAGGAAGCCCCATCCTTCATATGACAGTATGATATATGACCACTGATATGTTCCAAATAGTTAAGCAAATAACTTCAAATCTCTACATCCAATATAATATCTGGATAAAAATAAGGGACTTTTCCAAGAAACACTGTGTGTTATTAAGAAAAAAACAATTAAAAAGCGTGTATAAGATTGCTATGAGATAATGTTAAATGGTTCATAAGCTAAGCACAGATTTTAGTTATGCTTAACTTTCCATTTGTCATTAGCTGTTGATTAATGTAACACAATAAGGGAATGAGAAAATTGTAGAGTAGCAAGGTCTGGGGACACTCGCCAAAGCCCATTACGGTAGTAAGTTGAGATAAAAGGACTTTTTTCCAGACAACTGGAAAAATAAATTTTAGTGTACAGGAATAACAAGGACAGAAGTAATAGCAACATGGTTTTTCAAGAACAATTATGCCAAATTGATTTAATTTCATGACAAGGGAACAATTTTTTTTAGGTAGAGAAGAAGCAGTTGTCACATATTTTGAATTTCCGACTTTTCTGTGTTAACCCTTGTAAGCAAGCGAGGGAAATAGAGAAGAGTTGCTAATTACTTTCTACAAAGGATGTATTGACTGATGCTACTCAAGATTCTGTCTTGTATCTCATTTGGCTGGTTTTATCACTGATTTGTTTTCTGTTGCACTAAATTTCTAGATGAAGGCAGATTAGGAAGGACAGTAGCAATGCTGGAGGACAGGAATGCAATTAAGGAGATCTTGACAGATGTAAGAAAAAGACTGGAAACAAAGATTAAGAGATGATTCAATCAAAATCTTTTCAAAATTACTGTACCTTCATGCTCATTAACTCAAAATTCCCCATTTGCTGTAAATGCAAACGGACATCAGCTGTAGAACGTGTCAACAAATGAGGAGCACTTGATGTCACTGATATTAATTAGCCTAAAGAAGGAAAAACTTGAAGTAAAATGAAGCCTGTGAAGAGTTTGGAAAACATATCCCATGAGGAATGGTTGAGGGAACTGTGGTAATTTAGTCTGGAGAAGGCTCAGAGGGGAACTCATTACTCTCTACAGCTATCTGAGAGAAGGTTTGTAGTGAGGTGGGAGTTGGTCTCCTCTGCCATATCTCAAGTGAAAGGATGAAAGGAAATGGCCTTAAATTGTGCCAGGAGAAGTTCAGATTAGCTATAAAAATAAAAATTCACTGGAATGTATCATATTCCATATTAATAATAAATTCACCAGAAGCATAGTTAGGCTTTTGAGAAAGGTCCCCAGGGAGGTGGTGGAGTCACCTTCTCTGCTCCAGTTCATGAAGCATCTCAATGATCCATTTGGGAATATTGTTTAGAAGTGATTATAAGTGGACAGTTGGAGTAGATGATCTTGAAAGTCTCTTCCAATCTTGATGATTCTGTGAGTCTGTAAAACATAGGAAAACTTTTGGGATATTCACAAAGGAGCAGCTGGGGATTGCATAGGTCTGTGGTTACCTGCTGGCAGCTATGGTTTTCACTGGCTGCCGTACTAGTCAGTCTAACACTGCAATGGGGGGCACATCACTGGAACTTCCAAAGGGTTCTTAGGCACAAAGGGTCAAGAGGGAAGTCTGCTGATAAAAATTATCTCCTTAGTAATTTAGTGGAAAGTGTCCCTGCCTATGGGAGAAGTTTTGGAACTAGGTGAACTTTAAGGTCTGTTCCAACCCAAACTGTTCTGTGATTATTGCAAATGTTTATGGATGATATTACAATAAGTATAGGTCAACTCTAGAGAAACTCAAAAGAGGAGAAGAAAGAGAAAAAGAACAACAACAAGACCACAAAGGAATAACTTTCCAATTCTAGAAAGGAATAACTTTCCAATTCTAAGCATAGTGATTCCTGGGAATTTCATGGGACCTCATTGGTCAGGAAGCAGTGAACAAGATCTTTAATTTTTTTTTTTTCTAAGCTTATGTGATAACATGGTTCTTTACTTTGGAAGTCAAACTTTGTGAGTCCTATTTCTTACATGTTGCTTGTGATGAAAATGGAGTTGTGCATCTTGCCCAAATATAACATAACTGGTGAAAGAAAGTCTTCTAGTTTTAAACTGTGCTAATGAGGTTATCTGTCTCTTTCAGTCAAAGCTGGATTGTTAAACTCAGGGAAGATACACATTTTGTGGCATCTTGTATTACACTTACTACGAAGAGTCATGTTTTCCTTCCACTGTACTGGAATATGTGATAACCTATAGCACTTCCTTTTAAATGTTAATCTTAGAAGAATAGAGTCCCTTTTTGGCTCTATGTTAGAAAAGACTGTTACTAAATTGAACATAAACACAGTTTAAAATGGAAAAGCCAGGAAATCTTCTTCCCTTTTTTGACTTAATCCCACGCACATTTATGTTGGGAATGACTTAATAGGGACTTTGATAGTAGTACAATTAGACCCATTATTTGTTATTTCTGAAGACAATTTAATGGGGGCAATGTACAATCGAAAACAGCTGATGTTGTGGCAGTACCTCCAATAACAATTGTAAAATCAAATCCATAGTCTCAAACCTGGCATAAGCTTGGCTTTTACAAGCACATCCAGTTCTTCCATGGGCTTAAAAGGAATCATACAAACAGCTTTAACATTAGGCTTCATTGCAAACAAAGAAGAAATTTCTTGTCTTTTAGGAAACAAAGTATTTATGATTAATTTTTAATACATTCTCTGAAAATACGCATTATAACTCCAGAGCTTCATAATTTTTGCTATCCAGTGGTTCTAAATGTCTGCTAGGATACTGCTGCTCCCTCTTACAGGTGTGAAAATGTTATTGCAGATTGCCTTTGAGAAAATAATTAGAATATAGAAAAGTCCTAGAATAGTTTATTTATTATTCTTTCTAGTACACCTCCGTAATTCCACAGAATCTGCATTGTGCTAACTAAATGTGGTCAACTAAACAGAAAAAAATGCCAGATTGAAATGTTCTGTGTCCAAGCTGACTGAAGTGGCAAAGACAGCTAATATTTCTCTCGTGTGTTAAAATAAGCAACCAGAAAACACAAACAGCCACTTAGTTGGCCACCAAGCAATTAAGTGCCTAAGATATAGGCAGGTACTGCAAGAAATCAAACTCTTTTGTGATTTCATTTACTCCTTTGCAAATCTACATATTTAAATAAGTCTGATAAGGATAAAAAGCTTAGGACCCATCAAGAGTTTATTTTGCTAATTTGCTTATGTTACTGTACCTTAATGATCATTTATGTTAGTCTCTAGAAGCTGTTCATTTCCAGTTAGACTGAAACCAAAAACCATAATACTGTTTTCTGCTGAATAAATAGTGACAAATTATGAATATATGAATATATAGATGTTTATATGCTCTGCTACTAAAGGGAAGCAAACTTCTCCATTAATTGCAAGCAGTAAAAATGTTTGTTGCTGTATTATATTTCTGAACATTTGAAACCTGGCCCTGTGTAATCTAATAGCTGTTTAAAAACAAAACAGAATCAGTTAGTTTTATTTTGTCACTTCTGTGCCTTACATCAAAAATTTAAAACCTGTGGGTCAAAGACTGTCTCTGCAGATGTATTTATGCTGTTGCTTTTTTACATTTTGTTCTCTTTTCGTATCACTAAGAAAAGAGAAGATTCAAAAACATTTTAAAATGTAGAAGAAAGTTACATAAATGTAAAAGCTGGTTACTTATTGGTGATGTAGCAATAGAAAAGTTCTATGCACAGCAAATTTTGAGAAAAAGAAAACCTGAAAGACAGCTAAGTCTTAGGTGTACGTAGAGCTCAAAACCTACAGCAGTGTTGAAACTTGAATGAATCAATGCAAACTGCTATCCTGAAAGTTGATTTTGTGTTTAATTGTAAGTATTCTAAGTACTCCCAGGAAAGTCTACTTGGAATTCTTGATGCAAGAACATAAATCTTTACAATAGCAGGGCTCAAAAATAATATGATATGTACCTAGTCATTTTATATGAAGAAAATACTGGCATAAAATTATAAAGTGCTTCATTTGTCAAAATCTGAGGTATCTATTTTCTTGACTAAAAATGACTACTTATAGTGTCATGTGTATCCAGTAGAAGAAATCCATCTCCTTGATTACTACATAGCTGATAGAGAACACACTTTAAAGCTTCTTTTGTTGATTTCTTTTTGGTTAGTTTTTGCTACTGTTTTAGAAAGTAGGAGGAAACAGCATGTCTGTTGTCTTTGTGAAAATAGTGACAGCTTCAATATTTTGCAAAAATGGAAGTCATAGAGCAATGCTTTGCTTTGGCTATGACAAGCTCAGCAAACTGTTCCTTTTCTGAGCAAAGGAAATATGAAGAAATGTCACAAAAACTAATGGCAATCATTAAATATCATATTTCCATCTTTTAAAATGGAACTCTGAGTATCCTTTAGAAAAATAACAATTGGTTTTGGTTTTTGGTTTTTGGGGTTTTTTTTAAATCAGTAAGGAAGAGATTCTCTTTATATATTAAAATAGTTTATGGTAATGGCCTAAAATTGCCACAGATTTTTGCAATTGTTTATGCATACAGAACTCTGAAAATGCTGAACGGTGAACAATCTTCTGAGGTGTGTGTGTGGGCTGTTTAGGGATTTAAACACCTCTATTTATTGAGTACTAGCTCTGAAATGCTGTGTATTTCTGAAAGAAAATTAAAGAAAGGTATCAGCAGTGCTATAGCTGAGCATGAAAACATCGCTCTGTGCCAAGGTCAAGTCTCTTTTCTAATCAGATATTAACATATTCATTCATACTCTTGAAATCCCTTGTCCCTCAGGGATTGCAGGGTAGGCTTAGTGACCCTTAATTATGGTCATGGAGGAAAAAAGTCATTAATGAGATAGTGCCCTTTAGCTCACATAGAGAGCAAAAAACAGAAGCAAAAAAAACTCCAAACCCACAACAAAATGACAAAAAAAAGAAACCAAAAAAACCCCCTCAAAACAAACAAACAAACAAAAATGTCTCCAAGCCTCTCCAAATGCAATTAAAATTAAACCCAAGATTTACAACATTTGGGAATATACATATGAGCCTCATAAAGCAGTTGTCCTGCCTTAGTTCTGTTTTGTTCCGATTTTGGTTTTTGAAGATCAAGGAATGATGTGATTTAAGGCAGCAGGGAAAAATACACATTGTGGTGACCCCCCAAAAATGCTGGGAAGTAAGACAAGAAGGGACCATAAATTTCTTCTGCATTCTAGCAGAATTTGAGAGATGATTGGACAGACTATGAGCTAACAAGGAATAGAATAATTTATAGTGTTAAATATTATCCTCAGCGTAAGGGAAAAGCAGATGAAAAATATAACACACATGGTACTATTGCTATGAAAACTAGTTTTTTGAATCTGTGGGTTTACACAGGTTGATCCTGTTCACAAGGTTTGCATTACAACAGAAGATATTGTTGTCTGTCCATGAGTGGCCATTTGTCATATTTCCAGAGTATTTTGCTTTGTCAGTTGATTGTAGAATTGTAGAATCATAAAACGGTTTGGGTTGGAAAGGACCTTAAAGAAGATTTGCTTCCAACATGCTGTTATGGACAGGGACATCTTCCAAAAGATCCACTTGCTCAGAGCCCCATCCAACCTGGTCTTGAACGTTCCCAGGAATGGGATATGCATAACTTCTCTGGGCATCCTGTTCCAGAGATGCCTTACCACCTTCACAGTGAAGCATTTTTTCCTAATAGCTAATCTAGATCTACCCCCTTTTAGTTTGAAGCCGTTCCCCTTTGTTCTATCACTACAAGCTCTTGTAAATAGACTCTCTCCATCTTTCTCATAGTCTCCCTTCAGGTACTTGGTCAGCACAAAGCCTTCTCTTTTCCATGCTGAATAAATCCAATTATCTTACGTTTCCCTGTAAGAGCGGTACTCCATCCCTCTAATCATTTTGGTGGCCTGCCCTGGTCTTGCTCCAACAGGTCCCTGTCCTTCCTGTGCTGGGGACCCCAGAGCTGATGCAACACTGTGGGTGGGGTCTCCCCAGAGCAGAGCCGCGGGGTAGAATCCCCTCCCTCGCCCTGCTGGCCACACTGCTCTGGATGCAGCCCAGGACACAATTGGCTTTCTTGGCTTCAAGTGCACATGGCTGGGTCATGTCCAGCCTCTCATCCACCAGCACCCCAAATCTATCGCCCATGCTGTGTTGATAACAGCAGCTGTTCTAACCCAGATGCAGCACCTTGCACTTGGTCTTTTCAAACCTCATGGTATTCCCATGGACCCACTTCTCAAACTTGTCCAGCTCTTTCTGGATGACATCCCATCCATCAGGTGTGTCACCTGCACAGCTCAGGTTGGTGTCATCTGCAAATGTACTGAGGGTGAGCTTGATCCCTTCATCTATGTCATTAACGAAGATGAAGGGACAGAATTCTATTTGGACCAATACATGTATATTAACTCTATCATTGTCTAATTGCAACGGTAGGACTGTGTTTAAAAGTGCTATGCAGAAGAGGTAATTAAGACATTTTAAGAAAGGTATATTTTATACCTTTTTTAATATATTCATATAAACTTGCACACAAAGTATAAGGACACAAGGACATTTGTGTATAAGGACACTTTTATTCTTGCAGAGTATTCACCAGTCATTTAAAACCTTTCCAAATGTTGGGGTTAGTAAACAATTACAACTGGCTGTAAAAAGATATTTGTTGAGTAGAAATTCCAGGGATTTTTTTCAGCATTTTTACACTGAATTTTAATGTCTATATAAACACATCTTGACATATATATTATGCCATTTGTCATCATTTAGAGTGTTCTAGTATAATGAAAACCTGACAAAAAAAATATCGTGTTTAAACACCCAGTTGCTCTTGACCGATGGGCACAGTATCAAGAGAATAACATATTGCAGGCAACAACACTCTTGGTTCATTTTGATGGCTTCAGTTTCAACTGTTGTTAAAGCTTGAGTAAGCAGTTTTGACTTCTCTTGACCATAAGCCATTGTTTCCCATGGGGCAACATATTGCCTGGGGCCATTAAGTGAGGCCACTGATTGATCAACGCAGACTTTCTTTTGATTAGCAAAAGGGAAAACTAAAATTAACAAAAAGAAAACACAGAGCTGTAAAAATTTGAGTCAATGTTCTAATGAGCATATAAAAAAAGAAATGGAACTTGAGGAACAAAGCAATTCATAATTTTTCAAGATTTTCCTCATCAGTGAAAATTTTACTTTTGCCGGGACATGTGTTCAAGCTGTTGTGATGGTTTCAGTCATCTTTGATGAGCAATTCTCAGTTATTCAGTCTCAAGAATGAGAATTAAACTCCTTGGTCCTGCAGGATGCTTCAAGTGAATGACAACTTAAGTACCTATTGGGGTACACATATTTTTTTCTGTAAACATTTGCTTTACAAACAGGCCATAATGAAGAACTAAATATTGGCTAGATAACTATGTAAAAGAGAAAATAAAACTGAAAAACTCCCGAAAGAGACAGTTTCATACCATAGATATTGTTTTTTAAATTTTAAAACACGTCTCTACAGATATTCAAGAACCATTGGCTTTCCATTATTACAAAATACATAGTAAATCACTAATAAAAAGGGATACAATCAACTAGATTGAATAAGTTCTAATTCCTTTACATTGGAGAAAATAGTACAGCAACAGAATTTTTTTATATGACATGGACATTCATAAATTGTTGAAATGTATATGTTCATATAATATACATATGAACTGGATCTGTTTAAGAATTGCCTTGAAGGACTGAAGCTCCGGGATCTAAACTCTTTTAGAAATCTAGCCTGCCAAGAATTAACTTGAGTATGTATCTGGAATTGAAGAAACACATACTTTGAATTACTATTTTTCCTTTCTCTTATTCTAGTAAAGTTTTTCTAAACTGTAGTAGGAGCTATGTTTATCCAACCAGCATTAGGCTTTGCTTCTACACTTAATTATTGTATCACTTCATAAATGTTTGTATAAATCACCTCAGAGAGGAGTAGGAAAAATAGACATCTATAGCAAATGAACTATACAGCCTGCTTCTTCCACAACTGATATTTTCATGCTCATGTTCTGAGCCTTAACACTGATGCCCAACCAAAATTTTCTTACATAGTAAAATAGAAAATGCATTTCAAAAGAAAGTAAAGTATCAAGTATTTTGAATGTTACGGAGCTGGCTCATGAGTCTTGAATATCAATAAATTGGATTCTGCAAAGCAATCCTGACTGGTTTTCTAATTTTCAGAAGTTGATAGAATAATGCTTCAGTAGTTTTTCTGTTCTTCCTAATTAAACAAACAAAGAAAAACACTCCCAAGATTAAAATGCATACAGAGCTCAAGAGAAATTTAATTTAAAATAACTTTACAGGAGGGACATAAAAGTAGTTTACTGTCTCAGCTTAAATAAAATTGTATACAATGAAGGATATTACCAAGAGTAGGAGAAAAGAAAATTGCATCTACAATAAATGGCTGTGTGCCACTCTGTGTTTCTCTCAGAAGCAAAGGGAGTGAATAAGGTCGGGGAATGTGAGAAGGATGACTAAAAACTCCATCCTAATTTTGACTATTTGCACAATGACATCCAAAAATAGATATTCGTCCTTTCTGTTCTCATGTGCAAATGTAAAATGATCTTTACATAAAAGCTAATCTCAAAAAAGTTTTCCACTTCCTAAAGTACATACTGGGCATGCATAACAGGGGGATGCTTCATGGGTGGTTTGAAATAAACATTACCAGATTTGTCAGGTGAGCACCAGAAAAAGTCATTGTATTGACTGAGACATAGATATACCATTAAGGGTTAAATACATGAATGAGTTGGTCTACCATCCAAATATTTCTTCAGATAGTCCTATTTCTTTTCAGAAGATTAATGAACATCCAATATCAAATGATTTTCCATATAGAATTTTCCTTTTTGTTGATTATCAATTTAAAAGTTACCACAGGAAAAACCTACAAAATATAGTCTACACTCTTTCAGTGGTAGCATATATTTTTAACATAATAGGATCTTGTAAAAACGGTTGAGATAAAAACCAAAATATCAGTGAGGATTTTTTTTGTGTGTTTTTTCTGGCAACACAGTGTGCCACATCAGAACCTTGAACTACAAAAAATATGCTCAAATTCCAACACAATTTTTCTCTTTCTGAAATATTTTTCAGTTCAAAATGAAATTTTAAATCAAAAGAGGTAGGCAACAAGAGCTAACCTAATACGTCACTAATCCAGGGGTGTAAATGTGACTCACCTGGAACACTGGAGACCTTAGTTTGTCTTTCTCTTCTGTATGATTTCAAACAGTAATTTTGAACCTTCATCTTTTGTATTCAAGGTAAGTGCCATTACCAGTAAACTAGAAAGTTAATCTCTTTCTCTGACCTAATGAATATTCATCTACATAAACAAAGTAGAACAGCGTCAGTAAGAATGAATGAAAGAGAGAGCAACCTTGGTTATTCATACGTATTATACTCATTACAGGGACCAGAAATTCAAAATGAATTCACTCATTCTGCCAAAAGGGAATCACAAAAAGCATGCCAAATGCAAATAGGCAAACAAGAATGATAAATATTGACAAAATTACATGTTTTAAAGTCTTTGGATGTGCGTAAGAATGGTTTGTTTAAGTAATAGCTTAAGTTGATAGAATTTGTAATTTCCATCAAATGGATTCTTCTGTAGTCCTTATGCCCTCTCCCATGTCTTTCCTGTTAATTTAAATGCTGCTTGTGCTGCTACTGACAGCTCATTCTAACTGCAGGATCGGCCTTTAAGAGGCCCAGGCAAATTGGAAGCATCTTTTACAGGATGCATGTTACAGTCAGTCATTAGTCTTATAACAGTTAGGTACAAAAAAAATTACAATCTTTGTAAATTGCATGAATATAACTTCTTGTGCCAGTTAGGGCATAAATCCCTGATGTCTTACAAGCTGCTCTTGCATGTCTCTGTTTCTATTTTGTATGTCTGAATCTAAATGACTTTTATTACTATTCAGATTGATTTAATCTTTCTTCAAGAGCTATCATATCCATTTTGAAGAGGAAATACTGTGATCCATACATAGCAGAGTTATGATAAAGAACTGCCAAAATGAAAAACTAGTGGCATAAGTGAAAGTTTCAATGTCTCATATTGTAAAATGTCAAAAGATTTTAAAAAAAAAAAAAAAAAAGGTACTCCATTTGGATTTGAGTTTCTTAGTGAAATGTGTCCTAATTTTTGAGATCATTTGAAGTAACGAGGAGGGGGAAACCACTTGATTGAAGAAACATTTAATTTATGCTTTCAAAGCATACTTATATACTGATGTCATAACTTGGAAACACAGAAATATTCTTAATGTTTATCTCTAGAAAATATATCAAATTGTATAAATTTAAGGTTTGAAAATAGATACTTGATTATAAAATCTCCTACTGAAATGAATTTTGCTCTTGTGTCTTAGTTCCCAGCATTTAGAAGCACAATCTTGCTATTACCGTGCCTAGCTGCAATAAAATCAGTGGCTTTCCACTACAATGTCATATTCATATTCATTTAGCAGTACTTGTTGCCCCTAATATCCTAATGGTTCTTACATGTTAAATTTGCATTTTATTGTTTAGTGTAGCAAGACGTAACCATTAATGCAGCTCTGCTTTAAGAGTCAACCAAGAGGCACAAGCTAAAAGGAGAGCATACAGGACTCTAAACTGTTCCATGTTAGTTGTCTGTTTTTAAATGAGAAAACTTGAAAGAAATAGTTTGTAGTCCTTTGCATCATGGCAAATGAGTTTTAAGTAGGTCAGATTGGTTCTCAGTTTTATTAGGGAAGCTGTGCGATGTGGTTTAACTGGCTGTAGGGGGGCATGATTCATTGTATGTTCCACATGGCTTCCAAATATAATTGTACATTTTTTCTGTGAGAATCACTGTATAAATAAGTTATTTAAAGAAGATTTAATAATAGTGATATGACATATTTTTCTGTATTGTGTTATATCAGTTTCTCCATGTTAAAGAATAATAATTCTGTTTCTCAATGATGCCTTTTTTATGGATTGATATCATCATTTACCATTATAAATGCATAAAATTAAATCTATTACTTAAGGCCATGAAAAATATAAAAAATTGATTTTTTTGTCCATATCTACAACTATAGTTAGACTTCATGAGCGTACAGATGTGCCTGTGTGTATGAAACAGTCATGAACAAAGAGTAGGACATGTAGGGAAATCAGCAATTGTGTTTACATTTGCCTGAACAGCAACATACTTTCTAAGCTAATTGGCAAGTTGTGGTGCATTTCAAGAGCAGGAAATGAACATTAGGAATAAGTTTGGAAGAGACATAGATATTTCAAAAAAATAAATTTATTTAATTAAGAAGATATTGGATATCAAAATTACCTACAATATGAAGGTACTAGTGTAATATATAACCTGATTTTTTTCTGTGTAATTATTGTTATTTCTGTGGTACTAAATATTTAACTTGATAAAGCATTTTTAAAATATTTTTAAATGGGATTTTTTCAAGGGAGGTGAAACAAATCTTAAGGGAATATAAATGACTACCTGCCCAGCTGGGAAGGAGAGGTGGATATAATCTCTGTGAGTAATTTTCGACAGAATTAGATAGCTGAAGAAAGAAAGCAATGCCTCTGGGGATAACAATCCATGGGGAATGATAGAATAATTATTGTGTTTGGGTTTTAATAAATTTTTGCCTAAGAACTGGTTGTGTCTTGAGTGTCTGTGGGCTTCATGTTGAAAATGTTGACTCAAGAACGGAACCCAAGGTTCCCCTGGCCTAAGACTCCATCCACATAAACAGTCAATAAATATTGCCTGGGCAGAGGAACACAGAGCCTGTGATCATGCTGTGATTCTCCTCACAGGTTTCTCCCACCACCTGTCAGTCAACTACTTATGCAATTCCTAAACATCCAGACAGTTGCAATCTTGCAGGAATTCCTGTCCTCTTCAATCCCTTAACAGTGTTTTATCACAAGTCACAGTGAGTTTGTAGTTTCTAAATATGTTATAAGTTTTTTTGCTTCAGTTAAGCTTGATAGATTGGTTCTTCAGTGCTGGAGAGAATGTTTGTAACTTACAGGCTCAAGGTTATTGCATGTACAATTACTACAGAGTTCTTGCTTCACTGTAAAGAGGAGCAACGTCTTTGCAATCACTGCTAGGAATTTCAAGGGTTTCTATATTCTTATTTAGATATAATCTATTGCACTGCTGAAATCAGTATGCATGCAAAAGTTTTAAATGTGTAACTAAACCATACTGCTGAACAGTATTTTTTGAATCATTTACAGAAAAGTTCTGGGATATCAAACCATGCAGTAACTCAAAATAAATGTTAGAGCTCTGGGTGAATAACAAGGTGATTTCTAGGCTGTGGGCTGAGTTAAACTGCAACTGAACAGGATAGAGGGGAGGAGAGGGGAGATTTTCATAATATTTATATATCTTGTCTCAAAAATTGTGTGGCAGAATACAACTCATCTGTATGTAATAAGTCATTAGTGAACCGTATACTGTTTTGGTTTGGCTTTCTTTTTACATTTGATATTATTTTATTTTATTTGGGGCTCTGTGGGTTTTTATTTTTGTTTTTTTTTTGCAATACAGTGTATCTTTGAATTATAGTGTATGCTAGCTGAGAAGTAATTTAACTGCCAATTAATTTCCTATTTAATATTGTAATGGTGCAATGAATATTTAATTGCAGAAATTCATACAAAGATTTTTAAAAAAAGTTATTTTGGAAAGCTATTTATAGCTGAGGGAAGAGCTGCTGTTTCCCAGCCATGAAAAACCAAAGTTGACTCAGACAAATTGGAGAAATATCCTGACGTTCCTTACAGGCTTATACCCAGCCTGTGATTTCCCATGATCTTACCTAAAAGCTATTACAGATTTTCAAAATAAAGTAAGTGAGAGGTGGCAAAATTGTTACTGCAGGTTCTAAATAAAACTAGACAAACATTTACTATTCTTAGGTATGTTACCTAAGACACTCTGTCTTTCAAGAATGATACTTAACAGCAAAATATAAATGAGATTGGAATTTCCTGCAATGTTAGTAATAAAAATCATACTGATGAATAACCAAAGTGATACAGCTTTGACAACAATAATAATGATGGTGATGATGTTGATAATACTAATGTAATAATAAAAAATCTCCACACCATATTTACCTCCATTCCTGTGGAAACAGCCACAGAATTCCTGTATGTACATTGTTCTCCCTGGTCTCTAGAGAGTAACGAAAAGTCTGGGACTAGGTATCTTCTCCAGTTCCAAAAGGAAGAGACGTGCTGAATGACACTGAGAACTGTGAGTGTGGAACTGGAGGTAGTGGCTGGAAGGAGACCAAGTGAGATGTTCATTTGGACATCTGAAGGGTGTCGTGTCTTAGTACTCTCCCAAAATACAGTGATGATTCTTAATTTTCATATTATGCAGTACCTTTCACTGGAGAGGAAATCTCTGGTAAATTTAAATCAGTCGAAGTGTAGGAAATGAAAGAGATCCACATCTTACACCCACAACTTTAAGGCCTTGCTGATTGCCTGTTCAAAGGTTTAGTGCTAATGTTTACCAAGATCAGAGGAGGGCTATTTTTTGGTCTTAGAACCGTGAAAGCTTCATATGTCATCACCTAATGCAGAGCCTGTCTGTGTCTCAGAAGGAGGCTGGCTGCAACCTAACTTCAGAGACTTTGTGATCACAGTTCACTTCCTGGAGGAGAGCATATTTATCACAGAAAGACTCTAACACAGTGCATTTAAAACAAAACTCAGAATGAGTTAACTCAATCTGTTAACTACAGCAAAATTAAAACATTACAGGAGGAAGAAATTAATGAGGTAGAGATCTCTCAAGGTGAGCATGAAATTACAATTGATAAGCAATAGTGGTAATAGATCAAAAAGGAAAAGTAATGCCTGAGTCATTTTGACAGAACATGAGTAAATAGATACCTGCACATTTTAAAGAGGTGACTTACCCAACCTTCAGATCTTTCTGAGTGTTATTTAGCATCAAATAGGCAAAAAAAAAAAAAAAAAAAAAAAAAAAAAAAAAAAAAAAAAAAAAAAAAGGAAGAGAAGCTGGACAGCAATTTTCTATTTCTAAACTTCTTAAAAAGGAATAAAAAGAAGCACTTTCATTTTGGACAGCAGTCTTCAAATACTCCTTAAACAGTTAACAGTTTGCAGTTATGGAGACTTCCAACTGAAGCCTGTGTAAGCTCAAGCCCACAGATTTATATCACCCTTTAATTTGAAGAAATTGAAAACATGAAAGGAATTGTATGCATTTTGTTAGCCATTTATGTGCTTCCATTCATTAAACACCAGTTTACTTACTACTTTTGTAGATAGAAACATAGGAAGATGAAGAAAATAAGTAGATTTTTCCCTGCATATGATTTCATCAATTACTTCCAGTTGTGGGGTCTTCTGCATTTTAAGCTTAAAACTTATTTTTCTTATCCTCTCACACCATTTCCTGCAGTGCTTTCCTGCTGGATGATTGTCAGGATCCCTTCTGGAACCTTCAGGATCCCTAACTCCAATGATGAGAAAACAGAGCAATTGTTCCTGCAGGCAATAAGAACCAGATGATGCCAGATTTCAGCCCTTCTTCCTAGCTCAGTCTTCAGGCTTTCTTCCAGCATTCCTTGTGCTCTAGCATATGTGCTGTGTGCTAGGAACATAGTGTAAGTAGCCACAAAGACCTGCGGCCATTTAACCAGCTAGAAACTCTTCCAAGTGCTTTGCAGTGTGGGCACAAGTGTGCTCAGGATTTCAGAGGCAATAGGCTTTTCTCAAAAGGAGATTGAACCCTGACCTCCTGCTCTGGGAGGAAAGAAATCTTAGCCATATAGGTTATTTATTTGAATTTACTATGCAGAGATAGTGACAATTTAACAGGGATAATAATCAAATTATTCTCTTTTAACGTATTTTTGTCATTATTGTCATTATTTACGTTCTGATATGATCTGACAACAAACAAAAAATGAAAAAAGATACAGTGATAGAGTAAAACCATTGCAACTGCTGTAGATAATGCAGGAAATAATGATGTAGACTTGGAAATAGAGAACTTCTTAAGTAAAGGGAAGGGTAATCACTCTGCAGAGATGTCATTCTCCTCTGCTACTCATCTTCACCTACCGCCTTCACGAAGGTATCATGAGGAGAAGGATGATATCTAAACTCTCTCCACCATGACATTAAGTTTGATTTGCTAGTTACTGGAACACATGTGAGGATAGGAGCAGGTCATGCACTGCTTTCAAGTTATGCTATTTAATGCAAGATCAGGGGGCTAATTATTTTAGTATTATCTTCCATTATTCAGTCATGGCTAAGGCTCTGAACTTGGTATATAGATATTGCTAAGGGATAATACAAGGCAATTATGGCTGTAGCTTTCTGTCTCATAAACATAGCACAAGATCATATTCAAGAGCATGTTAATTATACAGAATTAAAGCCCATAATCACAGCAACAAGAACTATCTGAAGCATATGCTTTCAGACTCAAAGGACCTTGTATAACCCTACAGACTCTACAGGCAACTAGGCAGCACTTTAAGACAGGAATCTGCAAGTAACCCACCCTCCATGACTGGATAGGCCTTCAGAGCTCAAGGGAAGAGAGCTGGAGCTGATGCCTGTTGTTTTAACAACGGGCTAGGGTAGCACCTATACACAGATATCTTCTCACCCATGATCTTAGCAGGAGCTGTGACTTTCATCTGCATTTGAAGGTATCTTCTTGTCCTGGGGGGAAAAAGAGAAAAAGGAAAGAAATAGGAAAAGGCTTTAAAAATGTTTTACACTTGAATGCAAGATGTGGTTAAACACACTTTCTGTAAGCATCAGAGCTACTCTGCAAAGTTTCTCAGCCAGTGTTTTCCTCAGTGCCTGCTGGTGCCGATATCTGTACAAGAATTCTCTGCCAGTTCCAATGACTCTTCTCACTCAGCATTGAGCCATGGTATAGTTGCTGATACTGTTCTGTGTTTTTAATGCACATTATGGTGGAACCTGTGTTTCAGCATTGACAGTGAACTGTGAGGCTAAATGAGAGCTCAATGGCTTGTCCTTGTAATGCAATCCATGAAAATCACAGACCTCTAAAGTGCAGGTGTTTCTGCTCATTTAGAAGTTCACAGTAACACAGGGGGACACACAGTAAGAGACAATGTGTATGTTCATTACCATTGTCATATGAACAAGTAGAGATAAGTCATCATGTTTACCAAGTGACCTGAAAAACATCGTGGAGGCCACAGGGATGCTGAGAAGTCGAAGCTGTCTGTGGAAGCCAGAACTATTTTTGGGCCTGCATTGCACTGCCCAATGTTTGAGCATCCTGAAAAAAGTATTTTGGTTACAGCCTTGCAAAAAAGTATTCACGCATATATTATTTTTAATGCAAGTTACCTACTGCAAATTCTGGGGTTTAGATCAACGCTAAAAAAAATAAACCAAACCAAACCAAACCAAACCAAACCAAACCAAACCTAAACTAAACTAAACTAAACTAAGCTACACTAAACAAAAACAACAGCAAAACAACCGAATACCAAAACAACCAAAACCCACTAAAAACCAGAGAAACATATTGGATAGATTGCAATGCAGATGCAACACAGTAACTCAAGTTGTTTACATAACTTGTTTCTTCCATTGGCAGAATGAGAGAAACTAACTCGGAATTGCTTCACTTTCTAACACTTGGTTTAACAAAACATATTACTTTATACAGAGAGGGGTTTAATTAATTCCTGTAATTTCATGGCTTTCTTAGGTTTCCTTAAGTTCTAAGTTTCAGAATACTATTTATTCCATTACATATGAACAATAGTAGAACGTCTCATCTTTTATTTTTACTTTCCCATATTTCCTTTCCCTCCAGGCCTTTTCATTAGATTCACATATAATTCAGGAAGTCATAATTTGGTTAACGTAATGCTTACACTGTTTGATGAATAAACCTCAGAACATAAATTTCATCTATTTGTAGTCATAACCTAAGGAACAATAAAAACCTAGAGCAGTCAGGTTCTGATACAGGATACAAGGGAGTGTGGTACACAGACTCCAATGATTAACAGAAAACAGATTATTTGTGCCTGGGTACAGAATTTCAAAATTCTTACTGCACTGGGCTATATAATATGCACTTTCTACAGCAGCATGGATGGATGTGATACTATCCACAAGGATACTTTTATCCACTTTTAGGAAACTGCATCTGTGAGAATTTTGGCTCTTTGAGCTGTAATTACTTTTTCATTCCCATCACCTCCATTTTTTTTTTATGTTATCTATTGAATTCGAGAAGGTCAGTAACAGACTGTTTTCTTTTCCTCAATCTCAAGTAGCACTACAGAGTAATGTTAAAGGAAATTCTTCATCCATACAATGCTACATTGCAACTTGGAACTATCTGTGAAGCAAAAAGGTAAAAATATCTGTCAACTCCATGTTGACAAGAACAAGCAGTTCTTGTTTTCCTACCTGTAGCCACTCTTGTTGTCGTGCTATTCTCATTAAAAAAAAAAAAAAGAAAAAAGAAAGAAAAAGTAAATCATATCTGAATGGTGGATAAAACTTGGAAAGCTGCAGATAAAGCAAGAAAACTGGAAAGATGATGATTCTCTGGCATTGATGTGATCAGGCATTGAATGGCTTTTATACTGACTGCCCCCCTAAGATTTTGGTTTTTAAAATACAAAATTAAAATTTCCTTTTTTTTTTTTTTTGTGAATTGCCTGGATGTTGCACAAGCTATTTTGCTTATTCTATTTTAAAACTGACCCTTTTGATATTTTTCATTATTCATTTTTTTAAATAAAGCTCCCTAGGAGAAATGAAACTAGGTAGTTGGTATTTCATCATGCTTGGAATATTTAGACAGTCATGTTTGTATTTAAAAATATCACTTTCACATGTCTTTTTATTTTCAGGATACAAGAATCAATTAATATGCAAAGTTATTTGTTGTATATGATGGGGGAAAGCTTGTAAAGAATATGTGCGTTGGTTTTTTAGACACAAAAAAGACATGAACAATAAATCCTAAGTCTTTTATTATCATATAATTTAAGTGCTTCTGACACAGATGTTTGTATTTATAATTGAAAATTTAATTTGGTTTCAGATTTCCCAAGAGAATAAACACACTATTCAGACACTTGGAAAAAGACAAGTTATGTTTTAAAGTGATTAAAAAAGAGCAGCATAAACAATTAAAATTTCCAAAACTTTGTTAAATTGTTTATGATTTTTTTAGACCTCTAACTGATGTCTGGTTCTCATTTAATGGTGCAACCTACTTATTAAGCAGAGGATTCCTTCTTTCACGTTGTATAAAGATTCTAAAATGATATAGCAAATATAATTTGACTACAGTAGATTCAATTGCTCATATTGTGCTTTTAATTTATTTAATTTAACATCTTAATCCTGTTAGAGATTTCTAATCAATGCTGCTTCCTTTCCTATGACATAAGCTTCTTTCACTTTATGATGAGGCCAGTAAAATCATCATTAAGCCCTTTTGAATTGGAAGCTACCTTGTCTAACCTTCATTGATATTCTTTCCTTAAATATCTGGTCTTTTGTTCTTAAATTGGACCACAATGCAGAAGCAGTGTGGCCAGCAAGTCTAGGAAGATAATTCTGCTTTCATGAGACCCCACCTGCAGTACTGCGTCCAACTCTGGGCTCCTCAGCACAAGAAAGATGTGGGAGCGAGTTCAGAAGAGGACCACGAAAATCATTAGACAGTTGGAGCACATCTCCTCTGAAGAAAGGTTGAGCTGGGGCTGTTCAGCCTGGAGAAGAGAAGGCTCTGTGGAGACCATGCTGCAGGCTTTCGATATATATATAAGGGATTTGAAAAAAAAAATGGAAGCAGATTTTTTTTACAGGGGAAAATGTCTTAAACAGAAAGAGGGTAGGGTTTTATGAGGTATAAGGATGACTTTTATGATGAAGATGATGAGACACTGAACCAAGTTGCCTAGAGAAATGGTGAACACCCCATCCCTTGAATTGTTCAAGGCCTTCTTGGATGGGTCTTTGATCAACATGGTTTAGTGAAAGATATCTCTGCTCTTACAACAGGGGTTTATTTCCTTGGGTTTTTGTGTATGAAATGACATAGAAACTCTTTTCATCTTCACCTAATTAGTGAATTACAAAGTAATACAAAGCTGAAGTAATCTTCCACTCTTCCTGGTGATTTGCAGCAATCCTCAAAATGATGTGTGCTGCAATTCTTATTAAATAACTGTCTTTGTGGCATACTGCATTATATGCCAATAATGAACAGCTGCAAAATGCCTATGGACAATTATATACTTAAGTATAAAATTCACAAAAGTTCCAAATTAGGAAGGCAAACTCTTACAGAAAATTCTGTCAGAAGTTTTCAGTTAAAGGTAGAGGAAGAGTTTAGTTATATTAATAATTCTCAAAACTTTTCTGCAACTGCTGAACCAGAAATGTTAATATCTTTATTTGGCCTCCACATAGACCATTAATGTACCTGTATAATTCATAGTCCTAATCTTTTCTAATCTTTTAATGAGTGTTATGATAACATCAAGGAGAGGAAAATTAAAGGTGTTCTTTTGTTGCTTAGTTATTCTTGTTTTTCACAATTCACAATCATTTTACAATTTAAGAACTTATGAACTACAGTTCTTTTTAGGTATAATTCACTCAACTTCATTTTTTTTTTCCATTTCATGTATTTCTGAAGCAGTTGCTAATAAAACATGGACACAGCCTGATGAAATTTAATCCGCATTCACCACTTAAGATTGAAGATCTACTTAACTTACTATACAGAAAAGCGTATTTTCCATTATAGTCTGAACATATTCTGTTTCAGTCTTTTCTTTTGAAGGAAGGATTTGATAGCAAGACATTTTGATTATTTTCCTGCATGCATATTCTCCTTGAATTTTGGTCTGAACTCCATTATCACAGTGTCTCTTGGCAATATGGCCCATGGGCTGAAGATCTGAGAAATAGTCTCATGTGTAATTAGTGCTGAAGCTAGTCAAGGGTTTTGAATATTAATATCAAGATCATTAAGTATCACTACAATCAAATAAATCATTGGGAACCAAACTAAGCATTATTGTGAAATGTTCCCATAAGATGTTTCTGTTTAATTACAGGTTAATATGTACAATAATCCAAAGACTTTGTACATACAAATGATAAACTAAAGATGCGTATTTCAATACACAGTGAAATAATCTGTTATAATTTTGAAGGAGGGGGCTGGCAAGTAGTAAAACAGTGGATCACTTCCAACCAAAACTGGTAAACTATTTAGGCTAATCCAAGAGAGCAAAGGAAATCTTTGTCATTTTATTATTCTATTTTAAAGAACATCACTAGCCCTTTATTTAGGGAGCCTAAATAAAGGGCCTTTTATTAAATTGACAATCAGAGGAAGTAAGATATCTGAAGAAAATGCTCTTTGATTACTGATACTCAGTCAATGTGTAATTAGGAGGACTTTTATCTCAAAGATTCTTTCAATTCTTCCAAAGGTGGTTTCTTTCAAAGATTTTTTCAGTTTGAGTTTTGAAAGATAAGGGTTTTGAGAATTCACAGATCATACACTGAATTAAATAAATTACAGAGTAGAGTTTCTGTTTTAGAGCGAAACACTATAATGTACAAAATGAAAAAAAACCAAACCCCCCCCAACCCCCTCCCAAAAACACCCAAAAAACCAAAAAAACTCAAACCAACCAAATACATAAATATATACACACATATATAGATTGAGAAAATAGAGGTACTAAGACCTAAGGAGGTTCTTGCAAGCGAAAAAGTTAGCCTGTTTTTACAGGTACATCAAAAATTGGTCCCCCAAATTTTGAGTTGCAAATTATTTTTTTGAATTACTGGCAATAAGAGTTGACTGTCTAGATAAGCTCATGAATGCTGGATAAAGTGACATTTTCCTGAGAAAATTCAGTGAAGACATAAGGACATTCATTCCTGAAGAACTGAAAAGAGTTTTAGCAGACAGGAGTTGGGAGAAAAGGTAGCGTAAGAGTGGCAGTATTTTTCAGCATATAGAAAATAACTGTATCACACACTTGTTGGAGATAAGCAAGTCTTAGACATGTAAACCAAAAAATATCTATAGTGCCCTCCGTTTCTGTGATATATTTAAGATACTGCATTTTTTCATTCATAATACTAACAGCTTTCCTCATTTTCCTGTGATAAACCCATGACTGGATAGATTTATCTGCCAGGGCAAGAACTCTCAGGTGACACGAACATTTCACTAAATTTTATCAGACTTTAGTCTTTTTATGATGGGGCTAATGAGTTAAACAAAGTTTCTTTTAGGTGCATATGATGTCTGCATTACAGGTTTCTGAGCGTGAAAAAGGTCATTTTGAGTTTGATATCATTTCAAATAAGGTTGGACTGGAAATGGAGAACAACTCCCACCTTCTGCTTGCCAAGGGCAAAATTTCGTCAATCTAGACTGCTGCTAACAGACATGAAGCTGAATGGGGAAAAATGACAGTCTAAGCATACATTTGACTGCATGCTGAATTTTTTTTTTGACAGGACATTCATCTCTGAACCAGGAGCAAGGTGGCAAATGTTCTACTGATGCCAATCTCCTAAATACATTTATATCTAACTTGTATCAAGGATACATTTCTGATTATGTCTTTAGTCCATCAACTGCAGTTGTACGTTCTGGTGCTTGTCCTCCCTAATTAAGTTAGAATTCTTTTAAATTTGATAAAATATCTCCCAATCTAACAATTAACATATAGTTCCAACCTGGGAGTAGTGCTAGATATGGTTCTTGAGTGTGTGCACAGCAAAGCATAACAGTGCATGCCCTAAAATATCTGTGTGTGTATACATGGCATATTGGTAATCAAATATTTTTTAGGGAAGGGAAAGATTTTTAGTAGAAAATTTCTCTTTGCTAGAGTCCAAAAAGACAAATTTAATGCTAATATTGAGCATAATAACAAATTGAAAAATATCAGTACTCACAATGTTAGAAGATTTTGGAGCCATAAACCTTCTCCTAAAATTCATAATTCTTCTGAGAACCTCTCCCTATTTTGCACTTTTAGAGTTCCCAGTAACAACTGTCATGAGTTAGATATGCCTTCAATGAAGCAATGCCTTTGTTTCTCTAAAAATTTTAAAATCTGCCTGATAATTTATTACTTCTACTTCATGTGTTTCATAACCAGCAAATGATCATTTCCTCTAATTTTTTTACACATTGTTTTAGAAATTTTAACAGCTCCCCATTTCTGAGAACCAAACACTGTCATATCTTTTCTCCCCTTGTAAGACTACCAGTTCCATTCTACATCATCCTGGGATGCAGAAATCCTACCTCAAAGCATGTATACAGGGTGGATGCCAACTGGCATGCCTGTATTTTCTTTTTGTTCTCTGTTCCAGTCTTACAGGACTTTTTTCTTCCCCATCCCTCCCTCCATAACCCCCTACCCTTCACCATTCACCCACCCCATTACTGAGCATGCAGCTGTTGTAGTCCATGCTTTGTATTGTCCTCTGAACCTCCTTCCCAGGCAATAAAAACTGATTTACAGTCTGTCATGGTGCATAAATAGTCAGAGGTGTCTTATTTTGTACATAGATAACGCTGAATTTTACCTTCTAATCATCTTTAGATATGGCGATCCTAAATAAGGGTGTGACATTTGGTCTATTGTTTTATTTTCATTCTTCTTTTCCATATAAGATAGGGCTTATTATGTATTACATATTTTATGTATTATGAGCTAAGTTCCAGGTGAACCCTGCAGGACTTGTTTTCCACTGTGAACTGATCACTTCTATTGTTTTCTTCCTGTCTTACTCAACTGCTACTCCAAAAGAAAACCATACTCTTCACTGCGAGAATTCATTGCTGCCTTAATACTTCAGGTAATAAATAAATAAGTAAGTAAGTAAATAAATAAATAAATAAAGGTTTGTCAATTCAAATATGTCATACCAAGTATGTCATTGTCACCCACACTCTTGGCCCTTTCAAATACTCTTCTGTTAGGTCAGTCTGTAGAAACACTTTTGTGTGTGATATTTGACTGTTTAATAATTATGCTTATTATATTTTGCATTCATTTTCTTGGTTGAAATAACAGATATAACTCTTTGAGTTATTCCATGACCCATCTTAAAGATAGATGTTTCATTTATCATCATTTATTCTTCTGGGACTGTACTGTGTTGAGACCTGGGTTATCCTCCATAAGTTTGGGGGATGGTGCATGACCAGCTTTTGGACCTTCCTGTTCTGCATTCCTGCTTTTGTCAATCTATTGCCATCCAATTTATCAATGGGGTTTTAAATCTCTTTCTACATAAATCTCTATTTACTGGAATGCTAATAAAACTCCTGCTTATGTGTGTTTTATATTTCTGTTTAATTTCTTACTTTTTAAATATTATGTAATAATATATCTAGAAATCATGATATGTTAAGGTTGCAGATGAATGATGAGGCCACTGACTGAGCTCCAAGGCAAAGTAACTGAACAGAAAGAGGGAAATGACAGGAGAGGAGAAGCTGCAGGATTGATGGCCAGTAATAGCGCCAGAGTTGCAGAGCTACAGGCAGCACCACAAGGAACATCTACCTTGAAGAGCTGGTAAAGGAGGCATGATGTAAGAGAAGGATGAAATCTGTAAATGAATAGGACGCAGGGGACTCCTTTTGCAGGTATAGAACCTTGCAAAACCAGTAGGGACCAGTTTATCCCTGCCACTAAAACCATGTCAGGTTGAGACTGCCTGGGTAGCGTTGTCAAGCTTAACAAATGTGGGTATGGGTGCAGCCAGACTGAGACCAATGGGGAAAAAGTAATTGTTGGTGGGTTATTTGAGGGCAGATTGGGGCAGAGAAAGGCAAGTAGAAGAGTGGAAAAATGGACAGAAAAATAATGGGGAAAGGGCATAGGAAGATATTCAAATCAAGTGATGAGCAATGTCCGCAGCTTCCCCACCAGGCTCAGAGAAAAGTATTGATGTGCTGCCTGTTCCTGTTTCTTCCCTCATCATTCCTTGCAACTTGAAGGATAGAGGAGAGCACTATATATGCTCCATATTTTGAGCTGTTCCATCCCATGTACCATTCCCCTGTCACATCTAAGCATAGAAATATATTGCTACTGATTTCAAAAGGATTCTTCAGCCTCTGGATCAAGGTGCTATGGTGGTTTTGGCTGGGATAGAGTTAATTTTATTCACAGTACCTAGTATGAGTGTGTGTTTGGATTTGTGCTGGAAACAGTGTTGATAACACAGGGATGCTTTTGTAATTGCTGAGCAGCACTTGAGGAGAACCAAGACCTTTCTGACTCTCACCCCACCCCACCAGCAAGGATGCTGGGGGTGCACAAGGAGCTGGTAGTGGACACAGCCAGAACAGTTGACCCCAAATGGATATTGCACACCATATGGTGTCATGATCATCAGATAGAGCCAGGGGAAGAAGGAGGAAGGGGAGGAAGTTTTCAGTTATGACATTTGTCTTCCCAGGTCACCATTATGTATGATGGAGCTTGGCTTTCCTGGGGATGGCTGAACACCTGCCTGCCTGTGGGAAGGGATGTATAAAATTGCTGTTTTGCTTCATTTGTGTATGTGGCTATTGCTTCACCTATTAAACTAACTTGACCTCAATCACTAGTTTTCTCACTTTTACCCTTCCAGTTCTTTCCCCCATGCCACCAGTGGGGAGTGAACAAGCAGCTGCCTGAGGCTTTGTTGATAACAACCAGTACAGGCCACCTTTTTTGAGAAAATCAACAGTAAAACAAGAGCCATGTTTCCTGTCAGTTTGCTAATGCTTGTTTATATTTTGTTGGTTACAATTTGATTGTTTACACATGGTAAATCTTTTTTTTGGAAAAAAATATCAGTTTTCAGATATAGACATGTAGATCTCTAAGTTGCAATTAGAGAAAACTGCAAAATCCATGCTCCTTTAACTCAGTGGAGAGCATGCTCCTGTCACACAACCCTTGAAGGGGAAGATTAGTCAGGTAGGAAATAAAATTAAATCTTTGTTTTCTCTGTTCTCTCTCCCCGCTGCATTTATAATTTGCATATTTTTGTTACGTTTTTTCATCAAATTTTGAACTTGTTGGGTGTGAGTTTTCAGTCCCTGATCATAATCAGTCCAAGGTAATCACTGCACTATGCAACAGTAGAAACACAACTGGCAGCTAAAAGCAGAAATAGCATGGGCTGATTTAGCGTCACAGGGAAGTACGGCAGCACAGTTAAGAGAGATAAAAGGAAGCTTTAGAAAGTCATCAACATAACTTTTAGAATGTGATTGACAGATCATTTAAGAATTTTAAAAAAGCATGGAGGAATATTAAAATTATTTTTCATGTTATTGGCAAATAAAATGTGGGTATGCAAGTAACTCTGCCACAGCTCTGCTGCTGTTATTGTGGGTGTTCAAACCCTCACACTCTGAAGAAACTGAAGTAAACACGAGCATTTAAAATGTTGTCAGGATATTTCTTGACTGCAGAAAGAGGGGAGAATAATTGTTTTATTCATGTTTTAAGACAGCCACACTTTCCTTTTGGTAAAACTTACTTAGCAAGCCTTTTTAAATATACAAAACATCTGGTGTTATATATTGCTGTGTGCCAGAAACTCCAATATTTTTGTTCAAATAATGATTGGTCCACTACAGTACTTCAACTGCAAGACAGCATCCTTGACCTGTCATTTAATCATCTGCATAGGAAAAAAATTAATAATGTGCACTTGTTTATGTTTTCACTGCACATATTGACATGATTCTTGGGAAAAAAGTTTTATTTTATGTAAGCGTCAAAGAACCATCTGATACTTCAGATTACCGGCCAACTTTTTCAACATGTCCTGGAGACTTACATGCTTCACAAAGACTACTGAAATTATAAAATGTCCTGGTTAAGGCATCTGACAAAACACTAGCCAAATTAAAGCTGGAGACATAGACAGCATTATATAGGAGCAACTAGAGGTGGCTGAACACCAAAAAATTTATTAGTTAAAACTTCGTAAATGGAAATTAGAGCACACTCACTTAGCTGCTCCTAAGACTGTCAAAGGGAAACAAATCTCTTAAGTTTCTAACCAAGAGAAGACAACAAAAAAAAAAAGACAAAAAAAACCCTGAAAACAAAAACAAACCCAGAAACCATTCCAGATTGAAGGGGTTTAACACCTAAAGAGATTTAAGACTTCTTATGGGGAACAAGAGGGAAGTGCATTTTGGGATTGAGTAAATCTTATTATGGGATGTGTAAGGGAAAGTACAAGAGAAGAGAAAGGGAGGGAACAAGGTGGATAAGGGAGGAAAAAGCATGCAAAAAAAGAGAGAAAAGGGGTTGCAACATAACAGTTTGCAACCCCTAAGATTTTCAACAGTACTACATTACTTATTAATATACACACAATGTGAGACTTCACTAAAAAAAGTAAATTAAAACATAAATTGCTGTTTTGCAAGGCTAAATTGTTGCACAGTGTTATTCAATATGTTACTTAACGAAGAGGAAGAAATACTAAAAATCATAAAATATTTTCAATTTAATATGCTGTTTCAATGTTAGTTTGGTCAAATTGCAAAAATAGAGGTAACAGGTTACACTAATAGCATGGTTACCTGTGGAGATTGGAAGAGTATATGAAGGAGATAACAAAGTGAGAGTTAGCCATGGAAATGCAAAACAGTAGGAGAGAGATAACAAAAAGAGAGATATGGAAAAAGCAAGAGAGTCTACAAAATGAACTATGATACTGAAAAACACTATATCATACATATTCAAGAAGCTGCAGCAGAGTATAAGATGTCAGCCAAAAAAGCCTGTGGAACTTTGGGTTACAAATGAGGAGTCATGCAGCAGTTAAAGAACCACAAAAAGAAAAGGGTTCCTCTCTGTACTGAGCAAAACATCCCATGTACAAGATTGGGCAGGTCCATATACAAAGTACTCCCAAGTAATTGAATTAAATTCAGAGGGCAGAAAAAAGTAATCTACAATATTAGCCACATATGATCTTTCTGTTATCACTTATTCAGAACAGATTTTTTTCCGTAACTGTATTGTCTAATATCTGTTTTCCATATACCTTGTTATTCCCAAAACAGTGTTCTCATCACAGATGAGGAAAGAAAGGGATTATTACAAAGTTAAATAATTTTGGCTGCAAAATGTATGGTCTTGTTTATAGGTCACTCTAGACGTAAAAAGGTAGTTTTTCTGTAAATTGCAACAAACTCCATGCTAGATTTGCTGATGAGCAGGAGGTGCCAGATGTGGGCATGAACACCAGCCAGGCAGAGAATGAGCCATTTACAGAAGCCCTCAGAAGAAAATGTGACTTTAGCTGTTTCTTTATTATTAGTTGTGGCTATTTCTATTACCTTTGAAAATTATCATTTGAAGGAGCAGGCATAAAAACCTAGTCTATGTAAAACATTAATTCTAGCACTTTAGGGGAATTCATTCCTCACTTTGTTTTTTTTAAAGTTATCAATTATAAGATTTATTAGGTTATATTCCAAATATTTTTAACACTAGTTGCTTTCAAAAGCTCAAATGCATTACTAATTTTAGTTTTTCATTTCCTCTGGTACTTTTAAATATTTCAAAGTCAGTAACCATCTTAATTTATTCCCAAAGTCCCATCACCTAGAATAGTTTTCTAACATTATTTTACTCAAATACAAATCTTTTACAGAGGAATTAATTTAAATTTAAAAAAACAAAGCAGGGGCCTAAAGACCATTCAAGTTTATTTCAGAGCAACTAGTAGAAATTTGCCCCATTTGTCAAGTGTTTTGGCAGCAATTACATCCTCATCTTGCATTGTTTGAGAAAATCCCTTGAATTCTCTGACTGAGCCTTTACTTACATTAATCTGTTCAATACCTGAGGAACTGGGATTTCTAGTTTAGTAGATTGTTAGATACATCCCCATTTCAAGTAGCAATAAATAAAATTTTGATCTAATTAATTATTTGCTTCTGAAGTTTTCACATTTCAGCAAAGAAACATGCAAAGCCATATGTTTCAACCTATCACAGATTCCAACACCAGAACTCTATGGATGTAATTCCTTCTTATATTTCCTATTTTGACATTTGCTTCTACAAAGAACCATAACAGGAAACTAGAGCATATATATATTCCTGTATGAACTGTTTTTGCTACTAGATCAAACAGACCTGGGCACTTTTTGTCCAGCTCTTATTTCTGCTCAGTCTATTCTTTCTGCAAAGGTTCACAGGTGTCTTGATTCCCACAACACGCATGCATGTAAATAACTGTAAGTATATTAGTATAAATAAAGATCTTATGCGTACTTTCTTTGCCAATGCACTTACTGTTTTTGGGGAAAAAGTGGAAGGCTTAGAATGCAAGATTTTGATCCAGAGGTGCATGAGATGTAAGCTAGGGCAAGATAGCTATTGAATATTTTTGACTAAAGTAGGTTTCTGTCTTGTAGCTGGATTAAAAATCCAATGATTTAGCTGTGCTTTCTGAATTTATCTCAGAAATGGATCAGGATGAATACATAGATATCTCGAATCTGGAACAAGAGAGATAAATAAAATTGTTTTAAAAGGTTTATGTCTGTGTCAATAAAATTGTTAGATGGATCAAAATAGTTTTTTACTGAAGAACTGTAAGAACAGGGTTATTTAATTGCTGTCATCAGATTTCTAAAAGAAAATAGAGAATCACCTTAGACTTAAAGCCAACATCACAAACTAAAAAATTATTAAGGGAAAAATTCTCCAAGATTATATGCACACATTTTGTGATCAGAAGGATAGGTTCCCGGAAGTGGTAATTTCTTGCTACTAAGTATGAAGGCAGCCTAAAATTATTAACACATATACGACATGTTTAGCCTCCCAGGTTAGGATTACATTTTCAAAGGAAATTATGGGCATTTTAGCCTTTAATATATTGTCCTAAACTAGTCCTTAAAAATTCTGTATTCTTTAGTGTTTGCATTCTTTATTGACATGAACTCTATTTTTTTTAATGGTTTTCTTATTCAAAACCTGCAAATTTAGTAGCCAAAACATGCATTTTTTATTGTTTGAAAAAACATTTTGTATAAAATATATATAAAATGCTATATTTAGCAGACTTTCCTTCAGTAGACTTCTTTAAATAACATCTGTTCATGCACCATCTCAAGGAACAAATTGCTCCTCTCCTTTCCATTCCCAAAAATAACTTCAATAAAACGACTTCATTTCTTGTGAACCTAGAGGTATGTAAAGCTCATAATACATTTACATTTCATTCCGTTCATGTAATTAAAATGTTAATAAAATCTCACTCAAAACAATCTGTCAGAGAAAGAAACATTGATTTAGTTTTCGTGGAGTACTCTGTAAGCTGCTAATCTTCCATTCTAATAATAAAATAAAGAATATGCATTAGAAGGCTGAAATGTTGGTAGATTTATCCACCCACAAAAACCTCAAGTACCTCCTGATGTGCATTTTAATAAGCTTTCCTATGTGGTCTTTTGTTTTCCTTCCTTTATTATAATATCAAATTTACTGAGTTACAACCAAACATGCAACTTAGTAGTAATGCTATTGATAACAGAATGACATAAAGAAAATAAATATTGAGCATGAGGCATTATGATTTGATGTGTTTTCTTTAACAAAAAAAATTGGGTGAAGAATTTGCCAGGCTGGTATTGGTTTTTCCTGGTTGGTTGGTTGGTTGGTTGGTTGGTTTTGGGGTGAGAGCTCTCTTGATTGGTTTTAGTTCTGGGCATTTTTTTTTTTTTTCCTTCAGCATTCAAAATTGTTCAACTAAATTGTTAATCTCCAGATGTGGGAATTTCATCTCCCAGAGGCTTTAAATTAGCCACATGGCTAATTAAAAAAGGACAGGAAGTTAAAAAAGAAACATGGTTTGCTTTTAATGAAAAGTGTACCAGGCTAAACAAAAGACAATGATGTGGAAAAGCAGGAAATAAAAGAGACAAGGTCATCAGACACAGAGAGTGACTTTATAACTCTCACAGCCAATTCCAGTTGTAAAGTGGGGAAAGTGTCAGGTTAACACTTCATCTTCATGAAAAATAATTCACTAAATGTAAAAAATGTAAAACTCTTAAACAAAGTAAGAGTATTTTTTCTATGCAGTTTTATACTTCTTGGATTTGGTCTGAATCTAGTCATATCAAGAGTAAAGAATATTTTGATTTGGCTCCTAGTCTCAGGATAGACATCTCCCAGTTTATTATTTGAATAAACTCTCTCAAAACTGCAGGAGGCATATTGTAATCAGAAATACTTACTGTGGGATGTTATCCTCATGTTTGGGCTGAAGACCTCAGGATAGTTAGTGTCTAGAAGTAGTACCAAATAAGGACTCTAGATGTAGTAGCTGGATTCTGTTCAGAATCAATATTGGTATTTTGCTCTGCTTAGCTTTTCCAGTCAGCATTTAGGATCAAGAAGTTTAAACCAAGAAAAGTAACTCAATGTGCACCCAGCAAAAGGCTGTGACAAATGGGGAATTCTTTATTGTTCTCAAAAGACGTAAAGTCGGGTTTCAATTTAACTGCCTTATCTTTCAAGGAAAAGCAATATCCTTATCTGTGTGTGACATATATGACATTTTTCTTTTCTGGGTGAAAAAATGTGTGGAAATATTTTGGCTTCCTGGGCTCAGAGATAGGAATATCATCAGTGTTACAATTATCTTTCAACATTTTTTTATTTCTTCAGGGAATTGTGGAAAGAACCGACAAATTGTGGACTGCTCTGAGAGTGTGGACATGAAGACCTTCACACTTCTGACTCTCTAGGTATAACTGAGATGGCACTTCAGAAAAAAAATAGTCGGATTTTTGTTTTTTTATTTTTCTACATTGCTATTGTTCTCATGCATATATTCCTGCGTTCACAATTTTTTCTTCACCTTGAGAGTGGCTAAATTTTAAAAAAAAAGGCTTTTTCACCAATGATTATCATAAAAAATTTTTTAAAAATGTTAAGTGAGAATTTGTTTCATAGGCATACCAACCAAATTTTTAAGTTAGTCCTGTACAAGATTTGTTTTTTCTTTAAGTTTAGAAGGCAAAACAAACTTGATCTATTTTAAAGCTTCTTGCAATTTGCATGCTGGGTCCAGCATCTCCATTTTTACTTTTTCTTTAGCTCTTCAAGAGTTCTTGTCACACCCAAACCAAATTATCCTTAAAGGCATGACAAATGGTTGATTACTTGCTTTTCTACTTTTCCCTTTAAACCTTTCTAAAGAAATTTTCTATGATCTGCCATCTCTATTCATAGCTCAGTTAGTACCCCTTCCTGTACAATAAAGTATTTAGCTCCCATCCAGAGGAAAATCGAAACCCCTGTTTTCCCATTAAAGAAAAGGGGGTTGGCAAAGACCTTCATATTCTATTTTCCTCCCCAGTGACTGAAGACTGAAATTCCTTGGCCAAGAATGACTGAGCTCCATTTCACAGAGTCACGTAGGTTGGAAGTGACCAGTCAAGCACTGTCCTTGATTGCCATCCTTTAAAGATGACAACTTTCCGGTGTCATTAGCCAGTCCACTCAGCACTTTGAATGGTCCACTTCAAGTCCCATGAACTTTTATATGGCTTGTGTCTCGTGATGTATGACTCATAATTGCTTAAGTACTCCTTATCTGGCAATAAATTAAGCCAATTTTCCCAAGTCAAATCTGTTTTGCCAGCAACAGTAACTGCTGAGTGATTTCCCCCGGTCCTTATCTCAACCCACCAGCCATTCATTATATTTTCACTTCCCTATCCAGCTGAGGAGGGGAGAGATAGAATGGCTTTGGTGGACACCGGTGTCCAGCCAGGGTCAACCCATCACAGATCACATGTCCTTCAGCTTTAGCTTCGCTATATCTATCCCCAGGAAGCCTTCTGGAGTTAGGTGTTTCGTTATCTTTATATGTCACCTAGCATCTACCCTTAACTTTTGTTCTTTTAGGATATGATTGCTCTATAGTAAAGTGTTGAATTCTCAGAAGAACTAGCTACAGAGTTATTTGTCTATAAATACACCATGTAAAAGGTGGGAGGTTTTATTCTTTAATTTGGGAGGGGGGTTGAGTGGAACTGTTTGTTTGCTTTATTGTTTCCCCTCAGAACTAAACCTGTACTGGTTTTGTGGGTTTTTTTAAACAATATTCATTCACCATGTCTTCAAAACTGGTAGCATGCCAATTTATTTAAAAAATATAACCTAAAAAATAAACCTCAAATATGTTAATTGTAATTTAAATTGCTTTTGAATCTGTTTGTGCTTATGATACTTTTTTCTTCTCGTCCTTGATTATTACCCATAGATTTATTTAACTGGGCTTTGAAATAATTTGCCTAGAAAGATGTCATTTTACTTTTCCTTTATGTGGTTTACCGCACACATGATTTATATTTCACTTGCTCTGATGATAGAAAGAAAGCTTTCACATTACAGAAGTGATTGTACAATATTGCATTATTTTTCTTTGAAAAGGGGATGTCATGACTGTCTATCAGCACACCTCTAGGACACAGACTAACTTTTATGCCTCTCTTAAGGTTAGCGATTCCGTGAATCTGCAAGAATTACTAATAAATTTACAATTGGTTTTAAACCTACAAAGTGCCTAATATATCATAGCTCACCATCACTGTGCCCATGGGAACAGGTTGATGATCTGGAGAAAATGGCTACCCATCTCAAAAAACAGTAATTGGTGAAAAAAAAGGAAAGCCTTCCAGTCAAAATTCATGGAGCTACTGTGTTCTGTGAAACTAATTTATTTTGTCTGCTTTACATTTCTATAAGCTGTGCTTATTTAAAATCTAAAAAGAATAAGCAAAAACTTTGGACAATAATGGTTTTCAAATAGTATTAATGTATTTTTCACTCTTGCAGCCATGAGATTGTCTTGGGTGAGTTGGACTGAAAGTAGGTGATATACACTGATTGCAGGCTGGGAAATCACTGTCTGGAAAGAACTTGAATTCAGGAGACATTTTTATTTAGTGAAGCACTGGGACCCATGCTTGGGAATTTATGCTGTGCTAAACTGAAATGGCCTAAAAATTTGCCCAGTGGTAACCCTAATCTATGTTCTAGTAAATTTCACTCTCCAAGTGCTAATAAACTTAAGCCTCCTAGTATTAGTTATTATACTAATTTAAAGTGTCAAGGTGTCTTGGTGTGAAGGACTCTATATCAAAAGATCATTAGTCTGCTGTACATTCAGAAAAAGAAGTATTGGTGTGCAATTCTCTTGACTAATAACTCAATATGTCTTCTGTTACAAAGCCTAAATATTCTATGCAAGAGAAAAAAAGAAAAACAGGCCACCCTCAAAAAAATTAGATTGAGAAATGTTGCTCCCATCAACTTCTTGACTCCTATAAGCAGATTTTTTGGGTTTTTTTCCTAAAGTATGTATGTAAAAAGAACAAAATGTGAAATATAACCTTCAATAATTGTATCTTGAAAAGCCTATTTTGTGAATACTAATACATTGCTCTTCCTGTCTGATTTCAAAACAGGACAGATTCAGACTTGAAATACAGTGCAGATTTTTAAAAAAGACAGCTATTAACCTTGGCAGGTATACATTGTCGCTGGCGCATTATCAGATTGTGTGCTGTAACCCCTATCAATGGTAAATTTAATATCATCAATAAATATTTTTTCTGACATATTTTCACTGAAGGATGATTTAATTCAGAACAGTCTTTTTGCCTCATATAGATCAGACAATGACCGTAAACACAGGTATATCACATATCAACAGATAAGAAAATGAATGTCGTTGTGTCTCAGAACACAGTACATGTTCCATTGTTAGAGTCAATGAAAGGCTTGTTCCAAAGTTTATATAGTAAATCGACACCTTTTTAAAAAATGTTTTGTTTGTAATTATCAAGCCGATTTAGGTAAGTCAAAAGATCTGTGAATAAAAAAGAAAAAATCCCCCAAATCTCATTATTTGTAAAAATATATTCCTTGTCTCCAAACTATTATAATAGTATCTGTGTGTTATGTAGAGTGGAGATGGCTTTAAATAAAAGAAAAGCAACGATAAAAACGGGGTCAGTGCACCCCATCAAAGCGCGAATCTTCACATAATGACTACAGCAACACATCATTATAATTTTAGGCATAGAGCCTTCAGAGTTCCCCATAGTCATTAGAAATTATAGTGTAATTGACTATTCCATATCTTTAGAAAGATATTAGTCTGACTCTTTAATAAAATCTGCATAAATTATGTTGCAAGAGTATCCTAAGCCACATGTTGTGATTTTAAAAATTTAATCATAATTTATATAACAAAACACATGACGACTAATTATTCTTGTAAGAAATTATCAGTACAGCAAAATGGTCTCCTGTTCAAACTAGAAAAGAATTCTGTATCTGGAAAAGCTGTGTTATTCAGGTGCTTGCTTTTCATTTTTAAACGTAAGCAATCAATGGGATTTGCCCTTTTTCAGAACTCCTTAAAGAACTAATTTTATAAATGGCATCTGATGGAGGATAATGTAAAAACCTATTACTTGCTACAGTTCACTTGCAGGTATTCTTCCGCCAAGCCATAATTTAAGAGTACGAAAAGAAATTATACGGAAGGTTTGTGTAAGGCACTAGTGGTAGCAGCCAGCTCCACTTGTGCCTTTGGAAACCTTTCTATCCATTTTCCACTTCAGTCATTGATGCATCTATATTTTTGCTGTTTCTGGTACTAAGCATAAAATTAAATGTGAGATGGGCATGTGCATTAATGGCTTTAACCACACAGCCTCCTATCAGTGGCTGATATGAGGACACATTGCACTGGGGCTGGGGCTGATTCGGAACGACAGGGAGGTTTCAGTTCCGATTGCAGCTCAGAAACGTCACACAGCAGTTGTTTTTCTGAGATTTTTTTTTTTTTTTACATGTTAGGTGCAACAGTTTTATGACTACTGCTTATGGATTTTGGGCCTGCATAATTATCTACAAGATCTGGCTTATGAGATAATATAACTGAAAGGGAAATTGGACTTTGCAAATTATGAACATATATCATAAAACCTGGGCTTGTTCCAAAGCCTAATGTAACTGGTGGAAGATTTTCAATTTATTACAATCAGCTTTGGATGAAGCCTTCTCCTGTACTGATTATTCAGCTAAAGAAATCAGTGGAATTCAGAAACTTCAAAATTTCTTCTAAATTAAAGTATTTTTGGAAATATGATCTTGACATCTGTTGTCACAGACTAGTCTCATTCTCTTTTGTTGCTTGAGAAGGTTTCTGCCTCCCTTTTATCTAAAAAAATCAGCTTTGTTCTCTAAGAAGTTGGTTGTATTTGCTGCATTTCTGTTTTCTTGCCTTGCACAGTAAGTTGGTGCCCTTCTGTCCACTACATACAGTACAAGCCAGGATTCAAAATAAAGGAGTCTCCTCTACGTTGGTGAGACCATGTGTGTGTTGGATTGACCCTGGCTGGATGTCAGGTGGCCACCAAAGCCACTATGTCACTCTCCTTCTCAGTTGGACAGGGGGGACAACATATAATGCAAGGCTCATGGGTCAAGATAAGGACAGGAAGTCATCACTCACCAGTTACTGTCATAGGCAAAACAGATTCAGCTTGGGGAAATTAGTTTGATTTATTGCCAATCAAATCAGAGTAGGGGAATGAAAAATAAATCCAAATCTTAAAAGCACCTTTCCCTGACCCTTCTGTTCTTCTTGGGCTTAACTTTACTGATAAATTCTCTAATTTCTCCCCACCAGTAGTGCAGGGGCACAGGAAATGGGGGTTGCAGTCAGTTCATCACATGTTGCCTTTGCTGCTCCTTCCTCTTCAGGGGAAATACTCCTCACACTCTTTCTCTGCTCTGATGTGGGGTCCCTCCCACAAGAGGCAGTCCTCCATTGATTTCTCCAATGTCCATCCTTCCAAGGGGCTGCATTTTTTCACAAACTGCCCCATCTTGTATCCCTTCCACAGGGTCACAAGCCCCTCCAGCAAACCAGCTCCAGCTCCTCTCTCCCTAGGTCCATGAGTCCTGCCAGGAGTCTGTTCCAGGGCAGAGGTGCATATGTAAGTCAAATCTAATAAATATACAGTGTGGCATGGCATAGCATGGCATGGTGGTATTTGTTCAAATCCTTACTTGCACTACTATCCTGAACTACCAGGAGCCTTTAATAGCTCAGCTATCCAAACAGCTGTGCACAAGTCCAAATACTTGCCCACTGATCGAAAATCATTACTTCAGACTGTTAAAAGCTACCTGCCTGCTTCTTGGAGAAAACTTCTACAAATCTGAGTTATCTTTTGGGAAAACCATCGCCAAATATCATTCTGTGAGGAATAAGTCTAAAGTTTTCCAGACAATAGTCCTTTAAAGTAAAAAGAGCAACAGAAACCATGTGATATTCAGAAACATATTCTTTGTGGTTAACAGAACAAATCTGTGACACATCTGACTTTTCCAACAGAAACTGTGAAGGCATATTTTAGAATAACATGTAGAAAATTATGGGGGTTTGAAAACAAGTTAACAAACTGTCTGGAGTGTCTAAAACTAGTGAGTATCCACTGTTTTTTCAAGGAATGAAATAATACAAAGTAATTGTTAAGCTCTCCGTTTTTCCTCCTGTCTTTTACTGTATGATTCCTAAGGAACATTTTGTTTATGTCAGAGAAAGTAAAGAATATTGGGGACACTGGATAATGACCTCATTTAGATGACCAACAGGCGGACATCAGTGTTTCTAAGCAGTCTATGGTAGTCAGGATCATGAACAATTTACTTCATAGAATTCATAAGGGCACAGTTTAATTAATGTGTCGAATGAATATCTCATCTGATTACTTCTTTTGCAATGACAGTAGGGACGAGTTGTTTCCCCTCCAAGGTGATTTCTTCTCTTTATAGTGAAGACTTTTCAGTTTCTGCTGCAACATAGTCTTTTCACAAGCAACAGGCAGTTGGTTGTTCTGTAGCCAGGGCATCACTATCAGCTAGTAATCTTCACTGAGTCTGAAATCAACAAATGGAAGACGAATAATGAGAACATTTTAATCCAAAGGAGACAGCAGTGATTGATTCTGGTGGTATGACAAGCCTTGAAATCTGTTGTTAATGACTACTGTTCAGTACTTTTTGAGGAATACTGTTAATCAAAGAGAGCTTGTGAACTTCTCTGCTTTCAGACAGTACAGGATTAAAAAAACCCTCCTTCTTTCACTATTTTTCTTTTTACAGTTTAATGCCTGTGTGCCCACTACTTAGTAATTTCCAGTAGTAAGTAGTAGCAATGGAAATTACTACTAATTAATACTACTAATAGTTGCAAATGTTGGTACTTTATTTATAAATACAAAGTTACTTAAAAGTCTCTATTGATTAGTGGTCCTGGCTTCCTCACAGAGTTGCATTTTACAAAATTGAAAAAATAAACTGCAATGTGTCAAAACAGTGTAAGTCCCAGATGATAGGATCATTGGAACATAATCTAAATTATACTTATTTATTCTGTAGCAAAAGAAGCTCAAATCAGATATACAGACTGAAGTAAAAATAAAAAAAAAGAGAGAAAAATGCATCTCACTAAATTTTTGGAGAGTAGGGATAAATACAGTCCACTTGTTCAGCCACATTTAATGTTCTTTTTTATAAGATACTCAAATATGATAGTTATGTTCACTTGAACAGAACTCACGTAGAAAGATCTGAACTTTTCTCGAAGGGGAAATGATTGATGATGTCTGCCACGACATGAAGGATGGGTAAGTCACTGTGAATGTTGTTTTATTGACAGTGCTTGAACCTTGACTGATCTCAGAGGAAAAACAATGGATATATAATGTCACTTCTTCACAAAAGGAGGTTTCAAGACACTTCATAAATGATTTGTAAAAATGTTTTATCAGATATTACCTTACTATTATTTATTTCTTGTGCTTAAATGCAGTTAGCTTTAATTAAGCATTGATTAACCATTCATGTTTATTGCTTAGAAAACTAAAGCCTTTTGAGAACAAACACCATATATAATTTTTTTACACTGATCTTTTGATGTGTGCTTTGCAACAGTGACCACTACCAGGATGCAATTGCTTTTTACATTAAAGCCCTTTGATACAATTCTGACAACATAAAAAATGGATTAAAATGAAAATTACTTCAGTTTCTTTTTAGATGAATAAATCAAGAAATCACTTCACCAGTGGTACAAATGTTGCTGAAATAGAGTTTTTTATTTTTAAAAAGACAATTCTTTTATTAAGGTAACCATGCTGATTTCTGCAGTATTAATTTAGTTACTAGTCTGGTCCAAGAAAGAACTGATTACAAATTTCCAGAAGTCCTTTTTAGCTAAGATCTCAGCTGTACAAAACCAATTAGCATATCTTGGGACTTCTGACAAAGTCGTGCCTTAAGTTTATGCCCCCCACCCATGATAGGCTTTATTTGAACCAAATGTTAAGATGTTAAAATTTCTCCTATAACCTTTCCAAGGTCAGTCTGATTTTTCTTTGATCCATGCAGTGGACTCTAGGTGTCAGAAGCTTATCTATGACCAAGGAAGCTGACAGTGACCCAGAAGATGGAGCAGAGGACTGACTGGTAGAGGAAATTACTTTCTCAATGCTCTTGAGCTATATCATCTCATCACCACCCAGACTCTCAACTACATGTACAAACACTGGATGTACAATGGCAGTTCCTGCTCCATTTACTAAAAACAACATCTTGCACTTCTGAACCAGTAAAATGCTATTCCTAATATAGTCACAAGTCAATCGTTCTTAATATAGTCACAAGTTCATCCAAAGAGCAAAAATTTGTTTAGTCATATTATTTTTTAAAATTCTGATAGTTAGGATTTTTACTTCAGCCAGTCATAGTTAATTTTAATGAGGAAATCCTTAGTATTTTGTCAAAAAGTATTTTTTGCTGCCTTGCTTTGTAATTATTTGCACCAATGAACTTGGATCTCCATTTATTTCAGGTATCTAGTAGACTTTCTTATTGATTAAGAATTTTTGCTTCAATTTTAAATTATGTTTACAGAAGACTTTAAACTTTTGATGTCACTAGGATTTAATTTGCGGACAAAAATACTTCAGCTTACTTGAATTTACATTTGTTAAAGCTGTAGATTTAGATCCCCACCTCACCCCTCCCCATCTAATTTCTGGCATAGTTTTGGCTCCTGACAATGAGTTCTACCCCAGATATCACCAAGAAGAGGTATTATTATAGATAAAATATTATACTTACTAGGTAGTATGGATGACACCACCATTTTTTTCCTCATTAGGAAGAATGGTGAGAAGGAGAATGAAGTGCATTTGATGAAAGCAGCTGACTGGCTCATTTCTAGTATGGCAGATGTAAGCTATAGGAGAAATTAGGAGATTTAACATTGGTGAATTTAGATAAAATATCATTAACGTGATTTTGACCTCGAAACAAGATAGTGACAGGTTTTACAGTGAGAATGATTTATGGCTTTTTGTTTGTTTTTTCTTGTTTTTTTTCTTCTTGTGAGACCTATGAATTCAAACTGAGATTAGAAAATTGGTCTATTTTGTCTCCTTTTTGCTGGACTCTCATCTGTAATAAGGATTTTTGAATCACAATCAAATATAATATCAACAAAAATAACACCTATATGAAATGGAGAAAAATCCAATGACCTCTATAGCTGAATTAATACTTTAGTGTTAGCTCTTGTAAAAGTCTACTTTAGACATAGTAATGATTTACACAAAGAATAGCTGATACATTAAATAACAAGCTCCACATTGACAGACACTTTTCTGACTATAACCACAGTTTTAGCAGTCCATTCCAACACATCTGACAGAAAATTCACCAAGCAGATTGAATTTAATAAGGCAAGAACATTCATCTTATTCTGAAAATATCACTTGCTGTGCCACCTGCATTCATATTAAAGTGGTAACAGAATTCTGCCTCTGATACCTTTTCATGGTATTTCATAGTACATAAAATATCTCAGAGGCAGCAAAGACTCTGTCAGATTCTCAGCCATCAATATGGATGGTCAAAAAATCAACATATTTATTGATACCCTTATGAAAAGGGCACAGTTTTTACCTTTGTACTTTCCTATCCCAGCCATATTCCCTGGATAGTGTTCATACCCAAGACTAAAGTGGGTAAGCAGCTACACCCAAAAAGAATAATGAGCAAGAAATCAGGGGCCTAACTAACTTTCTAACTAACATAAACTTTGGGTTTATGATGCCTTTCCCGTTTATTATGTGACAGGGATAACACCTGACACAGACTATTTTCCCTAATATAAATGATCCTACAGTGACACAGTTTTGCATCTTTAATATACAAACCCAGATTTAGAGCAATGAGAATGAAAGAAATGCAGCACCATATATAATTTGAGGCAGGGTACATGGTGATTGTGGCATTCGGGTTGTTCAACAGACAATTCCTGTACCTGAGCAACAGCCAGAAGCGCAGCTTCTCCACTGTGCCCTACATTTGGTGCAACCTATTTCTTCAGCTTCAATATGCACTGAGGGTTAGAAGAGTGCTGTTTAAAATTCATCATATACTAAGAAGTTTTCCATGCTCTCAGCTTTCTAAACCACTGCAGGTTGCAAAGAAAATAATTCAGTCTTACAAGCGGTTTTCTGCCTCATTTTATGCATACGAAGTGTTGTTAGAGTGTTCACCTGAAAAAGAGGTGCTTTTTTAAAGTGGCTTGCTGTGTGAGTACTGATACACAGCATTGCAGAGCTACATATTTTGGAAAAATTAGATAAAACTTTATAATGCCGATCTTAACCGAAAGCATTTCAAGTCATGATTCATAAATTTGTCCATTTTTATCCCAAGTGCTAGAAAGATTTGTAAATCCAAACTTTGCATTTAGGATTTATTAGCATGATTTAAAAATGTAGAGCCAAAAATGCATTTTACTGAGCTATGGAGCTGGATTTTAACTAGAGATTAAATTGAAAAAGAATGTCGAAATCAAATTCTTCTGTGGATATTAGCACCAGGTTTTTATAAAACCTAGGGAAAATATATCATTCAAACTTTTAGAAGTGTTTATTTTGAATACAAAAACAAAAAATCAACAGGAAAACATTACAAACTTCTATGATACCCATTTCCCCCTTTGTCTGGCCAATTTCTGGGAATATTTGTCATTATATTTTAAAATATTTTGCATGAGAATGACTTAGCACTGGAAACACTGGCCAAGTTCTGAATCAGGATGTTTAAGGGCAATCTTTTAAAAACTATATTTTAAAGACATTCACATGATAACCAGTTTTGCTGCTCCACAACCTAAGAAAGTAAAATAACCCAAAATGTATTAAAAATTCAAATTCTGTTTCAAAATAATGTGCCTTTCTATCCTAATTAAATAAAGTTAACAAAGTAGTAAGAAGCTGCTATCTTAATTACAGTTTTAATTTTATTTTAATTCAAGAATACAAGGGTGTTACACTTCTGCTATTCTGTCTGATACCTTGACAAAGCACTGATGAAACCATGTTTTTCTAAGGAGATTATACAGCAACTCAAATAGCACATTAGGAATTCACATTTTCTAAATGCATGTAGACAAACTCCCACATATACAGAAAAACAGCATAAAGCCATGTCCTACTTAAATCTCCCTCTACTTTAATATATTTGCATAGGACTATATAATTATATAGTTTTTAAATCTCAGTAGTATCAGAATGAATTTCTGAAATATATATTGTCTCATTGTTGTAGTCAAAGATTTAACTATTTCCAGAAAAATGAGTTGACCTTTATCCTCTCCAAGTACCAGCATTTTAAGAGTTTTTCTCCCTGACTGTAGGACTACATTTAATATATAATAAAACCTGGAAGATTAACAAAAGAGACCTTCAAATGCTTCAGGATTTATTTATTCTTATGATTTCCTACTTATCTTGTCCTTTGATTTTTTCTCTCTACAAAGTTTTCCGAATTCCTATGAGTACAAGTTTAACGTCTACATATTTCAAATACAAAGTCATAGTGTCCTAGAATCATAGACTGGTTTACGTAGGAAAGGACCTTCAAGAATAATCTAGTCCAAACTCCCTTCCATGAATAAGGAACATCTTTCAATAGATCTCATCGCTTAAGGCCCTGTCCAACATGACTTTGGATGCTTCCAGGGATGAGGCATCAAAATCTTCTCTGGGCAACCTATTTCAGTGTCTCACGACAGTTACTGTAAAAAATTCATCCATCTGATATAAATCTTTTTCCATTTTAACCAATGACTCCTGTTCTGTCACTATAAGCCCCAGAAAAAATGCATTCTCTATATTACTTATAACTTCTATTTAAGTATTGAAAGGCTGCAATAAGGTATCCCTTCTCTTTTCCTGGATAAACAACCCCAGGTCTCAGAGCCTGTATATAGAAGAGGTGTTCCAGCCTTCTGATGATTGTTTGTGCCCTGCCTCTGGACTTGCTGTAACAGGTCCATGTCTTTCCTGTGCTGAGGATCCCAGTGCGGCAGTTGGGATCTCATAAGAGCAGCATAAAGAAGGAGAATCACCTCCCTTGACCCGCCAGCTACACTTATTTTGATGCAGCCCAGCATGTGATTTCTAGGTTGCAAGCACATATTGCTGGCTCACATCTAATTTTTTCATCCACCAGGACAGAGGACGTCAAGTCCTTCTCCTCTATGCTGCTCTCAATCCATTCTTCCTTCAGTCTGTACTGATGTTAGAGACTGACAGGACCTTGCACTGGGTCTTGTTGAAGTTCCTAAGATTCATCCAGTCCCACTCCTCAAGCCTATCCAGGCCCATCTGGATGGCGTCCCTTCCTCCTAATATATCAACTGTACCGTTCACCTTGGTTTACACAAGACCTTGATGAGGGTTGACTCAATCCCATTGGTCTGTTCCACTAATGGAGATGTAAAAAAGCTTTGTTATCCATATGGACTCTTGAGGGACACCACTGGTTACTGGTATCCACTTGGACATTGAGCCATTAACTGTAACTCTCAGAATGTGCCCATCCAGTCAGTTCCTTATCCATCTAACACTATATCCATCAAACTCATAATTCCTCTAATTTAGCATCAAGAATGTGATGGGAGACCATACCGAAGGCCTTGAAAAGTGAGCAAGTAGATAACATCAATTGCTCTTTCCTTCACTATTGATGCAGTCACACGATCATAAGAAGGCCATGAGACTAGTCTGGCAGCACAACTCCATATTTGCCTTTGGTAAAGCCATGTTACTATCTCTACTCATTTCTCTGTCTTCCATGTGCATCAATATGACATCTATGAGGACCTGTATCAGGAGGGGAAGTTGCTATTTGTGCAGATCTAGAGTTAGAGGACTCTTGGTAAGGAAGGAGACAAATAAAGTAATGGTAGTTTGTTCTTAAGGTTATGGTGATTATAGACAACTCTGGCCATTTAACTAGTGTGTTAGTTTAAAATCCAGCTAGAATATTAAACCCACTCAAGCTGCTCCTTTTTCCCATCCCCACTCCTTCCAATGACAGAAGAGTACTAGGAGAGATTATAAATTGGAACCACAATTTACTGAAAAATTGCAACCACAACAATATTAATAAAAGAGCATACAAAAGTGAGAGTTTTACCCACAAAAGGGTACTCACCACCAAACAAGCAAAAACGCTTCCCAAAGATAGTGTCTGGCGTGGATTCACAGACAAAGGCAAAATGGCCACTGGCCCTGCGCTATGGCCCCATGGTACACACGAAAATAAAAACAATATATCGGGGAGGGTCTCATGGCTTAAATTCCTTCTCCCCCAGCCTGAAAACAACAGAAAGCAGGGACAAAACACAGCCAGGAAAGCTAGTTCATGTGAATGAGGAGCTGTACTTCTGAAACCGCAATTCTGGACGGCTTAGGCCCTGCTGAGGGGGCTCTCTCCTGGGGGCAGTTGCAGTGTGGCAACAGTGATGGTGGTCCCAATCCCACACCCTCTGCAGTGCAAGCCCAGAAAAAAAAAAAAAAAAATCAGACTTGTGGTTTCTGGCTTGGCTTTTTAACCATAACCCCCAGTGGTGTCATATGGTGTCATAGGTGGTATTGAATAGACAGTGCTAAAAGATCTACCCCCTTATCTCTGTACCCAGGGAAACTAGCAAACAATATTGAATTTATTTTACTCACGTAATAGTAGGCAGTGAGACTATTAAGACAGAATTCCATTCCAATACGCATGTATAGTATCCCTGAATATCAAGAGCAGGCAATGTGTGGCCAGGTTTATGTCACAGCAGAAATGGTGGCTTCACTAGTGAGCCAAGAAAATTTCTTTAGGTTTACTTTAGTGACAACAGAAATACTGGAATGGTTACCAATTGATTTGTAGGAATAGCAATACAACCACTGAAAGCCAGCATGGATTTGTTCGGAAGTCTAACAAATCTTTTGAATAAAGGGAAAACAGCAAATCTAGAACTCATCTGACAGAGACCAGATGATTCTAGGCTGCTTACCCAGTCAATAAAGAGAGCTAAGAAATTGGAGAGAAAAGTGCCCAGTTCTGCATGTCAAACTTCACAAAAGATAAAGATGGTGCTGATTTGTTGTCCAGAGTACAGTAAGGAAAATGACCATAGATTTATAGAATACAGCCTATGAAAAGAAAATTAAACACTTATGTCTCCTTAGTTTACAGATGGACACAGAAGGAAAGAAAAAAAAAAAAGAGATCACTACGTAAACATGTAAAAGGCTACTGTCATAAGCAAAGATAATGAGAACAAAGATCAAGAGGTATAATTTAAAGTCAGGGAGATTTATTTAATTTCAGAAAATCTTTCCAGTAAGAAGAGCACTGGATTATTAAAATGCATTGCCTGAGGAAAGGTTCGCATCATTTATGAAGAGGCTGCATAAACTTCTGTCATGCAACACATAGATATGTAAGTCATGTCCAGAAGCAGAAGACCAAAGTGGGTGATCTTCTGATGTAAGCCCTAGTACTCCATGTTTTTAATGCTGAAGCTAGCTGTTCTAATAAAATTATCTATTAGATTATATATATTCCAATACATATTGAATTAGGCATGTATATCTACAGAATGCTTTCAGTAGTTACAGAGGGAGCTATTTACATTGAGCAATGCAAGCAAGGACCTGTGTCAAACTGAACTGAATCTCCTCTATCCAAAACTAATCTGATTTAGAAGTCTATTGTCTGAATTTTTGTCTTCCCCAGCTCTTTTTATTCTATGAATTAAACCTTCAGTATAAGAAAACATTACTGATCAAATTTCTGAAGTTTTCATATAGACTGATTCCTACTTTCTCTTTTAAAACTCTTACATTGGAAAGTGCCTAGCCATTTCTGTCTACAGGTTCATATAAAGAGCTCCTGCTATTTGAGTTTTATAAGAAAATTTTTGTTGTGCACTTTTCTGAAGGAAAAATTGCATAGAAGAGGAAAGAAAAATACCCTGCTTATAACAAATATCTATAAAATATTTTTCACCTTTAAAGATCTCTGAATTATTTAACAAATGCGGCTCAACTCTTGAAATTACTAATGTATTTCTTAAGCCATGTACTTTGCATTCAGTAAGGATAATCACACCTGTAATGTTAAAACTGTGTAAAGTTTCATAGAACTGAGATCTACATGAACAGTTTTTCCCTGCATTTTCCTCCCTTTTATGAAATTTCCCACATAATTTAACAGACTAAGTGTCAATATTAAAGAGCATAATATAATTATGACACTGCAAAGCTTTAAAAGGCAAGTACTCACTCCTGGAAATGGTCAAAGGAAAAAATATAACTAAATAGTCTCCATAAGGTAAGACATTTCCATGGTCAGTTGCAGTAAGTGTCAGATTTCTGTCCTGAATTACCTGTAAAGAAGATGATTTTTCATAAAGCTTTGATATCTGCTAGTAAAAAAGAAAATGCATTGAGATCTTTACATCTGAAAAATGTGTTATTCAATGTTTGATAAGTAACAAAAATTATTTCTAACTTGTGAAAATAAAACAGTGTTTTGGATCAAAAATTGTTATAATTTTATAGGCAAATGCCAGAATTTGCAGTCACCAAAGGAGTGTAAATTAAATGATAGATGAAATATTATTTTACTTTGAAAACTGTTTACTTTGTCTGCTCTGATTCTTTCACATATATTCTACCATTTCCAAATTAGGGTGATCAGCTCCTCTTTCTCTGGGGATGTTTTCAGTATATTTTTGAAGTTCTCTTTACAATACACATATACCTGGAAGGTGATAAGAATTTACTGTGTTCATCCAAACCAAACGCTTCTAATTAAGTTGAACTATTATGAGAAAAAACATGCCTTACACCTACCACTTAGTTCTTTGATATTGGAATGATGAAATGTAGAACTGTAAGGGATTTTCAAATTTTAAGTTCCCTGAAAACCTTTACCTTTTCAGTAATAATTTAAGAAAAGATTTCTAACTTTCTTTTAAGGCAAAAGTTATTGTTAAACTTTCAAAAAATAGTTTTTTTCCATTTCTCTGCAGGAAATAAGTTTAGGCATTAATAAGACTTTCCTGAAAAGTGCTCAAGAATGGTGAAGTCTTTAGATTTTAAATAATATGAGTTTCCCTTGAGGAAAAAAAAATAAATAAAAGGTAGCTTTTAAAAAAATTATTTAAAATCTTGTTGATCAATAGCAGCCTCCAGCTAAGATAATTGTAAATTATATTTAAAATTGTAATAATTCAATATGTAAATTAATTTATCTCTTCAATTAAAAAAATAGGACAGTACAGAAAATAGTATTGCATTTATGTCTCATTATTTTGAAGATTATATATTATTTTAGGAAAGTTATGTTAAGGTAACAATCATAAACTACTCAGGATAGTCTATCAAAATACACAGAATCAATTTTGTTTTCTTTTTTCAACTGTAGTAGTAATTCACTTGTACTTCAAAAAAACCCCAAACAGATATAGCTACTATTCATCATAATTTCTCAACAGGTGTTGGGATTTTACCACCAAAACAGGTAACAGTAGTCAGAGTGTGCACCTTGTAATTTCAGGAGCCTTTGTTACTGCCATACAAACTGAATTTTGACCATCACAGGCTTCTCAGAGGGAGTGGCGGGGGGGAGTGAGGAGAAAGTAGTTAAATGACCTCACCTTCAGCTCACAACACAAATTCATTGAGCTTTTTATTCCAAACATTGCAAAAGTTATCAAACACCTACTCATAAACACAGCAAGACCATGGTGGAAGTAAGTCAGCAAAAATAATTTTCCCCAATAAAAGATGTTATTACATTCAGAAACTTGTAAAGTAAAAGCCAATCTCAAAATACTCATTGAAGTGTAGTGTACCATTTAGCCAAAATGGATGTGGCCAGGCTTTTTGCCAACAAAGTACCCACTGATCCACCTTTCTGAAATAGAGAAGTCTTTCTAATAACCCTACTGTGAACTGAGCTTGTCCCAAATTATTTCAGGATTCTCTGTTTTACATAGTTAATAAATCAGAACCTGCCATAGAAGTGTACTGCAAATCTAGTGTTTTTGGGTTTTTTTCCTAAGGAGGACAGATATTCCTTCCTTATCTTAGATTCCATGAATGCCTCATCAACTTTTCCATAGAATATTTTTTTTGCTACATTTTAATACTTATTTCTCATGTATTTCATTGTCTATTATTTTATTTTACATCTAGGAGAAGAGACTCTTGCCATGACCCTAAAGGCCATTTAGTGTTTAGGGGTGACAGAGGTGGCACTGTCTCACTCTCACCTCTTGCTGTATTTTAACTATTGCTGAATTTCGTTTCTTCTGTTCCCTAAAGAAAAATAGCATATCCTTACCAAGCACCCTTGAAATAATTTGAACACATTATTCAAAGCTTTGTTTTTCTACAGATACTAATTGCATCATTTTGGAAATTACCTAGCTGCACAATAAAAATGGTTAATTTTAATGGCTACCTATCTGTAGGTATCATAAAGTCTATGGTAAAACACACAGAGCCCATGACAAGTCTAAACTATCAGTAATTGCTACAAATGAATATGCTGTATTTTAGGGGTTAGGGATTTTATTAAATAGGTCTTAGATAAGCCTCAGCAAATTATTTATTGGGCAATAATCCTTAATACGAATTTACTTTTGCTGCTGGTTGACCAGTTATAGCTGTTTAACAAACCATTCATAATAAAATAAGTACAAGCATAAATGCTGCATAAACATCAACCAAGCCATTTTAAATTAATGTCATCATCTGTTTAGAACACTTAGTTTGATTCAGTGATTATAGCAGCCCTTTACAAGAAAAGGAAGCTAGCCAGTGTTATTTTGTTTGGTTTTATTTTGTATATGTGCTTGTAGGTTTGTCAGAAAAATACTGAGATGATAATAAGGTCATACAAGGAACTTAGTCAGAGATTTTAATGGGTGCATATTTTTGCCCAAGATAAGTATATGTTAAACCTGTTATCAGTCACTCTTCTGAAAAGTGTCTTGAAAGGAGGGCCTTTTCTTGGCTTCCAAGAGTTAGCTTTCCTCAGCTTTCACATCATCACTGCAGACAGTGAATCCCCAGAAGCTTCATTTGCCTGATACAAAGCAGAATATTACTATACTGTTTTTAGTTCCAGTAAATTAGAAGACCCATTGAATTTACATCGCATGTTAGAAAATGTCAGATGATGAAATAATGTTTCTTAATACTTTTTGAAATCCTGAATTTTAACCATTTTGATGGATATTTTTCACAGATAAACTTGTTTCAAGTTTAAATTTTCTTTTGGAAAGTTCTGTTAAAAGTATTTTTTTTGTGGATCTGCTGCTGATGTTTACTCCTTTCTCTAAATCGCCCTTGAATTTTGAAACAGGGATTTGGATTTTTCCAGTGGATTTTTCCCTTCAGAAGTACACGATATTTTGTCTATTAGTGTCTATCACCATAAAATTCTCTAAAACTTTGCACTTGCTCACATAATTATCTTTTGTGTTAAGAACAGACTAAATGATACAACTGACTTCCAGAAGAGAGCAAGGTAGAAGGGACAAACATATATAAAAAAGGTTGGTCTTAACTAAATGATGAAATAAAATTACACGGCTTAACTTCCCCATTGTTTCATAGTTCGTTTATTTTTTTCAGTCATCACTGTGAGAAGACTGAGGAAAACAGGAAGCTATCATTCACCAAGTTCTTACAAACAGGACAACTAAGAAATTGCAAAAATGCATTTGGTTTTAAAAACAAGTAAGCAAACAAGAACCCCCAAAACAAAACCAACAAATACACAGACTTCTAATACAATGAATTCTGAATGAAGTTACATGTTTTTTTCCTCAAAGATTAGCTTTTGGTTTTTCAAGGACAAGGTGCTCTGAAATACAGCAAAGACTTTTAAGAACCACACTGACTACATCAGACAGGGTCATTCAGTCTTCAACACTATATAGAAGATATTAATTTTGTAATGATAAGATGCCAAAAATATGTGAGCATATGTTTCCTCTGGTGCTTTAGTTTTCCTTCAGACTTTCCACTACATGTTTAATACAGTTATTGGTCTATAGATACTGAATAGAACGTAATGCATAAGATTGTAATGCAGAGAGGAGACAGACAGTTTAAAGACTTACGTCTTTCAAACTGAATAAAACCAAACAGTAATAAACTCTTCATATATTTAGCTAAAAAGAAGAAAGAGCATGGCATTATGAAAGGAGGAAGATAATCTAGGTACAATTCCAAAATAAATTTGAACAATGTTGTCATCTTTCAGGATACAAGCACTGTGCCTAAGGTGAAGGGGGAAAAAAAAGACTGATGATTACAAGTGAAGTAGAAAGAAAAGAACGCCATGTGCTAAAAAAATATTAAATGGACAAGGCCCTGTCAGGATTTTGAAAGAGATGGTGCTTGAATACTCAGGTTTCTGAGCTTGATAGTATGAGTGACTTGAGAACGTTTTCTTGCAGAAAGAATTATATATGTAAATGCACACAGGCAAACATTTTACCCATCCAAGTGTTTTAAGAATGGCAAATTTTATTGCTATAACTTGTTATATTTCTTTAAATTGACTAATTTTTGAGATGAGGTTAATGCAGAGACATTAATCCTGAACCTAGACTTGAGGATAATTGATTAATAGGTACACAAAATTTATTAGTTCATCTTGAAAAGGATAGCTGATTAATAAGCAGAAACTTTTTATTCATGCATTCGTTGTTTATAGGAGAAAATTCAAACAGGTTTTGTGATTTTTGTGTTGTAAAGAGGTTCCTCAAGGAACACTTTAGAGTTGATAATGTTTAATTCTTTTGCCAAACAAAATAGCTTAGGAGCATGTTGGTGGAATTTGCTAATGGCACACAATTGCAAGGTATCAAAGGGTAATATAATGTGGATAACTGTGAGGAAAGAAGAAATCTGCTATGTGAGAGTAAACAAATTTGGCTTCTGTAGCTTAATTAAATGGAGGCTGAAAGTGAATACATGATTTTCCATGATGACAGTGAATCAGAAAATTTGATGGAGGCAGGCATGAGTTCGGATGAAGACAGGTCAGAGCTCTCCCTTTTTATTATTGATTTATAAGGATGCTGGAAATCTGAGACCAAAAATAGGGAATTATCAAAGACATTAACAGAGACTTTCTGATGAAACTATGTTGTGACCCTCCCCTGAGGTAGAATAACTGAGGTTCTTGTTATTAATTCCCTTGGGGCAGATTAGAGTGAAATGACAGTGAATGACTGTTGTTGAGATATATAGACATATAGATATATACATATGTATGGCAGGTTTATTTTAGAACAGTTTGGTTGCAACAGAAAGTAGGTATATAGTCAGTTATTATCTACAGAAATGTAGTAATATAAAAGTATAAAAATATCACTTAAGAAAGAGAAAGAAAAGGTAAGAGTACATACTGGAGAAGAAAAATACCACCATCTGTTATATATCATCAGGGACAAGACTCCATTTTTGCAATTCCAGCGTCCTTTGGTTGAAGTGATGGTTGCTGTCTTGATCCTTTAGGTGAAATCCCGTGAAACACAATGTTCAATGGGTTAATATAATGTTTAATATATGTTCAGGTGGAAATGCCAAGACACCTCGACTGGGCGGGGGGGAGGAGAGGGGGCTTACACTGCTGGATGCAACACTGTGGATTGTGCAGAGTCCTCTGGCAGAAGGCCCCAGAAATGAGTCTGGGCGTGTTTTGAGGATATTTGATAGTTTATAACTCATTCTAAGTCATGATGGCTATATGCTCTGCTTTGTTGAGCCAGTTATGCATTATAAGAAGGGATGGTACCTTCGGGTTTACATGATACCCCCTTGGGGACATGATAAAAAGAATTATCCCACCTCACAGGATCTGCTTCTTATCAGCCTTTTCCCTTAGCTGGCTCAAAAGACAGTTTGTTGCTAAACAAAGGTTGGTTTGTTGTGGTTATGCTCTGGGGGTGGATGCGCATCCCCTGTCTTACGCAGATCAGGGGTTTTGCCACCACACACTCAAAAACCCTCCTCCTCCCCTTTGGTTGTGGGGTACAAACCTCACCTCAGCAACGTTTCTCCTGCTTTTGCAAATAGCTGATTACGAGAGTCATTTACTGTTACCGTTTCGGTCTCTCACACACTCATGTCCTTGCCTGTTGTATTAAATATTGCATGGCCCTGCCATTGTTCTTATGATTTATGATATTGCAATTCAAAAGAGCTTAACAATACCTTTAGTTCTGTATCTCATCATAGGTGATCATAGAATCACAGAATTGTTTAGGTTGGAAAATACTTTTAAGATCATCAAGTCCTACCATTAACGCAACACAGCCAAGTCCAGCACTAAACCATGTCCCTAAGTGCCACATCTATAGAACTTTTAAATTCCTCCAGGGACAGTGACTAAACCAGCTCTCTGGGAAGCCTGCTCCAACGTTTGACAACCCTTTCCATGAAGAAATTTTTCCTGATCTCCAATCTAAACCTCACTGGGTGCAGCTTCAGGCCACTTCCTTTCATCCTGTCACTTGAGGTGTGTCAGAAGAGGCCGACACCCACCTTGCAACAACCTCCTTTCAGGCAGATGTAGACAGCAATAAAGTTTCCCCTGGGCCTCCTTTACTCTAGGTTAAACAATCCCATCTCCCTCAGCCACTGCTCACAAGACTTGTGCTCCAGACCTTCACAAGGTTCCTTGTCCTTGCTCGCACTGAGGAGCCCAGAACTGGACACAGAACTCCAGATGTGGCCTCACCAGGGCTGAGTAGCACCTCCCCCGACTGTCTGGCCATTCTCTTTCTGATCCATACCAGCACAATATTTGTCTTTCTGGCCAAAAGGGCACACTGCTGGCTCGTAGTCAACTTGTCATCCACCAAGGCTCTCAGGTCTTTCTCTGCAGAGCTGCTCTCTAGTAGGTCAGCCCCCAACCTGTACTGGTACTTAGGTTACTCCTCCCCAGCTGCAGTATGTTTTTCAGTGTTTTGTTTGCATGCATTTATTTTTAAAAATCTAATTATATCTTTGCATGAGTACAGTCTGTGAATATACTATTAAGAAAATCCCTGCAATGCTGTAGAATTAAATGTTTAAATCTTATGGTTAATTAATAATTCATTTATTTACATCAATTAGCTGAGGTTTTGGTAAGTCTCCTAAGATTTTATCTGAGAACCTGCAGTACTTTTCACAGTGAGAAAAATTACCAAAACAAGCAAAAGAGGACCCTGACCCTAGAAATAGAAGAGATTTTTGTAGCAAGCAAATCTGTCTTCCATTTATTTAATTCCACCATGAGTTTAGAGTTATTCATAAAGAGGTCAACAGAATTTTGCTAATGTAAGTTAGAGCACAAATGGATAGTAGCTAGCTTTTCTAGCTATTAGCACTATGTGTAGAGTACAGAGTACTGAATAGTGTTTTGTTTCAGTCAGATTGATTGTCCATGAGGCACTCAGAAATCCAGGAGCAGGCCATGATCTCTAGCAGAGCCAAAAAGTGAGAAAAAAGTGAGCACAAAAAGTCAGAAAAATCCCATCCATTCTTTTTTTTTTTACTCCATTTTCTTATTGTTAACAAGCTAAACTTCTTAGTAGAGCATGTTCCACCCTTTTGACTGGCTTATGCACCTTTTAGACTCAAGAAAAGAAAACTTTTAGTTTATTATTTTTGTAATAACCTTTCAAGTTAAAGAGGGAACTGATGCAGTAATGAAAACTACAATATATTTTCTTAATTTAAATAATAATAAAAAAGGTTAACTTGTTTTAATGTTGACTTACTGTAACCTGTAACACCTATATGTATTTTATTTATGTGTTTACATTGATACTGTATATATAACATCTTTTTTCTTAGTTTTTTAAACCAAAGGCGATGGTGCAGAAATATGTATCAAAATAAAAAATTAAAACTTTGATTCCTAAATTAGTACAATGATTTTCTCTTACTAATGGATATATAAGGTTTTATTCAGTTATTTACATGGAAGCTTCAGAAATCATTTAGACTGCATGTCCTGTTGATGCAAAGTTGCCAAAAATTTCATGCTCCTGCTTGATATGCAAGATGGGAAGATGGTGCAGAGATCTGAGCTGGCCGTGCTTTTCATCTGGAAACAGAATAGCCACATTCCTATAATGCTCCACCTAATCATTAAAGGCTACCTCGAAAGACTATGAAGACACAATAATTAATTGGAATTATGGGTATATTGAATTAGGTCAGCAAAAGCTCATAGACATTCACAAGTATGATCCAAAGTGTTATCAGATCCATATGCATATGTCTAAGTGTATATTCAATCCTACACAAAGAGGCATCAGGTCAGCAAAGTAATACTGCAAGTACCTTCAGTTAATAAAGTTCTAAGACAAATCCTGCTGCCAGTAGAAGAAATTATTGTTTTTCATTGAATCAAGTAAAATTGTGATCAGAAATTTTATACAAAAATTACATGGGCATTAACTTCCTACTCAACATTAAAAGAGCATCAAATTTCAGAGTGTAGGGGAAATCCAGTAGGAACACAGAGCAAGTTCTTGCGGTGTGGAACTGGATAAATGCAAATTATTTAGAAGAAAAATTGCCATTTCAATAGGTTAAAAAAAAATATAGACAAGATCCTAAGCTATTATAAATGTAAGTAATTTATAATAGCTATATTTTAGAAATGCTTCAAACACTAATCGAAGATCGAGGATGTATAAATATAACAGATGTCTTTCTTGACTGAGGTTTGGTTGCAATCATCCATAGGGAATATTTAATGAAATTATAAAGTAGTCACATAGTCTGAGTTTTTTTATATTTTATTAAATATGTGTAATTCAGAGTCTTTGTGTTACTGTGCAACATTAACAATGGCAACCAGACCAAAAAAAAAAAAAAAAAAGGAATTCTTCTGTGAGATCTGTCTTTGCAGAAAACTATGGTGAACAATTACTACAATGCAGATTTCTTGAAAATTCCTCACAGCAGGGAGTTAGTTTCTCAGAGAATAGTAGAAGTGGATAATGGAATTAAGATTGTGGGGAAAGAACTGCATGATATTGTTTTACAGTTATCCCCTTTAATTTTGACTTTTATTTTACCCAGCACCTGACCAACTAAATATAGACAGATTTAGCTTGTGACAGACTTCCTTACAGTGGCTGTTTTGGTTGATCACAATGCACCATTTTGTTTCCTGAAGAAAAGTTTCTCATCCATTTGAAGCAAGAACTCTAATATTAAATTAATCCTGCCACAGGATTTTCCTTTTATATATTTCTGTTTGACTGCTAATACTGTAGATATCTGTGAAACCTATCCATGCTTTACCACAGTTAGTGTACCTCTCTTCTGTCCACTAAATGTTTTGTCGTTTAGTGATTGCTTCAGCTTGTGCTCATTTGCCTGATGGCAAACAGATGCATTCCAGAGTCCTGAGAAAATTAGCTGATGTAGTTGCCAAGACACTCTCCATGATATTTGAAAAGTCATGGCAGTCATGTGAAGCCCCAGCTGACTTCAAAAAGGGAAACATGGTACCCCTTTTTAAAAAGGGTAGAAAGAACAACTCCAGCCCACCAACCTAATGGCCACAGCATGAAGTGACAAGTGGAAAAGTGGACAAGGGAAGGGCTACAGATGGCGTTTTTCTGGACTTCTGTAAAATCTTTGACACAGACTTCCAGGACATCCCCTTCTCTAAATTGGAAAAATATGGGTTCAGTGGATGGACTGATAGATATATGAGAAAGTGGTTGAATGGTCATATCCAGCAGGTAGTGGTCAATGGCTCAGAGTCTTGATGGACATCAGTGAAAAGTGGTGTCCCTCAGGGGTCTGTATTGGGATCAGTGTTATTTAATAACATCATTAATGACATAGATTTTATGCAAATTTGCAGATGGGACCAGCCTGAGTGGTATGGTTGACACACCTGAAGAACTGGATGCCATAGTCAGGGAGCTGGACAAACTTGAGAAGTGGACCTTTGGGTATTTCATGAGGCTTAACAATTCTAAGTGCAACGTGCTGCACCTGGGTCAGGGCAAGCCCTGGTATCAACACAGGCTGAGGGGCAAACAGATGGAGAGCAGCGCTGACAAGAAGGATTTGGGGGTGCTGGTGGACATGACCCAGCCATGAGCACTCACAGCCCAGAAAGCCAAACATATCCCGGGCTGCACCCAGGGCCAGCAGGGCGAGGTAGAGGATTCTGCCCCTCTGCTTTGCTCCAGTGAGGGCCCCCCTGAAGTGCTACATTCAGCTCTGGGATGGCCAGCACAGGAAGGACATGGTCTGCCATGAGCCAGAGAATTTGTTTCCTTATCCCTCTATGTATATAGCCTCTAGAGGAGTAGCATCCTTAGGAGAACTAGTAAGCACCTCTGGGAAAAAACTAAATGTCAATCTCTAGCTAACCTGAATGTGTTAATGAGTCTGATCCAAAGCAGGTGTGTTTGATAGAGACCACCAGATTCTCCTGTACCCCTGTGAATAAGGAATCCAAGGTTCTTCTTGTATTTTCACCCTTTGATACAGGTAGCAGCTTGATCTTCTCAGATATTGTCTTTGTTTCATGTACTATTTCAGAAAGAAAGGATAGTGTTTAAAATGTTACATTCTAGAATATGTGTGTTTGCAAGCAGGCAGATTTAAAGCCTCCTGGGTATGCTTGGGGGCATAGTTGGAGTGTTGTGTCCATGTTCTCTTTTTGGGAGCCTTTAAAACTAGGATTGCTGACATGACATAAGACATTCATCCAAAGAAAATCCTCTTTGTGTGTGGCTAATCAAGAATAAAATATATTGCATTAATAATAAACTACTTTAGAAATTCTATCCCTGGGCCTGTGAATCTGGTTATTCCCAGCAAAAACTAGGGGAAAATAAGTTTTGGCTTTTTAAAAGCACAGTTTTCATCTGAGACTTAGGTCAGATAAACCATCTTATTTTTACTGAAGAAAATATAGTAAGTTGTTTACTCTTTCTTTGAGAATTTTGTATAATTTAATACAGTTTGTAGGATAAAAGAAAACATGCATGCTGTATTGCAGAGGCAAACTCTTTGAGCAAAGCTTGATAACTAACCAAAGCCTTTATAATAAGTTATAAACCTCATCCGGAAAAATATTTATAGAGAATGGAAGGTGAGATAAGCAGACAGTTAATAATTATATGAAAAAGAAGAAAAAAAAATTGTGGGTCACTGCAGAAGGCTGAATGTATGTAGCATTATTATCAAGTATTCTGCTAGCTCCACATTACAGAAACAAAAAGCTGCAGAATTTTCAGCGTTTGGGGAGGGGGCAGGGAGGAAAATGAAGCTGTAGAGCAAATACCTGCAAAAAGTATGAAGACTGGGAAAGAGGTTTCAGAATAGGCATGAACTTTCAGAAGATGACTTGAATGAAGACTTCCCTTTGGTAGGATTTACAGATGAGCATTGAATAGGAAGGCTAAATCAATCTGATTCCCAAAGAAAACCCTACATAAAAATTATCATTTGTTCCAAAAAGAAAAGGGAGAGGGTGAAGGGGAGGGGTGAGGAGGAAAGTGCTATGCTATTCCTATCAATATCTCAGAAATAGGCTTTTATTCTTGATTGTACCTCGTGTTGGCATGAATAAAGTAAAAATCATCAAGGCAAAGATTTCAAGAAACAATCTACATCATTCAGCCTTCCTGTGACTAGGAACATGGGCAGAATATTAAGAAGAAAAATGCTGCCATTAATAAGCTACAAGGAACTACATGCATACAGAGTACTTCTACATTCACTCTCCGAACAGGTGAGTGCAAAGGCTTAAATCGCAATAATAAGGACCAAAGGATCTGTCCATAGATGTTGCTCAGGAAGCACAGCACTGAACAGAGGAGGAAGGAGAAGGGCAGAGGAGGAGTGGTAGGGGTGATAGAGAGTGTCAGTTCCCAAAGCTGCTACAAATAAGTCACTGGCTCAGCACTTTGAAAACATACCTGCTTAGTAACACAGTCAAATGCTCAGGTAGATCTGTGGTGTCCCTCAGCTAATTGTTATGAAAAATTGTATGCCTTTTGAGCCTGGAAGAATGAAGAAGTAGTGAAATGGCATAAATTACACCACAGCAAGCCACCAAAATCATTTGCTGTGAGCGCACTTGGAGTATATTAACTTGAGTATGAGTTTCATTTGGTTCCTGTGTCTGACTCTAGACACTAAGGAAAAATAGTCTTAAGAAGCAAAAAAAAAAGAGCTTTTGGGCATAGTTTGTTTGGAAGTACTCTATTTGACAGCCTTAGCACCAGGAGACAACTAAGGAGCTATTTTGTCGCCATATAAACACCACAGCAAAGCCTACAGTAGCATGCCCTGAGAGAAAGAAAATGTGGTTACCTTCTTTTTCTTCCTGATTATTTTTCCTATTTTGCTACATCTAACTAAAAAAAAAAAAAAAAAGTAAAAAAAGGTTTCATATACCAATGCCAATCATCACAGTTTTAACAACATAGTCATCTGGAGAAGGATTTTGAAGACATTTTTGACATGAGTTCTCAGAAATCTGTCCTTTTTTGTTTCTGAAGAAGTAAAACTAGTGTTAAGCAACCTGGGCACTTTAGATTTTGGAATAATAATTATGTGAACCTAAATGTGTTCCCTTTCTATATTAGAAAAGGGATAGCCTTATCCCCAGGGGAAACTTTTCATTTGCATGGAGTTACTCTTCTACTTGTTTATGTTGTATACTTTAAATGTTCACTGTGAAATCTGTATCAGCAAAGAAACCACTCTGGATTCACTGAACAGACACTAGCAATCCCACACTGCTTGGAATATTACCATATCTGGCCAAAAATATTGCAATTGGCAAGATCAATGAATAGCATTTAAGCCACATAACTTAAGACTTTTTAAAGTAATAAATTGCTATTGTATCTTCTGGCAGAGAAGATCAGGTCTATTGTTAAAGGAAAATCTGATGCGTTTCTTAGGCTTATTTGATAGAGGCATTGATCTACATTTAAGAGTTTGTAAGCACTATAGTCTGCTCTGTTGTAGTATTTCACTTCATTTTCTTTGCACTCTTTTCCTTCAGTTCTCATAAGAGACAATTCTCTTAAGAAGAGCTGCCTTGGTATGGCTCTCTGCTGATATTCATACTTTAATAGCCTAAAAGGTGCTTTGCCCTCATTAGCACAGCTAATGGCAGGTCAGAACTTGCCTTACTTTTTGTTGCTATCAACAGAAGTCTAAGACTGTCTCCAAACTGTCTCTTCTGTTTTCTTATATTTCTTGCATTCTAGCAAGAATGCAATTTAATTAGTTATTTAATATATCTACTGAAATATCTACTAAAGAACCTCCTCTACGTTCAGGACAAGTCTAGTACTTGTGTGTTTGTACTAGTGAGTGCAGAGGGAGGCAAAAGAAGCTTTTGTTGTGGAAAAAAAAGTTTCACCATTGAAAAAAACCTCTCTGTTTCACACTTCTTTCACAAGCCCTGCTCAAATTAAGAGAAATATCTCCACAAAACATTAAAAATCATTCTGTGGGCTTTGCTGCATCCCTGCCAAGATGCCGTGGAAAGACATGCAGTGTAGGTAACTCAGAGCTGTTATTTAGGTGTATTTGTTAAGCATTTATCTGTAAGAAAAGTGAGAAGAGATACCCTGGTAGGGGCTTAATGTTATTTTATGTAGTTGTTGGTGAATACAACTCTCATGGGAAATATTTTATTCTCTCTTCCTAATGGAAAAAAAGAACCAGATTTTGTGGCTGCTAAAAAAGAAGTTTACATAGACATTTTGTACTGAAAAAGGAAAAAAGTGTATGCATAAAGCAGTGTTTTGTATGGACATATTTTTAAGCTTCAATTATTCAGCTTAAGGAAGAACAAGAAGGAAAAACAGTGTGGTCAGTAATATTTATGTCATTCATTTAACACATTCAGGGATAACGTTTACTTGAGACCAAGGAAGAAATAGCATATGGCAAAAACGTAGTGATTTCCTCTGGCCCTACTATATTGATATCCAATATGTCTGTTTAAATAGCCTCTTACATATGTGCCTATTGTACCTATTGCATATGTTGTAAAGAAATTCAATAATGAAATTTTTGTGATGAGTGTTTAGCACACCTTACAATGAAATAAAATGTGCTTTAATGCACATCAATGTTATACTTCACACAATGAGTTTCAAACATATTAAGATATTAGCACGGTAGGAGAACGTCAATGAGATTTACCTGTCAGTTAGAGTTTTCTCAATTTGCTTTATCATGGCATGGACTGGCTCTATAAACAGTATAGAAAATCCTGCCTAGATAACATTGGGTTGTTCCTGGATTTTCTTTCTATTAACAGTCTGTGAATAGGATACATCACTCCATAGTAAAGTACTTGGAGTTTGTCAGAGCATCTCTTGTCATTACATCTACATACTCTTAGGATCTATCACTTGGTTGTAGGGAAACTTTGACTTAAATAGTATTTTAGTAATAAAAATATACTTCTGATCTTTTCTAGCATATCAGAACTATGGAATGAACTAGCAGAGGCTCTTTAAAATCTTACTTTGTAACCATTTAGATGAGGAACCTTATGGTCTCAATTGGGAGACTAAGGTAGTTCATTTTACTAACTATAGGCTATGTAAAAAGACAATGTACTGCAAACCTAGAAGGAATTAGGAAAGAAAAAAGAATGCAAATCAGAGATAGCTTTTCCTATTTATATTTAGAAAATATCTTCATGGACATAACTCAAATTTATACTATGATTTGTCTCTTTGCCACTGATAAGAGCAGTGACATGGCATTAAAAAGAATGAAACATGGAAATATTTTTTCTTCATTTTTATTTCAAAGATTCTTTACACAGTCCTTGGTAAGCTATAACAGAAAGGACTATCTTCTTTCTTAATGTTGCCAATAGCAAATAAAAATGGTGTTATATTTGTCATTATCCTTTTAGAACTAAACACAAATTAAGCTATTGAGCATGTAAAAGTAACATCTGAAAACTAAATATAATTTTATCACAAATTGTTTGAAAGGAGGAAGAATGAGTGGTGAATGGCTTCATGGAGAAAGCGTGTCACTTAGACTAAAACAAAAAAATAAGAAACCCCTGCTTCCCAAAACAACCAAACACAAATGGACACATCTTTTATTTTGCTATGCCTGAAATTGCTGTCCAGGAGGCAGTGTGGTGACCTTTGCTCTTAGCCGTGATCATGGCATCAAAAAGTGTCATTGTGAGAAATTGGAAAAGCACACAAATTCCATCAATGACTGAGTGGACACACACTATACAGAATGTGCTTGTTACAGGGAAAAAAAATTGACACATTATTTATGTGATAAATGCAACTGCAAGGCTGCCACCTGGTACCCTGCTTTTTAGTTGTATCTTTTTTTTCTTTTTTGCCATCTCTTCAGATGATGTATAGCTTCCAGTCATCTGAATTTGAACAGCTCTAAGCCCTGACAAGGATATACATATCTGCAGATATGTATATATAGACATATATAAGCTAACACACATGCAGAAGTTAGCTATAAGCGTGTTGCTAAGACAGTGGCTTGTGGGCTGCACCAGAGCTGTCTACCACTCTTGCTCATTTATTATTGGAGAGCATGCTACAACAACAATTTCTTTTAAAAATAATAACATATCAGGGACAGCTAGTGGTGGTACTGATGGTGGTTGCCAAAGATTTAATTTACAACAATAAGACATAGTAGAAATTGTTTGTGATTTCTAGGAAAATGGGTTGAACATATTCTTGTTTAGAACTACAAAAGAAAACCCAAGGGTTTTGAAATGGCACTTTAAAGTACACATTATGCTAATATTTATCTTTTATTTGTCTTTTATTTGTGCTGTGTAACCAGAACCATTTTTAGGTGTTACCTCATATCCTGGACCTTTATGATAATTACATGAGACAGACGTTAATTTTTTTAAACTGGTTTGTAAAATATGATTTTCTGAAGACTGAAAGTGTAACAAAATGCTTGAAGCAGTCAAATCCCTATTAGAAGTAGTTTTCACTGCATGTCTATGTCTTCTGGTCTGACACTATTTTGTCCTTGTCAGAAGTATAAGCTGACTATCTTTTTTTACTAGCAGTGCATCTGAGGTGGATCAGTATATTAAAAACATGTACATCTCAGAACAGTGCTAGATGAATGCACTTGCCACTCCCTGGTGAAAGTTTTTCTGTAGATGATAGCATTGCTGGAACCTTCTAGTCACATACAATACAGGAAAATTAAGTACTGAATTCTACGTTCTCTACTGCTGTTGCTCTAGTTACTAGTAAAACCAAAGTGATTATAGTATGCCCAAAGTGTTGGAAACATTTTTTCATTTGATAAAAACGCGTGAAAAGATGTTTTCCAACATACGAGAAGCCCTTAAAGAAAGCATTAGCGTATTGTTAGTAGGAATAATCTTTATCTGCCTTCTTGTCCAGAACTGTATTGCATGGAAATTATAGAGGAGAATAACACAGCACATAAACGAGACAGACTCGGGCCTTCAGTCATATTTGCAGGACTTCACGAGTGTGACTGCACTCAATGTTGTCACTATAGTCACTGTGCTCAGTTTCTAGATGGAAGAGGAATTGGACAGTTTGATATTTGATCTGTTTAGTAGAATGAGATGAATAGAAATACTTACTAAGGGAAGCACTATCCATTAAGTGTATTGTATCGTATCCTTTGCATTTTGATTCTAGATATCCTGTCTATAATAACTTCAAATATCATCTTCATGGTCCTATTCAATTTATTCCTCCTTTCTATTGTTCTACACACTTGGGAGGGTTATGAAATTCTCTTGGTGGACAAGATACAGTTTAACTTGTCAGATTTCTGATAGGACAGAAGGATGCCCTCGGAAGGGTTCCTCCAAGGAATTTTCCGATCTTATTAACACTGATCTTGCAGAAATATTATTCTATCTAAAGAGAAGGAAATGTTCTGACTGACTTGGCTGATATTTTATTTCAAAATGGATCAATTCAAGAGAATATGATTACTAAAGATTACTTTCAGAGTAAAATATAACTTACTGTAAATTACAGCATGGGAATTTGGCCTATGTCTTTGATATTTCTCCCACTTGATGGGAGGGAAAGGCCATAAAAATGGCAAACGTGACCACACTAACAGTGATATTTCTCATAGGAAATACTTCCCACAGATAATAATATCTAAATGGTGAAACTCAGAACTTCACTTTTTCCTACCCAAACTTTTTGGCATTTGACTGAGATATGATATTGTTTGTTATATTTTGGTATATAATGTGACTTATTATCACTTTAAATAGATACACAGTCTGCCTTCAGGGCCATATTTCACTCACATCCAGTATTATGTCAGGTGATTTTAAAAGCAGTGAAACAAAAACTACTAGGAAAAAAAGCAGAAATCTGAGTCTGGCCAGGAGAGTATTTTTTTTTTTTTTTTAAATAATCATGCACTTATTTTTTTTCTGTAGTCAGATGTATGAGAGAACTATTTCTTCCATAGAAAAGCAGTGGAAGCTGAAACACACTCTGGCAGAAGTGAGTGCTTGTCATCCACTCCTATCACTCAGTTGCTCTGTGACCTGAGGAACCCCCGTTCTGTACCTTTAATCTGCTGAATAAAAACCCTTTAACAGCAGATGACAGCTGTTGTGCGCTTCATGCTTGCACTTAAACAGCGAGAAATGCCACACTTCCACTGTGGTTGTATGATCTGGTTATGGGCTTATTAAACAAAACACAACAAAGCAAAGCAAAACAAAGCAAAATATGTTTAAAAAGCCTGTGAGTGAACTGGCAAGTACTGATTATACTCTAAAACTGAAGTTTTCATGCAAACCAAGTTTAACTGTACTGTGAACTTCCATCAGAAGATTAAGTGATCCCTGAAAAGATAAAACTGGAATTAATCTGGGGTGAGCTAGTCAGATGGTTAGGCAGTAGCTTATTACAGTTGTCAAATGACTAGAGATCAACATGTTGTGATGTCACCCTGGGAAATAGAGCAGAACATGCAGCTTTGGAAGTAACAGTTTATTCCCAAATTTGTTGATATTTGCCTTTAAATAACTGGTTTTGAAATGGCATAATAGTTTCAGGACAGATGTAACTTATCATTCCTCCCATGTTTCATACGCATAAATACACCCCTGCATGTCAGCCCAAATGGAAGTTCATTTTTCAGTAATACTGATTTATTCATAAGACAAGTTTCTGGAGACACTTACATTGAATGTCTGCAAAATTTGGGATATTCCCATTAGTAAGAAAAGAGACTCATGTATGGAAGTTTCTGGACTCTTGATGTGGACGCTTGCTAGTACTGCCGGTGTAAATATTTTTCAGGCATTATCTTTTTTTACAGGTCTGTCAAATATCTGCCTAACAGATCTTAGTAGATCTAAGCAGGAAAGCATTGGTGCCTGGGATGGGATAGGTCACCATCATCCTTATAAGTGTGCAACTGCCATTCTCAACCTTTTAAATCTATGATTAGTCATCTAATTGTGTGTCCAAATTTAGTTGGTGCACTTTGCATGCATAATTAATTGATTTCCTGAAGATCTCTCCTAATTTTTAATTACTGCTGAAGCTAGCGTTAAATATGGAATGAGGCAGTCTGCACACCAATTTCCTTAGAAACTGGATGCAGACAGCTTGTGACAGGCGTGAGTATTCGTGGAATACAGAAACTGGCTGCTGTCTAGGCTGGGATATGTGAACTTGGCCACAGGTTCAGGTTAATTCACTTACTGTCTGACTGAAGCAAAGTCATTCAGTCTTAATTGGTAACTGAGGCATTGCTGAAATACTGGCATAGAAGAAAACTTATTGCATTTAAAGGAACTCTTCTGAAACTCTTGCCATTTACACCTGTAATTATATGAAAATGTAAAAGCATTATACCGAGTGATAGAAACTCTTATCCAACCTGATTTTTGATGCTAAAATCAGAAACTGTGTGCCAGTTTATCTGCCTTACTCTGGTATATATTTCCATACCTCATTAATCAGATTAAAATCTCTGCATGCAACAATTATCTGAGTAGCAATACCACGGAGACAAACAGGAGCTTTGCCCAAGTAAGGACTTAAGGATTTGGCCTACATCTTTCTGTAATCCATGCTTCTTTGCAAATATGAAGATTTTTTCCTTTAGGTGTACATTTTAAACCTCCACAGTTCAATCAAAATACACTGAAAACTGTACTAACACCAATGCTTTTGGTGAAAGAACATTTCATTTTGCTAACAAAAAGGTCACAAATTTGCTGAATATGCATATGAATATTTGCTGAATATTAGCAACACCATATTTCATTCCCCCTTCTTCATCATCTAACAACAAATGGCTTTAGTAAAAGCTTTGTTGCTGCATTCCAATTTTCATCTTAAGTCTCTGCTCTGCTTCTACAGAGCAAATCTTTCCAAACAGGAAATGGAGATCACAGTTTTATTTTCCTTTTGTCCTTTATTGCCTCGTTAAGTTAAACTCTTAGTGTGTAAATTAGCTTGAATATGCTCTGCTAGCCTTTTCCAAAGCAAACGGGTCATGTCAGTTAAATAGGAAAACACAGGAGATATATTTTACTTGTACTTACTTGTGTATTTACTATTTCTGTAACATCCCAAAGCACTTCAAGAAGCTGAACTGCATTAAACCTTCTGCATTGTAAAGGATGCATGCTCAATATCCAAGGAAGTAAAAATATGGAGAGGGAACAATTGGTCCCATCATCTACAGGAGAGCTGTAAAGTAAGGTTTGAAATACATGATTACCAAGTGATTTACGTACATTCTATATATTCCAAGACTGCACTGGCACTTTTCTGTTAGGCATTTTCTCACTATAATCAAACATCCATTTTATTTTATTGCCACTGTTGTGATAGGTGTTATCAGTAGGGTCATAAAGGGGCTAAAAAATTTTGTGTGCAACAGATCAATAAATGGACATTGAAAGGACCAGCCTGCAGTGACCTATCCAGATTGTCTAATACAACAGATAGAGACATTGGGTAAGTATAAAGCCAATGAAACCCTAAAAGTAACCAAGGTCCTATGTTTAAATAGGGTTTTCTCTTGCTACTGCCAGACACAATATTTGCCACAGAAACTGTTGGGATGACCCAGCAAGGTACTTCCTATGTATAGCTTCTTCCTGTTAGCATGCCCAGTATCAATTCTTTGTTTTAAGTAAGACAATCTGATCTAGTTATTACATAACATATTAAAGAAATTTTCTTTAATTCTCCTTTCATGAATGCACTACATATGCTTGCCACTTAAACTTATCCAAAGTTCATACTTTGATTTTTTTTTAAAACTGTGAATTTTTTTTCAAACAAAAAGTTCAGTAAAGACTCCAGGCTTTGTTTTGTAGTAGTTTTTGATTTTTGTACTACACCAAGTCTTTGACTGAAAGAAAATTGACAGCTTTAAACTGAAAAATGATTCTGATTTTTAGATGAATGCACCATCTTGATGCAAAATTATTTTTTGTTCATACAGATGTAGGTAGTAAATGTTTCCTTCCACTCATATCTTATGCTGATATACATTCCTGTTCCTCAGCACCGCATTTGTACACTCTTCTGTCTTTAAAGAAAATTATATCTGTTCACATTTAATTATATTCTTGTAATAGAAGCCAAACTTTAAAAGAAATTGAAAGCCCCTTTGAGGCACTTTTAACTTCTTCAGACTATAAAATCTCCTTTGTCCTCACATGGAGCTTCAAAACTGCATCAACAAATATTAATATACTCTTCAGTAATTCAACCCTTACTCATATGCACATTATTACACCTTCCTTTTTGATCTGTGTTTGTTGATTATTTACTGTATTCAGCTACTGCATTTATACATTCATTTATAATTCAGGAGAAAACATATGCAGGGTATTATGTGTCCTCATAACTCTATTGATGAAATACATACCGTATTAAAAAAAAGCAGTATCTCGTACTGACAATCATCAGTATTCCATTATGGCCAAGAATATTTACTGTGTTATTAAGACCTGCAGTGCAATTCTAACTGACATAAGAGTAATATTGTTAATATATCTAGACAATATCATAACAGTAACTTCATCTGCAGGGTGCAAAAGCTTTTCCACATGTATAACAGATACAACTCTACTAATTTCATCACTGGCTTTGGATATTTGACTTTTACTGTGTAAGAATAGGGACTTGTCCAGATGTTTTATGCAACTGTGGGGTTTTGTGCTACAGACAATAAAGTTTATCTTGCTGTCTTGTCTAACCTGCTCTCTTAAATTCCAGACAAATTCTAGTGTCCATTTTTCACATGAAATACAATTTTACACCCAGCAGCATGTGGAATTTAAGTTGATGGGTCTATTTAGGCTTCCACTCAGTGCAATTATGAGATTTGGGATGTCTGTATGATGACCAAAAAAGAGATAGTGCACCATACTTTATTATGGTGCCGCATAACTATCATTGCTACAATTTTCATGCACTTAACCCTTGTTCTGAGCTAGCAGAGAATCCTTCCGGACTGAGATCATGTCTGACTGATGTTTCACCAAGCAGTCTAAAAGAATGGAAATGTGATCTCTTTTAAGAGGCTTTTAGAGATTTAGCAATATTTTTAGTTAAGGTTTTCTTTATGGTGTCGTCTAATTTCTGCTTCTAGTACATAAATTCATTAGTGTAACATCATGAAATTGTTACTGAAGGAAAGTTTCAGAAACTAATTGCAAGATTTCCTTAACAGCTGCTGCTGGTTACACAACTCTGATTCTGCTAAATTAGGAGAGGATTATATGTCCTGCTAATTGTGCATCTCCAACCAGCACTTTCTACATAGATTGGACCACCAGCCGCACGCTGTGGTTGTGACAGGGTAAGGCATGAGGAGACATTTAGTTGGGTGCATTCCATGTCTTACAGGAATCTACAATGTATTTCAAAGACTTCTGAAGTCATACATCTGAAATCCTTCTAAAAGTTTCTGAAACCGGTTTACTCTTCCCCTCATTCAAACATATCCATAGAGGTTTCATGTCCTTAAGAAAAAATACTGTATTTTACAACTGGGATGAAAGGTTTTTGAATCCCTGAAATTCCTTACTAGGTATAAAATACTATTTCAGAATGAAGACTAATAGAAATCATGTGGAAAATTAGTATTCAAATTAAAAAAAAATATTTAAAAACTGAAAGAAAAATCCCTCCCTTGCTATAGTTACTCTTTTTGATCAACAGCAAACATATACTCACTGTTTGGGCTGAAATTATTACAACTCTTGTACTCTCGTGCTTTTCAGCCAATAAACATTAATTGTTGTGGTTTTTTCTGGTTGATTTTCTGCATCCATTTCTTAGCCTTGGATGCCGAGTAAACAAATTAATTACACTAATTAAAAACACTAAGATTCAGAAGAATTAGATAATCTTACACTCAAAAATTGAAACAAAATTGGGTGTGATTCCGAGTTTGTTTATATGCCCATACACACTCTTGCATATCTATAATATTTATCTAATTGCTTTTAAATATATGACAATATCTCACAAAAAAACCCTTCAAAATACTATTTCCTTTTCATTTCTTAGCTTAATATTACTAAAATACTAGATCTTTTCTTCATACGAGAAAGAACAATAAGAACAGGGACCATAAGCATCCATACTGATACAAGAAATATATAAACAAGTCTATGTGTGTATTTGTATATGCACACACACTTGTCCACAACTTTGCTTGTTCAACTCCGTAATAGACAGAACATCTTTAGGGGCAGAATCTGCTCGTTCTTAAGATAGGATCCTAAGGACCTCAGTTTTGATCTGGGAGCAACTTGTCATAATGGAATATAACTAGGTTCAGTTTCGTTCCAAATAATATTTGCCTTTACTTTTCACACTGCTCTATTCATTATTTTGAGGGCTGGACAATATCAAGCCAGCCTGTGCTGAACAAAAGTGACCAAGAGAGAAGCCTTTGCTCTAAAGAGCTAGCTTATAATGCAATGACTCACAAACTTAGTATTTATTTCAGGGGCATGACCTCAAAGAAGTCATTTGACTTCACAAAGATGTTCCTGTGTTCCTGTGTACTTAAACTGATGTGTCATAGTGGAGGATTCACACTGACCCAAGGCTGCTGGCAAATTTAGGTTGATATTTCTGAAATGGGAATCCGAAACATGCTATGAATTCTCTAGTACATTTGGCTAATTGAAAAGTCAGCATTTTATCATGTGATACAGCTGTAAAACAAAGAGAATGGAAACTGTCTTGTGTTTGCTTTTAATTTCTGCGCATTCTAAACATTAGCAATGTCCTGTACACTCCGTGTAATTGGGAAGTATTGCAGTAAATGAGATTCTTTCATCAGTGAGAAACATCTATATTTGTCAAACAACTTTTGAAAGCTTCTGAGTGTTATGAATCGAAATGTAAATATTTCGAGGATTTTTTTTTAATATAGTGTAAATATTTCTTCACATGCCCTCAGTTGTATACCTATATTATAGTGCTGAATATACATGCACAAAGAGTAAAATACTTTAACTTGTAAAGAAATAGAGTACATACCTCTGATAATGAGAAAGCAACAAAAATGGAATTTTATTTTTTCTCAGTGTTTTAGTGGCATGTACTGTGCTTTCATCTGAAATGCTGGGGTACTACACAGATTGAAATTCTCAATATCTACTCATCTAAAAAGGTCATATTTGCTTCAAGACTAAGATTCAAGGGTGAAATATATTTATTGGTTAAATCTGGACTCCAAGAGCATTTAGAAAAGGACATCACACAATTTCCCATGGATATATCTTGGCAATGAAAGCCTGCAGTACCACAAATGTATGTTGAAAATAGTAACAGTCATGAACCTTTTTTTATAACTTACTTAATTTTAAGTATGATGGCCACTTAGCAGACACCCATCACCAAAATTAAAAGAAAAAGAAATAACCACCAGAGTATGTGGTATACAGCAGAAGTCAGCAAAAGACAGTACTTTAGAACTGTATTTATTCATTTTGTGACAATAATTAGCCACAGCAGGATTTACTGGATAGATCTGACCATGCTTCATCTTTTTGTTTCCTTTGTCAATACTCTATCTCAGATTTTGGAAACTTCTGAGAAAGGAAGAGAGTACAGCTGAAAATTAAAAGACTAAACTTGCTTTGTGTGAGCAAAAATTATTCAATTCCTTTAGACTGATCAGGTGAAATGAAAGACCTATTGATCTGGATACACATTTAGTTTCAGTACCACCAAATCCCTATCATAAATATCAGCTGATCATTATTGCTTTTCATTTTTATAAAATGAGTGATTGCCATATTGAAAGTTTTTTCAAAGGGCTTGAAATATGCTGGTGGAAAATCGTTTATTATATCCACTACGAATGAGAGAATATCGCCATACTAATTTGTATATTCTTGGGGTTTTTGTTTTTTTTTTGGTTTTTTTTTTTTTGTTGTTGTTGTTGTTGTTTGTTTGTTTTGGGGTTGGAGGGGGTTGTGTTCTTGGTGTTTTTTGTTGTTGTTTGGTTTTTAGTCTGTTTGGTTTGTCGGGTTTTTCTGGTGCAAAGAACTATTATATTTTTGACAGTGATAACAATAGAACAAGTGACAATATTTGAAGTGATATAATTATTCATGGCTTAGGAGGAAAAAGCCTTCTTTCTCACTCCACATTCACAGACCCACCAAAGCATGCCCTGTAAAATGGCCAAACATTCCAGTCACACTTAGGGAACAATTTAATGTGTGCTAAAGACAAAGGTAATCTTTCCACTATTCTTTGTATTAGCTTGTTTGATCACAGAGTTTTTGGGATAGGGATTGTCTTTTCATTAGGTATAGACCATGCAAAGCAAATATGACCTCAATCTTGACAACTTAGTACAGATAATTTCATCACAGAAAATAGTAACAGGTTTTCAATCCAATGTGAGGTCTATGTGAGGAAAACGAAAATAAATAGAAATCCCTTAAAATATTTCCATTTTTATTTCCTCTTTTCAGTGCTAAGTGAAACTCCAATCTGTTTTTCACTAACTTGCCTTTGATACTGACTTTGATCATGCCAATATGAGTTTAACAGATAATCCTACACAATTATATCTGATACTATAACACTCTTGCTTCTTTGCTAATTGATTCCCATTGTTTATTTTCTAGCAAAGGTTTGAATGAAACACGGTAAAATAAATGTCAAATACTGAAAGGCAGTTGAAATAAAAGTATTTTACAATACTTTAGACTTACAATTAATCTATAGTATTCCTATAGATTGGAGTTTGTTTACTGGCTAGCACCAAATGTTTACTGTAAGGTGTGTAAGTTTCCTTTTCTTGGTTTTTTTTTTTTCCCCATACTCAGAAGAAGTATAATAACCTGTGAAAAGAATATGCCTTTTGTCTGGAAGTCTGAATATTTTTAGGTCCATTGATTCACATCTATTGCTTACTGTGTGTTATTAGGTTAGTCAGCTACTGACAAATGTAGCACAGATCCTAAATAAGATTATTTTTATATCACTATTTACAAATCTCAGTTCTCAGCTGGGATTAGAGTGATTAGAAAGCACAAACCATTAAAAAAAATCATGAAGATGTGTTAGATTGTGGCAAACCAGCAAATCTGTTACCATCTTCAGTTATTTTGTCTGTGTTTAGAACAGAAAGGTAGCCTATGGCTGAAATTACTCAGTAGAGGCAAACACTAGACACACATGGCACATCCATACCATGGCACAATGTTCAATGTACAAATTAGATTTTGAGTGCTGCCTGGATCCAGCTAGCCTCTAGCACAGCCTTCAGGCTTGTGTCATCTGCACTGACACAAATGCCCAAGGAGCTGCTCTGCCAGAAAGGAGCACTCAGAGCCCACAGCTCAAGCCCCTTCCACCTCTGACATATCCTTACAATGTCGGGTGTTGGCAAGAAGCCAATGATTGCTTGCATCCAGATACTCCTGCCTGAAGATATCATTCAATTCCCTTATATTGCCAGAGTGAAACAAGTTCTATTTGTGATGGGCAAAGCCTGGAATGATTCAAAACGTGTTTGTGATAAGAATGTAATGCTCCTGCAGCAAATCGAATCAAATCCAAAGGGATCCATAAATGGGAGTCTTTTGCCTTATTCATTCACAGCCCAATGTATACAGGTGAACTGCTGTAAACTGTTGTTAAAAAAAAAAGTTTCCATTTATCACAATGAACACTAGCCTTGGTTAACAGAAAAACAGTAAACTGAAAACTGAGAAGCAGATGTGCTACCCATTCTGTTGGCAACACCTCACAGAGTGGCAGGACCTGTAATAATCTCCTGAAAAATCAGATCTTTTAAGCCTGAACACTTAGAAATCACCTTCTGAATAGACTTTAAGAGCTGCTAACATTGTTCAAATGTATCAGCTCCCATCTGAAAACCTAATTCCTACAAATCAAACTTGCAAGTGAACATATTTCTTTAAAAAATGTTCTGTGACCTTATCAAGACACACACCACTTCATGTAACCTCAGGTCTTCAACCTGATTACTTTATTATTTTTTTATTACTCCCATAGATGCCTATAGCCTCAGCTATGCTGACTTCACTCTGCACATTAAGTAGGACTAACAAAATAGTTAGTCCACGTCTCTCTTCATAGATCTCTCAAATTATTTGATGATAATACCCATATCTAACATAGAGTACCAATAGAGAATTGCCATATTCACTGTGATCTCCCAAACTGCAAAGATCAATTCATGTGGAGGCAACAGCAGTAACAGTGTCAATGCTAGCTGTTTCAAGGAGTCCAGGTTTAAGAAATTCTTTATGTAAGTAATTATCTCTATATATATTGCGATCCAAAAGAGCAGGAGAAAAGTTTTTTTAAAGTATTGAACCAACAATTATTCAAAATGTGTAGGAAAATTCATGCACACTCTGTTAGCATTTGCCACAACACCACATTTCTTTCCCACCTTGCTAGCTTAGGTGCTAAGGTGCGCTCTTGATTCCACTAAGTGGTCAAGGGCTGCTGAGAGAGAGCTGCTTTGTCCCTCCAACAGATACTGGGGTGGTTGAGAACCAGAGCTTGTGAACATGAGGACCTCCTATCTGTCTATAGAGGGCCTCACCTGCTCAGTCTTCTCGGTCAGGCGGGCTGTAGCAGACTCCCACCATAATGTCACCTGTCCCTGCCCTTCCTTTAATCCTCACCCATGAGGTCTCTGTCAGCTCCTCATCCATCCCCAGGCTCAGCCCCATGAACTCCAGGTGGGCACTGGCAGAGGGGGTGATGCATCCTCCTCGTCTCCCCGCCCTGTCCTTCCTAAAGAGCCTGTATTCTTCCACTCCAACCCTTCAGTCACAGGAGCTATCCCACAACATTTCCATAATGCCAATAATATTGAAGCCCTGCAGGTGTGGGCACATCTCTAACTCCCCTTTTTTATTCCCCATGGCTGCTTAAATGCATAGAGGCATTTAAGATGGGCTCCTAGTGAAACTAACTTGCCGGCTGGAATTCCTTTGTGGTGCTATATAATATACAGACACTAATCAACCTCCACTTTTCATTACTTGGCATGAATTTAACACAGCTTTAAGTCAAAGCAAGAAACAGAGCTATAAACCTAATGCAACATATGGTTAAATAACTGTGCCTACTTACATTTATTACACCCAGGTATATTAAACATGTGTATTGTGATGGTGTCCAAAGATGCCAATCAAAGCTAAGACCTGAGTGGAGATAAGGAAGAAATTATCTCTGCCAGAGAGTTTATATTCTAAATATCACACAAGAAGATGAAGGTTGAGAAGGATATGACCTATAAATAAATGAATATGATGATGACTGGCACAGTTTTATTTATTAATTATGTTTGTTGTACCTGCTTTTCTCTAGATAACTCATCCTGAGGAATTATCTTACATACTTGCTGAAAATAATTAGCAGAAAAAATATCCACAGCAGATGAGGCTTTGAAAGCTTTTGATAGATCCTATCTAGGTCAGTGGAATATTTTGCCAATGAGTACTGTGACAGCACTAATGGAAGTCCACCTGAGATCCTACTGATGATTATACTACCAGCAGACACACTGATAAATTATAATGGGCACAGCAGCAGCAGCAACCACTCCAGAAAAATCCTTAAAGTGAATTTCCTTTAATGGCTGGGAAGACAGATGGCTCACATTTTATCATTGGATTCCTCCTCTTTCAGAAAATTGCCTATAAACTTCCTGTTCTTAGCTCAAGATTTGGCAGTGCCTTGGACATAACAAATTTAACCCATTCAGTAGCTTTGGTATGTTTATTTATGTCAGTTATTTGTTCAAACTCTTCTTCTTCAGTCAAGCAATCCTATGTCATCTCATATCTGAAATTAAGATAATTTGTTTTCTTAAATGGCTCACAAACTGAAGTAGTGTTTCTGAGGTAGTCAGACTGCTGTAAAACTGTTACCCAGAAGAGTTTGCCTGTACTGTACCTACATTCACGAGGTACTTCCCATTCAGATTTAGAAGTTTCTCTCTGGTCTTTCCAGACCAACTCTCCATGGACGGCTTGTACCTGACTCATCCTAAACTCAGCCAGAACCTCAGAGAATTAACTGTGGGCGCACAAACAAATGCTACCAAATTTCTGTGGCTTAGTGACCCACCTCACATTGGCTGAGCTTGTGTGCTCTGTTAGCACTCCAATTTTCTTTTTCTTATCAAACAGTACCAACAGACACAGTTTGAGACAGTATTCCCCCATACAAAGTTGTTTGCTCTTTTTCCTCTGCTGAAGACCATCCTTTGCAGTCAGTTTGACAGAACAAATATTTCTTTTCTCATACAGGTTAGTTTAAACTACTATTCACTGCTCATTTAATCTAGTCTGTTGCTTTATGCTAAGTGGTTAACGCATATGCAAACTTTTCTACTGCTAATTTAATTTCAGGGAATTATGATCTCTGCCAGAGGTATGGCACTAAAGCTGGAGTTAGTTTCACCAGTGCTTGTCTGTAAATGCCTTTAGCTCTTTCAATTACAAAGTAAAACACTTAAAATCTGTGTGAAGGAAATTGCCCCACATTTGAGATGGGCTAACAATGTGCTAATGAATAGTTGGCTCAGCTGACAGGCAGAATTTGACAGTGTTCTCAAAGCTTGGGCATCTCACACACATGTCTGGTAAGTGGCTTGCTACTTGAAGTGTTTCAAAGAATATTTATGTGTAACCAGATCTTCTTATGAAAACACTGTCAGAGACATTAATGCTTCCAGAATTGCCTGGTCACTATGTAAAGGTTCTTTTCGCTCAAGTATTCAGTGAGAGAAGTTGTGAGACTCAGATTCAATGCCTTCATCTGTGGACTTTCAAAAATATATTCTCAATAGACTGCAATACAATAGATGCTAGTTTGGGTAGAAAGCACTCTCCACATCCAGCTGAAACTGTACTTCGGGTGGCAAAAAAACCAGGATAATTTTGCGTAGGAAAAGCATGAACAATATAATCCAGTGAGAAAAGCATTTGCAAATAGATATCACTACCTACTACCGAGATTGCCTTTTATGTAATTATTTTGCAAAGAGGAAAATAGTTCCAACACTTCTGATCTTCTAATTGTCTCTTGTTGTAGTCCAAAAGTCGAGATTTTCTAACAGCTTCTAAGAATGACTTTTTCAGCAAACTACCTTGGTGTTTGAAGCTTGCAGCTATCGTGTTCTTTTGAAGTCCACAGGTCTATGAGCAACGTCTTACAGACCACCAGTTGTCAAAGGAATTACCTGCAGAGCTATTATGTTTGGTTTTGAACATCCAGATCCTTAACATTGTGGCTGTAGATTAAAACTTAGTTGTTGAAGAGAGCTGACTTGTGAATGAATGTGAACTGTCACATACGCCTTAGGTATTTAGACACCGCATTTCATTTTTCTCTGCTTTCATTTAATGATATTTCTGCTCTCCTCCCTGTGCTATTCAAGTGCAGTTAAAGATCCACATACATACTGGTAAACTGATATTTTATACAGTGTTAGGCAAATGATTTTCTGTAATCCTTAAATTATGCTATAAATAATTCTTTCTAATATTAATAACTCATCAGTCTGCACTGTACTTTAAAACTCAAAAGGTCACACCCAGCTTGTAAGGTCTTACTCCAAGGTACTTTGTGTCCATTTCTAATCTAAAAGACCATAGAAGCAGAGAAGGATTACTAGCTTCTGGTTAGCACAGTCTTTTGTGTTAATGAAGTTACTGACCACATTTGTCAAGACAAAATCATGGGTATGTAGAGCAAACTGCACTTTCTGTGTTTATGTAAATGGTATATGAAATTGTCCCAAAAGTATTAATCTGAATCAAAATCTGACCATACAAACCCCTAAAAATGGGATGATTATATAGCACAGGGAATAATTACACTTACTATTGAATCTTTTTGTCTCATTGCCTGAGGTAGGAGCTTTTTAAATGCTATTAATCATATTAACTACCATAGCACTCAAGGAGCCTGATTACACTATACCTGTACAGTGCCTAATTCAGAAGATACACGGGTTCATCCTGCAGAGGTACGGACCTAAATGGCAATAGGGATGTAGACTGTGAGTGTGCAGAGGGATTTTCTTGACTCCCTACAGCTATAAATATCCCCTCAGGCCTTGTGCTGTGTTGATTAGATGCTGTGGTTTCTGCAAAAGCTGCATGGGTACAAACAAGGTTTCAACTGTCCAGAATATACTGCACAGAAATTCACTGTATGTCCTTTTTGCATATATTCAAACATGCTAAACTAACTACTGAATTTATCTCACAATTAACTTATCTTTGTCTGAATGGTATTTTGAGGAATAAAGACGCTACACTACAGAAACACTGGTATTGTGGTATTGTTAGATATTGATCAGAAGTTTGACTCCCTAATTAGGTCTAGATTCAGATGAAAGCAAGAACCTTGTTTTGAGTGATCATCAATGGAATGAGGGGTTATGCAAAAACAAGAGTCAGTTTCCATTTCAGAAAAGCACATTTATTAACTTAGGGAGGACCTTCACAAAACAAGTATTAGCCTTTTTAATTATTATTCCATTTTCTTCTGGAAAGAATCAGCAATGGTTAAGCACGTAAGGTCTTAGTAAGGATCTCAATGAAAACAATTGCGGGAAAAGTTTGCAAATGCTGTCTTTAGTGAAAAATATCAATGACAACCAAACAGTTTTCAATAGATATTAGGAAACATCCTTGTGAATCGATCTCTTTATAGAGTATCTGTGTTAAAACTAAGAACACTTTTTAAGATGAAAGTTGCTTTTTTATTAATCAAAAAAAGCATTAGAATTATGATTAGTAACCAGGAACAGGAGTTCTCAGCTCATATAAAGGCTGAGATCAAATGTGCTCCTTTTAAAAATAAAAAATGAGAGTTTGGAGTAAAATACTGTATCAATATGACTCCAGAGGCAATTCCATACTCTGTTATGGAGTTTACACTTTTTAAAGGATATTGATAAATGGTGAAGGTTGAGAAAATCCTTACAAGGATGAATCACAGTCTGGAAAGCTTGATTTATAGTAAGAGACTAACAAAACAGAACCCAATTATCTCAACAATAAGAAGGTTAGAAGGTTGACTAATCATGATCTGTAAAGTATGTAAGTTGAAAGAAGAAGCTAATACTAAAAGGTTTTTTAATTTAATAGAAGAAGCCAAAACGAAGTTCAGTTTTTCGAAGCTACAAGCCAGGAATGTGAATTTGACAGTAAGAGTAATTAAGTACCAGTAAAATTTTCTCAGATATTGTAGAATATGCACAATGAGCAATATTTCTCTTTGGAAAAAAAACCCAAACCACCTCATACACTTTAGTTCAACAGTAAGTAAAAGGCTCCATGAAAAACAAAGCAATTACAACCAAAAAAAAATCAAACCAAACCAAATTCTCCACCAAACTGGTGGAGAATTTGGGCCAAATGACTCAATGCATCTCAGTAGATAATTTTAATGGTATTTTCTCGCTTTGGCTTTACAAAAGGAGGACCAGCGCTCATCAACTACTTCCACTTTTCCAGAATTGAAATATTGTCTCTGATAAAGTCCATATCTATACCTGCCTCATGCAGTTTAAGGTTGCACCTCAGAAGTTTTTTAATACAAATTCCTGCATTTTGTTCTCTAAAAAAACCTTAAATACACAAAGTAATCTTTCTGTGCCATTTTCTATTTCTGCAATGTTTTGGGTTTGGACTTTTGTCAAAAGGACAAAATGACACTAAAACTTCTAGGGAAAAACTGCAAGGAGAATGCAATTAGAATGTAACTAAAAAGACATGTATCATAACAAACACATCTTTGGGAAGCTCTAGTGAGTATTAGTTCTCACAGTGCACTGTTCTGAAATTATCTCATTGGCCATGCAGGTGGGACTCTACAATGTATTTTTGATTTATTTGGCATGTAGCAGAGCCAGCAGTGCAGTAAGAATTTGATTTTACTATATATGAAAGATTTGAATTTGAAAATGTGGATGTGATTTTTCTGTGTTGCAATTCTGTTACTTTGTGTAATTTTCTATGAAAATAGTTAACAATCAAGTTTCTCCTTCATGAGCAAACCATAAGAAGATAAGCCACATAGGAAACAAATTTCTTTATTGAAATTCAATAAGCAGCATTTTGGGGCTACTCAACTAGGAAACATTTACTATTTTCCCCAAATCTTAATTTTCTCCATGTTCATTTCAAAGTAATCTCTGAATTTTTCTTGTTTACTTGGTGGACCTGGTATTCTGGTTCTATTTCCTGTTAATTTGTTTTATGTCCTGCAGTTTGGCATTAATTTCTTTTACAGTTCCCATTTACTTGGAGTCTTACAAAGGATTATGTCTGCTATGAGTTATCACCCTTGTACCAGGAAGCAAACTCACCCAGTGACCTGAATATGAGGTTCATTCTGGATTTCAGTCCACTGAAGATGAGCTTTTTGCACCGTGAATCTAGTGAAACATACCATTCCGACTGCATAAAGCGTACTAGGACCATACTGGCTCATCCTTGCATAAAAAGAAATCTAAATCCATTGACATTAAAATTTGAGTAAGAAGACCAAGCAGGAAATAGGGAGCGGTAAGGAGTCAATTTCTGCTCACGCAATTGTAGAAAGTCCCTCTTGCCCTGCATTAAGTTAGTATTTTCACACACAGAATCAGCAAGTTTGAAAGAGACCTTCAAGATCATCTTCACAGAATCAGAGAATATTCTGAGCTGGAAGGGACCCACAAGGATCATTGATTCCCACTATTAGGTGAACAGCCTGTGGAGGGATTGAGCTCCCAAACATGGCATTATTAGCACCTGTCTCTAACCATCTGAGCCAATCTCAGGGATATCCAGTCCCACCATCAACACAGTACCACCACAATCCTCCCTAAACCATATCCCCAAGTGCCATATCCATACACCTCTTGAACACTTCTAGAGATGATGACTCCACCACCTCCCTGGGTGGAAAATTATTCCAATGCTCAACTACTCTTTTAATGATTTTTCTTTTTTTTTTCTAATATCTAATCTGAACCACCCCTGATGCAACTTAAGGCCATTTCCTCCTGTCCTTTCACTTGAGATACGGTAGAAGAGACCAACCCCCACCTTGCTATAACCTCCTTTCAGGTAACTATAGAGAGCAATGAGGTCTCCCCTAACCTTCCTCTTCTCCAGACTAAATACCCACAGCTCCCTCAGTCACTCCTCATAGGACATGTTTTCTAGACTGTTTACCAGCTTCACTTCCTTTCTGCAGACACAGTCTACCACCTCAGTGTTCTTTTTGAAGTGAAGGACCCAAAACTGAGCACAGGGTTCAAGGTGTGGCCTCACCAGTGCTGAGTACAGGGGGAAAATCAATTCCCTAGTACTGCTGGCCACACTATTCTTGATACAGACCAAGATGCCATTGGCCTTCTTGGCCACCTGGGTACACTGTTGATTCACATCCATTTGGCTGTCAGTCAGCAGGCCCAAGTCCCTTTCAGCTGAGCAATTCCCAATACACACATCCCCAAAGCTGTAGCACTGCATTGAGCTACTGCAACCCAAGGGTAGGACCCAGCACTTTGCCTTCTTGAACCTCATACAATGGGTCTTGGCCCATCAATCCAGCCTGTCCAGATTCCTCTGCAGAGCCTTCCTGCCCTCAAGAGGACCAACACTCCCACCTAACTTGGTGTCACCTGTGAACTTACTGATGATGCATTCGATCCCTTTGTCCAAACCATTGATAAAGATATTAAACAGGTCTGGCCCAAATTAGGAGCCCTGGGGAACACCACCAGTGACCAGCTGCCACCTGCATTTAGCTCCATTTAGTTAATTTTGAACACGAATTAGTTTGAATGAATAACAAACCAAGAAACAAAACTGAGATCCCCTCACCTTTCTTCTCTTTTCTCTCCTCTTCTCTTTTTTTTCTTCTGTCCCCTCCCCTCCCTTCCTCTTCGCTTCCTTCCCCTCTCCACACCCCTTCCCATCCCCCTCCCTTTCCCCTTCTCCATTACACTTTCTTGCTACTTACTCAAGTATTAGTATGCAATGCACTTTATCTGATTTAGAAATTAACTCATGGAAATTTTACATTGATTGACCATAGGAGACCAAATTATGGCTCAGTTTGACTGACACAGAAAGAGGTTGCATTGGATGGAACTCAGCAGAGTTTGACCTGTCCTGAGTCAAACTGTCATGGTTTAAACCCATTTGGCAGCTAAGCCCCATGCAGCCCCATGTATCCTCACTCCCCTCACTGGATGGGGGGACAAAATCATAAAGATCAAACTGAGAAACTCATGGCTTGAGGTAAAGACAGTTCAATAGGTAAAGCAAAAGTTGCACACACAAGCAAAGCAAAACAAGGAATTTACTCACCACTTCCCATGGGCAGGCAGGTGTTCAGCCAGGAAAGCCAGGCTTCGTCATGCATAGTGCTGACTTTTGAAGATAAACACCATCACTCTTAATGTCCTACCCTTCCTTCTTCTTCCCCAGATTTATATGTTGAGCATGATGCCATATGGTCTGGGATATCCCTTTGGTCAGCTGGCATCAGCTGCCCTGGCTCTGTCCTCTCTCAACTTCTTGTGTACTCCCAGTCCGCACCCTGGTGGGGTGGGATAAGGAGCAGAAATGTGCTGCTCAGCAATAACTAAAACATCCCTGTGTAATCAACATTGTTTCCAGCACAAACCTAAATCATAGCCCCATACTAGCTACTATGAATAAAATTAACTTTATCCCAAAAAAAACCAGCAAAACAAGTTGGGTCAATACGAGAATACAATGCGACCTTGTAAGAAGTGATAGTGTTATATAGCAGGTAGCATTCTTCTCTCTGAATGATTGCTCCTGGACTCCTGCTTGGAGTTATAAATATGCAGTGGATTGCTGCAGATAAGCCACAGATTCCAACTGTACATTTAGTTTTGTGAAACTTGTAAGAGGAGAAAAGTACATTCTGCTGTTCTGACCAAATGCCTTTACTTATTTTGATCACAGATTTGTGTACAGTCTATGGAAAGTTTAGTTTTATTGCTGTGTTTGAGAATATTTCAGTCATAGTTGCAAACATTAATTGCGAACATCACAGATGATCCTTTGGTAACTGGTAACAAATTGCCTCCTCATAGTACAGCACAGGTGGAAGATCATTATTCAGATTAACCAGCACGTACTTTAATATCCTCCAAATTTATCTTATAAAAAGCATGACATATTCATCAAAATAAAGACTGTCCTGCAAAATTTGGGACAGATGGCAGTGCAAGATGACATCTTTTCTAAATGTGTCAAAATATTCACTCAGTCAAGCAGTACGATTGGTTGCACATTGTGGGTGCATTATTAAAATAACAAAAGCAGTAAAATTCACTTGCATGAACACCTGCTGCTAGAGTGACTTAATATAAGTAAGCCAAAACATATAATTAAGTAATATAAATATAATCACTGACAAATAAGTTAACAGTGTAATGTGGCTATTGCAATTCTTAAAGCATTTTAAGTCAGTGAATAACACCTGTACTTTGATTTACAACATTTAAAACCAAAACATACCTTCCTAAGTGACACTTAAGGAAGTATCCTTCATACCATATAACAAAATACTATATAAGAACAGACACACAACAGGCCTACTGTTGTCTGCTAGATGACATCTTAAGATCAGATAGTATATATTCCTTTACCACTTGAAATGGGAGAGCATAGAAGTGATTGATAAGCCCAATATCACAGACAATTCAGATTTAAGAATACAAAACACTATCTGCTCTCTACTAAGAATCTGACATGGGGGCAGAAACAAAGCATCTAGAAAAGAAGAGCTGCATATATATATTCAGAATTGAAAATCTCAAAAGCTCAGCTTATGGAATCTAATATAACTCCTGTGGCAGGAAGTCTCATAAAGGTATGAACATGATATTTGTTTCAAATTATGGCAAGATCTTCAAGACCCCCTAATTTGTTCTCTGCTTTGTTCTCAGAGAACTCAGGCAATCCTCACTTGTTCTTAATCCAGTGTCTTGCACTCAGGACAGTATTAAGTGCTGTTATTAAACTGATCAAGTGAACATGCTGTGGAGTGAAACAAGCTGTGTCCGTGGAGGCCTGGGCATATACTCGCTACACTGCCCTCAGTCTGAAACTATACGCAGGAGTGAACCAGAGACCCTGTGTTGTAGCACTTGGTAATAACCACAGGGCCCTCACTTGACCATCACTTAGCTAGCTTAGTGGTTAGCTAACTAAAATATGAACATCAAATAACTGGTCTCCTTATGAAAAAAATAGGAAATCTGTTAAAAACAACTGGGCACAGGGCAAATGACTGCTTTACTGTTTTTTTTACGGGAGGAGGAGGAACAGGAACAAAATGCTTCATTGCTTGGTGTGCAATTATGTTGTCAGCTCCATGCAAACGCAGATGGGTGAATATGGTAACAACAGGCTGGTAGAAACTGCTGCCTAGAAGGGTTAACAAAGACTGCACTTGCTGTACATGACCAAGGAGCAGAGAGATGGGCAGTGTGAATTGTGTGATCCTGCCGAACACACAC